>VWPW01017248.1:0-189853 GCA_013389825.1 Crypturellus undulatus | reverse complement strand
CCGAGGCCTGGCGGGAAGAGAGGAGCGGTGCTGCCGCGGCCGGGCGGGGGGCGGCGGGCGGCGGGCCCGGGCTGAGGCGGGAGGAGGGAGGAGGGGAGCCGCGCTGCCTCCCCGCTGCCCCCCAGTGGTGCCCCGCGTGTCGCGGGCAGCGCCAGGCCGCCGCTGTCACTGTTGGGCCGGTCGCTCGGTGCCCGTTACGTAACGTGGGGCGGAATAACGCAGCGTTTCACCTGGCGAGGCCCGCAGCGGGGCCCCTTCATTGCCTTCGGAGCCGCCCGTGAAGCCGCGAGGAATCTGGGCTGCGGTTGCCACAGCCGCCGTCCGTGCTGAGCTGGTGCTGCCGCGAGGGGAGCTGCCTCCTGCCCACCGCGAAAGCCCGAGTCGCCGTGCTGTGTCCGTCCCCACCCTCCGCATTGTTATTGTTACACTATTAAATACTGCTCTGTTCTGGGGTCCAGCTTGTTTTTAGCAGCCCCAGGAGTCTGTGTACACTTCCAGGAGGGAGATCCTGCAATAAAAATTATCACTATTTTCATACAGCAGTTGTGGAGAGAAATAACTTCTACTGCTATCGAACCAGCATCTTACGGGCTGCCTACATAACTTAAATGAACATGAACGTTAGCTAGCAGCTGTGCAAAGCCCAAACTGTAACTAACTGTGTATTTTTATATGCTGCTGCTCCTAACTTCCTTCTGCAAAAGCAGTGAAGATCATACTGCTCTGAGCACTTGGAGCTCCACAAAACTCGTTTTTCTTGTAAATACAAAGAGTTGTTTATAGTGGAGAGAGCATTTCACTTCCCAGTGCCAACTTCATCGTTTTCTGTGACCTGGATTTTTGTCTGTGTCCTTCTGCGATGCTGGCCTCTTCTAAGTGCTATTGCCAGCACTCACTCTGAATTTGAATTTTTTTTTTTCCTCCCTTTGGGCCTACCTTATGTACAAAACATGAATGTACATCAAGGAGGAGTATTTCTCAGGTGATTATGGATGGGAGGTTGTGGCAGCAGGCTTGTCATCAGGAAATGATACATATTGGTACCTGGCAAGGGTACTGCATGTGAGCCACCCTTGAGATGAGGGTGATAATGATAACACTTCAGCTGTTTTTGGGTACTGTCTGGCTTTTCGGAATGTAAGCTGGGTGACTGAAGATGCCTTATTCCTTAAGTTGGAACAGTGCAGTTCAAAGGCGCAAGTGAAAATCATGGAAATGTTTTGGAAATATCATGTGGCAGTCATGGCATAGCCCAGTGGTGAGCTGGTGCAGTTTCACTTTTATATTAAAAAAAAATGTGCGCATGTTATCCTTATCTCCAACTGGATTTGTTAAAATATATTTAGGACTATACAGAGAAAGAATTGGAGGTACTTCATTATAAATTTCAAAACCAAATTGCTGTTTTGGCAGAGCAGATTCCTGCTGCCTCATTTCTGGAAGAACTTCCTTGTCTTTGGTCTTGTCCTTTATCTATTGCATGCACATCATAAAGCTGCCTATTATCTGTCAAGTTGTTAGATACTTTTTTCAAATAGCATACTATTTCTGTGATAGTCTTTGAGATAAGAACAAAAAGTAGCTTTCCAAGGACACTCATCTAAAAATAGGGTCATTCCAAATACTTAATTGAATGTAATTTAAATTACATTAGCTTTAGTTCATGAGACAAGGGATCTTGAAAGATCTTGTGTTTTAAATATATATATATATATATATATATATATATATATATTTAGTGACTTCAGTCACTACCACATGGATAGGTGTCAGACTATCAACCTGGCAGGTTAAAGTTTGAGTTGCAGGACCAACACAACATAGTCCTCAGTTTTGCCACTTTTCGCAGTCTGTATAAAAATCTTCTGCATGGAAGTGCAGAAACCATTTCTAAATGGGGGTTTGACAGTACTGGGAGCCTTGTATGCTTACAATGAAAAGGCCTAGCCTGAAAGTTAAAAACTGTAGAATATATTTCAACTCACTTTAAAAATTTAATTGTGCATTTAATTAAAAAGCGTAGCTCTGAAGTATACACTTTTGATTTTCACTGTCACATGTTAGTTTCTGAGGTGTAAGTTATTTTCCTTTTGTTTATTTTATTTTGACTAGTCATAAGTGTATTTTCCATGTTTGTCTTTGTAATTCTTCACATTAGCAATATAAATTCCTAGTTCTTCTCATACAAGTTCCTTGAGATATTTAATCTAGTACTGCAGCAACTTTTTGGGCAGATGACTTAAAACAGCCCTCAGACTGCAGAGAGATCTTACTTAAGTTCCACTTACTTTATACTAGTTCTAGTAAATTTATTATGTTGTTGACCATATGAATTAGTCTGTTTTTATTTTTCATTACTACTACTTTTAGCTTTACTTGATTTGAATTTCATATGCATCTGGTTATTATCTGCCATTTGATTACCATTCTTGTCTTCTGATCCTGATTAATCTATATAACTGTTAGTTTTCCTACTTTCTCTTCCGAATTGTTAATGTGTGACTTTGTGTCACTTTATGGATCCAGGAAGCATCCTGCTTTTAACCTTTTGTCATGATGAAGTTTGACTATATATTAATAGCCTACGCTTCCTGTTCCTTAGCTAGGAATAAAACAAATTCTTCAAAACGAAATGTAATTGAAATCTGCAAAATATGTTTGCAGTATTGTAATCGTGGGCTTTATTCAAGTGTAACACCAAATCTATTCTTGAAAGCAGTATTCTATACTTAATTTT
The DNA here is from genome assembly GCA_013389825.1 of Crypturellus undulatus. Taxonomy (NCBI): domain Eukaryota; kingdom Metazoa; phylum Chordata; class Aves; order Tinamiformes; family Tinamidae; genus Crypturellus; species Crypturellus undulatus. Next base: position 187,116 of record VWPW01017248.1, on the reverse strand, counting down.
CCCAAATATTTTATCTGTATCCTTGTCATAAAAGCATTTGACACCATCTTCTGCTAATTCTCGCAAAGCTTTTTTCCCTTCTAGAATCTTTCTAGCTAGCTTAGTCCATTATGTGAAAAAGCCCATCATAAAAGTCAGTGTAGAATTGGTATGCTTAGAACTAATGTATTTAAAAGCTCACTAACTGCTCTATTATTCGCTTTTTGATTGCTTACCTATTGCTTTGCTCTGTGAAATTCTGCGGTTCTTAAGAGGTATTCACTTTCAGTTAAACTAGAGGCTTGTGACTTTGAGCATTGCATGAATATCTTATGTATGTACTATTATAATAAACTCCCAACTCCTTGAGGTGGTCTTAACATCAGGTTCATATAAAAGTGTGATTATAATCCACTAAAGAATTAACTTACATTCTAAAATCCTGGTGCAGGTTACTGAATGGCAGTTTATAGTTTCTTAAGGGAAGTATGTCTCTGATTTCTTGTATCTTTGTTTGAAAGCTTGGTGGAAGTGTGTGCAGTCAGCTGGTCAGTTAAGAAAAGACCCTTTTGCCAAGGTGGTATCTGATTATTTTGCTTGGTATCACTTTCTATCCTTGCTTCTGTTACCCAGAGGTTAATTATCAAGAATCAACCCTGCTCCCCTTCCTCTTGTCCTTAACCACTAGATAAGCACTCCTGGTATGAAACTTAATTGTGAAAGGCCCTGCAGAACTTGATTTTTTTTTTTTTTTTTTTTTTGCTAGATTTTTTTTTTTTTGGTTTTTGTGTTGCTTTTGGGGTTTTTTTTTTTTTTTTTTTGTGTAATAGAGTGGTCTGTTACTGTGGATAAAACTTTGAGTGCTTTTGGTTTATCTGTCCTGTAGATTAATGTTCTGCTTAATATGAGTGCCTTAAGCTTTTTTTTTTTTTTTTTCCATGTATTACACTTACAGCAGAATTGTTGGGGTTAATGCTGTTACTATAATACTAGACTAATGTGCAGTGGCATGACATAAAACTGGAGTCTAGTGACTAGTGAAGCGCCTGTGTGCTGTGCTGTTAGTGAAAAACAGTATGAGAAAACAGTTTGCTGTGGAAGCTTAAACTATAGGAGCCATTGAAGTACAGCTGCTCTGGTACTTCAAATGCAGGGGGGAAGATATTTTGTACTCTTATTTATTCCTGTGCCATACTGTTATCAACTTTGGGAAACTTTACTCTCTTAGAAAATGTATCGAAGAGATCTGTTCAGTTTTCTACTGTAGTTGAAAGTGTAATAACTTCCTTTGGGGTGAAATGTGTGAACTACTTTTTTTGTCCCACACCACAGTAATATAACTTGATTTTATTAATTTTAAGATGGTATAATTAATGCTAGTAAATGTTCTGGAAAGTCTGCCTTATTTTTGTGGTGTTAGTGTTGGTTAAGCTGCACAAATCATAGCACCTTTGGAAATTTTTTGGTGTGATTTCTTTCTGTGGATATGCTCTCAACATTTTTCTTATAAGCAGTATATCTCTGTAACAAGATATGTAGTGCTTTTGTATAAAGTTCCAATAGTTCTTTGTGTGATAGAATTCTGATTTGTGACGGAAGTAATATGACAATTTGTTATCAGTTATGTGAAACAGTTGAATTGGCACAGCATTCACCATCCAAATTGTCTATGAAAACTTCTAAGAAATACATGATCTTTTGACGTTTTTCTAAACAGGACATCAGGAGAGAGTCCAGAGCTTCAGCTGCTCCTACCTGTCAGCCTCAGAAATTACTTATGCATAAATATATTAAGTAGATCTAGAGGAGTTGGAAATGCTGTCCTCATTTTACAGATGCAGCTTGGTTGAAATGAGGAGAGCCTGCAGAGTTTTAGAACTGGATCTGGTGACCTTTCTATAATCATAAGTTGCCATTATCATATCTCTCAGTGCCATTAGTACCTATACTCTGCATGCTAGCAATGCTTTAGTACAAACTGTGAATGATAATTAAAATTACACTGGAAGTTAGAAGAGAGAACACTAGGATTATTCTGGAGAGAGGAAGCAGGAAATGTTTGAGTTTTTTAGAGCATCTGTGAGGAACAAACAAGATTGAGAAATACTGGTAATGAGTTGGAGTTGATTGCAAGCAAGGATAATGAGGTTTGGAGGCATCCATTAAATATTAAACTGAAGGAACTGACTTGCCTGAGAATGAAAAATTATCTTAATGGCCATGGGCCTCTATTAAGCAAACTGTTACTGCTGTCAGTCGGGTGTTTCTACAACAGTATTCTAAAATGAGCTCAACAGTGTTGGCCAGGACTAGGACAATAGTTAGGACCCAACATAAAGCCTGTTATCACCCCTGCATGGGGTGATGAGATACTATAATTTTGTGTAGTCACACCTTAACTTCTCTTTGTAATGTTCACCTGTGTTTTTGTGGGTTTGTTTGTTTGTTTTGGGTCTTTTATTTATTTTTTAGAGAGAGAGAGAGAAAGAGAGAGAGAGAGAGAGAGAGAGAGAAAGACAAAGTATATGTAATAATACAATGTATTTCTTAAGATGGTGCAAGTTAGTTGTAGATTAAAAGCCATTGGTCAGTTGTGCTTTCGCTCTTCCGATGGCATTCGTCAATCTGATTACCATTATGAATAATTTAGCATTAAGAAAAATCTGTGATAACATATGAATGTTCTGCTTCTGACCCCTCTGTGTCAAGTACCTTGAGGAGAGAATATTCAGTGATAGGTCACTTTTCATATTAAATATCTCTAAGGACTTAAATTTAAGTTAAACAAATGGATTTGTTTATTTTTTCAATTCATTGTGTACTCAGTATTTAGGATTGATACACTTTAAAAGATAGAAACTCAATCCTAATTCCAAGTGGAAAACTTGATTTAGACTATTGTTTCTATAAGAACATACTTTAATTTGTGTTGATTGGAATAATTCTTTGAATGTCTGGCTTGTGAGGCTTCTTGTCACGAAGATGTTTAAGGATACATTTCAAGAGTATTAATTTAGAGCATTTTATGGTTTTAAACTCTAATGTCTGAAGCATCATATGATAGTTCGATATTTTTGAAAATAGGCAAGATGGCATACCAGAACAGTCTGGTTACAAAGAGATATTTGAAATAACTGATATGCTTAAACTGTGTTTAAAAAGCATACAAAAACAAACTTTTATTGCATTTTTTATTTTTTTTCTTCAAGGCTCATAAGTTAGAACCTTAGGAATATCAGTATGTATTTTTTAGTGCTATAATAAACCTATATAATTTTCAATTTTCAGATTTGAAGATTAGTGAACATGTAGGCACATCATGCTACAAATATTAAGCTTTGTGAAATGCTGCAGAGACAATACCAATAAAATGTCTGTTTGAAATAAAACTCTCTCGCAAAATAGACCCTGTCAGTGAAAGGCGTTTTTGCCCTCGAAGGAAGGTTACATAATTGAAGACTTTTTTTTTTTTTTTTTCCCTTCCATGATGAGTTTTCTAAATATTTGATTTTGTAGAGAATTTCTTGATTTCTCAGAATTCAGAAGTCTCAGAAATACTTAGTTCATAACTTCTGTGATTAAGAAAGCGCCTCATCACCATCAGGAGTCTTACTGAAGGTTAAAAGTGTGATAAATTCTTTGTTGTGTTCCAGACTTCCAAAGCCTTTCAATTCTTTGTGTGATGCAAGGACAGCTTGCACCTTGCTCCATTTTTAAGCACCCACTGTTCTCTCAGATCTTACATAGAAGGAGTTATATGTAGATGGGATGGGGAAAAAAACAGTGGGGAGTGGGGCAGTAAGTTAAACTTACCACTGCCTGAAACTTAGCTTTAATCTGTCTGAAGTTTCTGGTCTCTTCAAAGACCGTTGGCTGATAGCTTCCACCCTGTTTCCAGAGCCTCGTCTGTGGGGAACAACTCTCATCTGCTCAATGGGAGTCTTTCTTTTGCAACTTCTATTGTGATTTGTGTGTACACTGAAATGAACTGGGAGAGTAATGTGGCAGGAAAGGTGAGCAGGAATTCCTCCTTTATCGTAAAAGCTGCAGTTCCTTTCTATGGTAGAACAGAATGGACCAGCTACTGAGATATTTGACAGCATACTTTTCAAAAATGTTTTTTTGAGCTTCAGATCAGCTTTAATTTCTGGCATCGCTGCTTTTATTTTTATGGAAGTTGGATTGAAATGTTTTCAAAGGGTACAGATTAACACCAGCTTTAGGTACTGCTCCTGCTGTGCAGTTTCAGAACTAAATGGTCAGTTCTCTCTCCTTGCAACTAATTCTGAAAGCATAAGTGTTGGTAGTGTAGCTCTATAAAACCTAGTGTTCTTCATAGATTTAACATGCTTCAAAACCTGTATTTGATGTTCAGCTATGAACAAATTGATATAGTTGCTGAGAACTGTCTTTAACACTTCATCACGTCTAAGGTCATTTGTGGGCTTGTAGATGAAATACAAGTATGTTGTACAAAATGTTAGGAAACAGTTCATTATTTGACTATTAAGTAATTCCAGCAGCTCTAACAGACTAGTGCTGAAAAAGTTAAATAATCCATACAGTCATGTAAATGTACAGTTCAAAGAAAAAGAACCTCACTGTCCTGCAGCAGAAGCAAAGTTACTCCAACAAAAGCATCTGAAAAGTCTTAATTTACACATTCAAACGGCACATGGTATGTTTACCAGAAGTTGAAGGCCTTTTTTTTTGTGTGTGTGTGTGTGTGTATTAGAGATTCAGGTAATAATTTATAATATTATTTCCGTTATTCTGCTAAGATGTCATCTGATCAAAGGCAATAAAGATGGTAAGGGGAAAAAAATGGACAACTCCAGAAAGGAATCTAGTAAATAATCAGAGCCAGTTAAAACATTGAAACAAGGCACACCTTTGAGGTGCAGGTTGAGCGTAAAACTTTTTTCTTTATCAGAATGTGCTCATAAGAGTATGTTTCCAATATTTCAATACAGTTCTAAATCACATCAACAAAAGGATTTTTTTTTTCAAAAATGTAAGCCCTCATTTCTAGAAGTAATTTATTTTCTTTCTTCTCTCACATGTGTGATGTTTATTTTTGTCTGCGTGTGTATGTTTGCCCTTTTGGGTTTAGTAGAGTTGTTGAATCACATCTTTTATTTATGTTTTTCCATATCCAGGAAAACTAATCATTTTTCTGCAGCCATGTAATGCTTGATATCTGTGTGCAAGAAACAGATTGTTCTGATCTCATCTGTGATCCCATTTATAGGAACGCAGTAATATTTAATTTTCTTGCTGTGGAATATGTCAGTGTTCTTATGTTGTTTTGCCCTGTTGAGACTGCAAGGCTCCCTCTGCTCCTCCCTCAGCCGAATAAGAACTTTTTAGGCCTGAAACATAAGTTTTTCTAAATTTCATGTGTGTTGCATATACTTGAAAGATGTATTAAAAAAAATAACCACACTTCTGTTTGAAAAACTTCATAAAACATCTCAACTTCTGCCAGGAAAAAATATGCCTGTTATTTTCTGTACACCATGTCATTCCTTTCCAACTCAGGGGATAACATTGAATTGTGATCACTTGGGTTGCTCTATAAGGTTGGATCATTGTAGGGTTTTTGAACACAGAAACCACAATGAGATGGTTTTAAAAGTGAATCAGTCTTCTTTTGTTGCTTCTTCTGTGTAGAAGAGCCAAGACTTTGTGCAAATTGGGAACTGATCTCCAGATCAGAATTTCAGTTGAGATTCCTTGCAGTCAAATTATCAACTGCGAGGCTGTAGTATTTGAATTTTTTTTTTTCACGTTAGTCAAGTTTTATTGTAGAAGCTAATAAAATGTTATGTCTATATATGTCTGTTATAATGTCTATAACTTGTTATAGCAACCTGTTTCTTGTGTCTGGTCCATAGAGAAATTTCATCTTAATCTAAGAGCTGTTGTGTGCTGTGGTGTGCATCACTCCTAACCAATGACGACCAGTTGCTAGTTTAAAACAGCTCATATCAAGTATTGTTGCAGTATACCTACTTCATGTTTTTTGTCATTTGTGATTTCTCCATTTCTTCCTTTTAAATGAGTAGAAGGTTGCCTATATCATTAATTTTATTCAGAAGGCTGTGGTAATTTCTGGGGTGAAGTAGGAGAGGATAAATGTATTTGGAACAAGGCAAAGTAATAAAAATTCCTGCTAACTGTGCTTTTCTGGTGTCTAGTTTGAAATGCCCTGCAGACATGCCTATCTGAAGTGAAGCTCAATAAATTTTGAAAATCATCACTGTAGTGTAACTAATGTTTTTCAGAAAAAAGAGCAACTACCTCCAAGTCAAATTACTTCAGAAGTTCATTTTGTTATTACTGGGACTTAGAGAGTATGCAAAAAAGCACAGTTTCTTATGTTTTCCTTTTGTGCATGAGTTCTTGACATAATTGTATTAACTAGTGGTATTTCAGTGTCTTTTTGCATGACTTAATGAGTTCCTTTGTGTTTTAAGAAAGTATTAAGCCATCATTTGGAAGGCAAGCTAAGATATGCCATGAGAGGGAAGCAACACTTATTTAACAGAAAAGTGGTGACTGGCAAGGTTGAAATAAATTGAAACCTATTTGAGACCAGGCATATTGAAGTGGAATTGAAGCGCAATAACCTAGGTGGCAGCTGCTATTTTTAAGGAATTCTAAATCCAACTGGAGTCAGTTGGACTGTAGAAAGGAGAGTCAGTTAGGCACTTGTTGGCAGCAGCGAGATCAGCGCTGTTCTGGGATCATGAAACTTGTCAGGTGCTGAGCAGTTATCAGCAGGCACACGGAGGAAAAAAAATGAGCCAAAAATAAAAGTTGTAGTAGATGTGCTTATAGTAAAATAATAGTAAAATAATAATAATAATAATAATAATAATGAATGTTTAATGAAATAGTTAACGGTTCTGGTTCTTTTTTTCCAAAAGGCATTTGTTTTAGATGAATGTGTGTGGGGAGGATTTACTTATAAGTAGTTAGAATGTGTATGGAGGAACACTAGTAGAAAAGCTTTAAATATATGAAATTAGATTAAAGGAATTTTAAGAGGTCTGCAGTTGTCTTGAAATTGTGTATATATCTGGAAGTCTTTCTATTGTGAGTGAAGGCTTGTGGAGAAAATGCAGTTTTCCATAGAGCTTCACAAAGACGTGTGAATAGAGCAGTAAATGTTTTACTTTGAACATGATTCTTCCAGCTATAAGAAAAACTAAAGAGAAAAATATATTTACAAATTGAAGAATATGTGAAAAATCTGGAGCCACTTGCTTTGATTCCATCTGTGTAGATAATATGTGTGGTTTAAATAATGGAAGATTTTCCTAACTATACTAGCATTGCCATAGTCTGTACTTCAGCAGTTTCTTTGCTAGGAAAAAAAAAAAAAAAAGTTTCATATGTCCAGTGTGGCAGCAGCATGTTGTAATACTATCCTTGTTGTAAAACAAAATAGCAAAATATTTAGGTGAATCTTTTTCCTAGTAAAATTGCTTTGGTAGGAGTAGAGAGATTGCTATTTGATAATTTTATTTAAAATTTGATCTCCTGGGGAAAAAAAAAGCCTTGTCCGCCAACAGGCATCCATCATAGAATCATAGTCTCATATGGGGAATGGAGGTTTTGAGCATTGGGAGAGAAAGGAGAGTTCATGAGGGACAATGAATATTGAGGTTATTGCTGGTGACAGAAATTTATGGGAAAGCAGGCTTTGATGCACAAAAACACTGTAAACTTTATACTTGTTTTTTTTGGTGTCATCTTAAATATTGCTCTGGATTAAGTGGTTTAAGCCAATACAGTAGCCTCAAAAAGCTTCCCATCTTACTAAAGGAGTGCTTTAATATTGATTGAACAAAAATATATTCATAATATTTCTATCATTAGAGATTTAACTTAATTCTTAAAGTCTTTTCCTTTAATAGTAGATAGTACACCTTAGAGCAATTTTCACCAAGCACCAAAAAATACCAAGTGTTCTTGGGGGGGGGGGGGGGGGGGGGGAAGAAGACTTCAAGAATTTAGTTAAATCTCTAATGTTCAGACATTATTCTTCTCTAAGTTATAGTTCTCTCTATATTCTGTCCTTGCTCACAGAATACCAATCAATCGGCTATGCTACCTGGCACACTAGTTATTTTATTTTGATTTTTAGGGGGTTGAAATTAAATATAAATGTCCTGGATGCTTTCAGATTGCTAACTAACTATTGCTGTGACATGTTCTGTTTGTCAGATTCCACTTCTGTCCCTTCCTGGGATATTCAAGAAAGAATTATTCTTCATTCTTGACCCAGTTAGATTTTTAGGAAGGCAGGATTTTGTGCCGTTGATATGCTTTCAGTTTCTGGAAAATATTAAATGATTGTATTTATGCTGGAATAGCTGATGAAGATTGTTAATAGTGAAGGCATCTTAGGACCTGCAGTCTAGCAGGTTAATAATCTCTATCTCGTGCTTTTACAGTGTGATTCAGTATGTTCCTGCGGCACAGCAACTGCTACAGAACTTTTCAAATCGGGATGAGAAACAAACAGCAGGACAAAATAGAAGAAATAATTAAAGAGTAACTAGCCTATGAGATCAGTGTGAACAGCAGTGTGGCTCATCAATTAGTAAATTTAGTGGAACTGGGCATTTTTAGAGTATTTCTTGCCTTATTTGAAAGTATTTCGTAGAACTGCTGCACTGATAAGGACTGCTTTAAAACCTCAATCCTCTTTTCTTGGTTTTTAGAAAACTTGATTCATTGATTTGTTTCCAGCTTCCTTACCCTTGTTATGATGAAATTAATAGCTCACAGTATTCTGTTACAGTTTCCAATTACTGGAATAGAGGGGACAATGGAGAAGTTAGGATGAGTATTACTAACTGAATGTATTGTTTTTGAAACCTAGTAATGTAATGTTTCCTATGTTCCTTTGTTACAAACAAAACTTCCAGAAATGGGAACTAATTTCTCACCTAGTCAGAAAGTGCTAGCTTGACTACCTTCTCTGTAGAAGAATGGAAGAAAGTAAAAAGAGGGGATGCAGAGAGAGAAGCAATCTTTCCACCCTTTCAGATGAGAAATGATAGTCATTTATCAGCTCAGCCAAATTTCAGATACCTCTGCAGGCAGTAGAGCTTTGCTTGGGAACTGGTGAAGTCATCTGAAACTAGAATTTCTGTGGGAAGGTTGGTATTTATATGTAGAAAGGCATATGCTCACTTAAAAGCATTTTGTTGTTTTGGTATATGTAGTCTCCTGTTGATACTGACAGTCTTGCTGAAATACTCAAGTAAGAAATCTTCAGTAAATGTGACAAGACAGCAAACCACTTGTTCTCCATTCCCTTTTGCATGTGTCTCTGCAGGATTTTAAGTGAAGTGCTAATGTTCTCAAAGAACAGCAGACTAGACTGGTTTTAGTGGTGGTATGTATTACTTCTGTGCTCTGTGCTACCATTCTTTTGACGTTTACAGAATCACAGAATGGTTAAGGTTGGAAGGGACCTCTAGAGATCATGTAGTCCAAGGTAGTCCCTGCTCAAGCAGGGACACCCAGAACATATGGCTGCATCCAGGCAGGTTTTGAAGATCTCCAGGAAAAGAGACTCCACAACCTCTCTTGGCAGCCTGTTGTAGTAAAGAACCCTCACAGTGAAGAAGTTCTTCCTCATTAGGAGATTAAACTTTATATATTTCAACTTATACCCATTGCCCCTCATCCTGTCACTGGCCACCACAGAGAAGAGCCTGGCCCCATCCTCCCTGCAGTCACACCTCAGCTACTTGAACATGTTGATCAAATCTCCTCTCAGCCTTCTCTTCTCTAGGCTAAACAGGCCCAGCTCACTTAGTCTTTCCTCATATGATAGATGCTCCAGTCCCTTAATCATCTTTGTGGCTTTCTGCTGGACCCTCTCTAGAAGTTCCACGTCCCTCTTGTACTGGGGAGCCCAGAACTTCACACAATAGGTGCAGCCTCAACAGAACTGAGTAGAAGGGGAGGATCACCTCCCTTGACCTGCTGACAACACTCCTCCTGATGCAGGCCAGGATCCCATTGGCCTCCTTGGAGCATATTGCTGGCTCATGGTTAACTTGTTGTCAACCAGGACTCCCAAATCCCTCTCCACAGAGCTGCTTTCCAGGAGTTCAACCCCTAATCTATACCAGTGCCTGGGGTTATTCCACCCTGGGTGCAGGTCTTGTTTTTGTTGAACCTCATGAGGTTCCTCTGTGCCCTTTACTTTTATGTTTGTAAGCCCACTGTTCTCTAAATGAGACTTTTTTAAAATAAGCAGTGCCTTATTCTGAACTTGCTTTAGAGGTAGGATCTACTTGCTCACCTTTTCAACAGCTGCTGCTGTTTTGTCCCCAAGCTTTTAAGAAGCCTTGTATGTGGCTTAAAACTTCAGTCTCCCAGTAAGTGAAAGAGTGTAATTTTATTATTTGCATCTTTGATTAGAAAGAGCTAATTATGTTGTGCAAGAGAATATATCCTGTTCTCCTTTTAAGGTTTATTATATTTTCTTCCTAAATTAGTAAATGTATACATAGTCTTTCAAGTTCCTTATATGGTCAGAAAGGATTTAGTTTAGAATAAGTAGTGTTTAATATTTATATATCTTTCCCTGTATAGGTACAGAGCTGAAGCCTACTGTCTTTTCTGTGCTAGTGCTTTGGAATAAATGATTTCTCTGGGGTTAAACAGGCAAATGAGATATGTGAAGCAATGGCTTTACTTTGGGGGTTTTCTACCACTTAGCACTTTGTCTTCATAAGAAAATATTATATCACTGAGATCCTTTGTAAATGTTGAGAAAGCACTGTGGAAATTTGACATTTGCTTTTACAGTTGAGAAATTGATTTAATTTTTAGTGTTGAGCATTGTAAACAGTCTCAGGGTGTTGCTTAGATACTTTCTCACCCAGCTGTTTTCAGTAGAGATATGTTAACTTTCAAAAACATGCTCTCAACTTTACTACAATAGTGTGTCTGAACATTTATGTGGCTACCATCAGGTTCATAGTTCCTCTTCTGTATTTTTCCATGTAATTAAACTTTTGAAGTATATCAAGTACTAATTTTGAGTTTTGAGGAAGAAAGAATTAAATCTTTAACTAAAACAAATCTGTAGTTCCACTTCTCTACTTACAGGACAGAGTTGCCATAAATTTTATTGTCTCATAATTTGCTTGTTGCTTATGTCACCTGCAAACTGATTTCTTAGCTTAAGGTTGTTGTTAAGGTCTTTTATCAAACACTAGAGCAGCATATTGTGGCATATTAGAGTGTCTATAATTTTGCACCTCTCATAGTATAGGAAATGATAGAAAATCTTTTTGGTTATTTCACTCTCAGTAGTCATCGATGGACGTGGAGAAGCTGTATATGACAACTTAGGTCTGTTTTTTTAAAAAGTGTAGTCTCCCATGCTTCTTGCTATTTGTGTTTTTTTGTTGTTGTTTTTCTTGGTTTTTTTTTTTTTATTTTGTTTTGCGTTCCATTAGACTGGAAGATAAGGAGTTGTGGTTTGTTCTGCCCCAAGTATTGTACTGGAGTATACAGGCAAGAGCTTTCTTGAAGCTCTCTGCTCAGTGTTGAAGACAGCATTGGTCATTACTGGACATGCAGTATAACTGATTTGTGAGGTCGGATTTTTTTTCTTTATAGTTCAATATGGATTTAACTGCATTTCTAATTATGTACTATCCTTGCCAGTTTGGTTTTGTTTGTTATTAGGTTTGGGCCCTCTATTCTTTTCTGCTCATCTGTGCCTCATTAGAAAAGCCAAACAAATACCTGGTCCATTAAAAGACATACTAATTTTTTGCAGTCTTTATGTTAATGTCATGTATATTTCTCTAGCAAAGAGCAATGCTCTAGAAGTGGAAGCAAACCCTATTTATAAAAACTAAACCAAGAAATCCATTCTGTGCCTCTGAAAATGCCCATGACACATGTGTACCTGTATAGGTAGCTGGGGCTGTTAATGGCAGTTAGCATACTGGAAGGGGATGATGCTTCAGCTTCAGCACTGCAGCTTCGTTTAAGGCTGTTAGAGTACTACTGACTTTTTGAGGGAAAAGACTTCTTGTGTTGTTGTAGTAGGTGATATCAGATGCTTCCTGAGCTTCATGGGGCCCTTGTGGTGTTCTTGATGAGGCCCAAGTGAGCACCGACTGGGTTTGGTGTTTTGTGTATGGGAAACACGCCTATATTAGCAGAGGCTTGCGTCTGCTGTTCATCTCACTTGAACTGTCACCGATATGGGGAGGGAAGATGTACTTGTTCAATTGTGACTACTGTGTGATAGGATAGGAGGTGGAGGTTTGGGAAAGGAACTACAGTTCTGTCCTAAAATATTCAGTAACCTGTTACAGTGAGAATATTACTGAAAAACTAAATTATTCACTGTTTAAACATACACAAAACCCGTTGTATTTGACACTGTAAATCTTATTTTGTGTTGCTGACTTCTCTGCTCCCTTACAGTGAATGATTTCTTAGCTAAAGGAGCAGAGAGGCGTCTGCTGCCTTTGTGTCCCAGCTCACATCCTCCATGCAAAGCTCTGCTTGTTGTTTTGTGTTTTGGGTGAAACAATGGGCATAGTGTTCCCAGGCAGCTGAAGAAGAGATGCAAAGAGTGTCTGCCAACTCTGAGCAGCCAACACACAACTCTTTGTTGGCAGTCCTGCTCAAAGCAAGTGTGCCAGGATCATTGATGCTTCTACTTAAGGCTGTTGCACATTGATGATATTTAAACAAATTGTTTCTGCTGATTGTGGCTAATGTTATGTATCACAGTGGTTCAAAACGACTTGCATCCTTTTTATACCTATATACTGCTGCTCCTGAAATGTAATTATTCTTCTGGTTTTGTCTTTCTGGAGAGCAGTTGCGAGGCTATGAAAATATTTTTTGCTCTTTAGACTTGTGTGATTATAGGTGTTGTTGGAATTATGAAACATAGTCCAAAGAGATTAAAGTAGTAATGATGAGGATTATGATAGGCATTTTACTACTGAACAGTAGGTTTTCATGAATTTTTAATATTGTTTTGCCTTGCTTTCTGGCAGTATAGTACTCTTAGCAGAGTGAAAGTAAGCTTTTCTCCAGTCTAGATTGGAGGGGAAAAAAAGTAATGTCTTTCAGGTGACTGCTAAAAATAGTCTTTACTTAAATAAAGTGTGTGTTTAGTCACTCTGGGTTCCTTTCATAAACTCCTGATCTTGGCTTGTGTCGCTCTGAGTCAGTGTCCCAAAGGGCAGAGGGTGGCAAGAGACCTGTAGGAGGAAGGCATTGTTGTGCTGTTGCGTGGCTCCTCTTGCCAGAACTGTTGCTACATCAGTAAATGATCTGCGGATGAAGAACAAGAGAACTGTAGGGGCATGTGCTTCAGATGTCAGCCTAATTGGAATAACTGTTATCTTGGCAATTTTTTGTAAGCTTTGGGAACATAATATGTTAACAATGTATACTTTAAACCTGTGAAATGTGTTTCTGATTTTTCTGACTTTATAATGCTACCTATGAATCCTAATTCTCAGAAATTCTCAAAAAGTTGCATGCAGAAAACTCTTGTATTATTTTAGTCAAGATGTATATTTACATTTTTCCCATTTCCTATCTTTCTATATGAAGATGAAGCCATGGGTAATCACGCAGCAAGCCATGACATTTTATTTTTGTAGATATTGCTGGTCAGTCAAGACCAACACATAGAAGATATAGTAGTTTTAGTGTTCTAAATGCTTTATTTCCTCTTCTGAGTTTTGTGGCAGGCTAATACTCTTTTCTCTCCTGTTAGTGCTCCCTTGTCCTGTTGATTTCTTAACTTGCACATAGGCACTGCACTGGACTGATCTAGTAGCAAAATAAAATAACAGAAGACTTGGTTATCTATTTCCTGGGATCGCTGGGCTATTTTGTTTATTTTTGTGACTGAATAAACAGAAATTAAGCGTAAAGATTGGGAAGATAAATTCTCTCTTTTAACGTTCACCTGAAAGTTTAAAAACATTGAAGACCACCTAAAATATCCAGCAACATAAAATAGGACAGTAAATGATCAAAAAGAAAGAGCTCTGCCTGCATTCATCTCTAATTTCATTTTTATAAAATTTCATTTTATAAAATATTTGGATTTGATGTGAAGTCTTTTAAGCAGCATAAGCTTAGAAGCTGCTTAGATGCTGTTTTCTCAAGATTCCTAAATTCCACCTTCCCAAATTTCATTTTTAGTGTGTGCATTATGTGCTTTAAAGGAATCAATTTGAACTAGATAATACCTTACACATCAATATACAAATGGTGAAAACTGGTCCTCGCTAGTAACTTTAGTTTGAGTACTCACAGCTGCTATTTGGAGAGCAGGGCTGTTAATTTAAAATGCTGAAATTTTTAAAGTCATTATTATTGCAACAGATGTTTTCTCCTTTTTATTCATCTGCGTGGTCTGTTACTGCTGTATCTCTCTGCTACCCATGTGCTTGTTTACATCAACAGTACCTATCAGCTGCAAATATTTTCTGCTTAACTTATATTTTGTAACTTATGTAACTGAAGGGTGCAGTGCAGCTTTCACCTTGGTTTCTTTTAGCCTGTTTCTGGGCAGGCAAGATGTCTCTTGTTTGAGTCTGAACTATCAGAAAACCATTTGCTAGTTCTTTGTATATATTATTCTTTAATTTTTGTTCTCTACAAGACTGAATGGGAAAATCTAGCCAAAATAACTGCATCTCTTCAGGATGTTTCTATCTGTAAGCCAGTATTCTCTCTGAGCATGCAAATTTTCAAGCCTTACTGTGAAGATCAGAAGCGCAGAGCCAAACCAGTCTAACTTCCTCTACAACAGGAAGCTTGTGGACTAGGGGAAAGCCACATGTGATGCACTTGCACTGCAAACCAAGGAAACATGGTCTAGATAAAAGCTGTTTTAGGATGTGTGTAAAATCATTAGGTTACCAGTAGGCAGTTTTTTTGTTTTATTATTCTATTTTCTGTAGCTCCTTTTGAGAAAGGGAGAGAATATTGTGTGAGGTTTTTTATGTTTGGTTCAGCTTATAGTTCTTGTTAATGAACTCGATAATGGAATAGATTTGCGAAAGAAATTTGCAGACCACAGGAATTTGGGAAGACGTGCGGGTATATGTGAAGTTCAGACGGCAAGACCATTAGAAAGCTAGGGTAGGGCTTAGTAGAATAAATTAAATGGAATGTTTAGGTAAAAACAATGGTTATTCTCCAGACTTTTTTTTTTATGCTGAGTAGTTCCCTCTCAAAAGTATAGGGCAATTGATAGCTTACAGATTCAATGAGTTAACAAAGTCATCTTTTCCAGAAAGAAAAAGTGTGTATGAAGAAGAAAAATATATAGTGATGTGCATGAAGAGTGGCATAATCTGGAAGTTATTTACAGCTGAGCCTTCTGGTCTGGTCTGTCTTGTGAGGCTGAAGTACTGTATTGGGTTTGGAAATTTTACTTTAAGAAAGATGTAGGCACAATTAATTTACTGCAAGTGGACTATAGTAATGACTGGAGTAACTACAGAAAGAATGAATAAATTGGCATTTTTTGTTTTGGTAACCTTAAAGAGAAGTTGTACCTTCAAAAAGGAACATCTGCCTTTTATCTTCCTAATTAGTGGTAGTGTGGAGGATTCTGCTTTTATTGTGCTTGTTTGCTTGGTTGTGCTTGATTTTTTTTTTTTTTTTTTGGTGATATTGTAATTGATGAATTGATACAGGACAGTAGTGAATAAAGAATGCATCTTCCTTGGATTCTTTGAAGAAATGCATTTATTAGCAAGATCACTAAAGGATGATTATTTATTTAAACAATTAAATATACTGAGTTAAAGCTCTTGACTAGAGAAGAAAATCTCAGCTTTGTCAGCAGTGAGCAGCAGATCACTTCTTTTCCCACTTTCCTCATCTGTAATAACTGATTGTGTTCTCTAAGTGTCTAAGGCACTTGAATCTTTTTTGAGGAAAAAGTCATACAAAAAAGCTGCCTTAAGATGAAGAACACCAATTTGTGTAGGCATGTTCTAATACGTAGAACCTACTCAGAGGTCTCGGAAGTCTGTACATTTGTTTAACTGTTTTGAAAGCTGTGAATAATTTGATTTAGAAAAAACAACACTTGGGTCTCTTTGGAATTGTGTCATGATCTCTTAACACTTGACTGCTACCTTTCTAAAAGTGCTGCTGTGACTGATGTTAGGTCTCTAGTATATGTGCCTCGGATCATCTTATGTATACTTATTCTTCTGGCCCATTGAAACCTATTTGTTCAGATTTGTTTAAAAAGTTATATTCCTTCTGTGAGATCCTTAGCCAGTTCTCTTAAAACTCAAACTGCAAGCCACTTCAGAGGATATAAAATTGCTTAATGTATGCTGAAAGAATAAGAATAGTTTCAGTGCTTTAATGTTTATTGTCAAATGCAGAGCAAGTATGAGTTGAAGTATTCACTTTTTCTATCTCCTGATATGAAAAAAAAAATGAAGGCACTGTCAAATGCTATACTTACCTCTCTACTGAGGCAGGTAAAGTAATAATTTATTTTGGAATGCTTCCTCATGCTTTCTTCTGTCTGTTAAGATATTTTGTTCACTTAACAGCTGTTGAGAAATTCCTTCAGACTTCAAATCTCTCTCCTCAACCATTTAATACAGTAGTTTGAAGGAGTTGTTTCATTAAGTATTGCTTAAAATTTAAAAGGTAAGCTCTAGAAACTTTCAAGTGTCACTGTTTTTAAAATTAAAAAGCTAATGTTTAAATTGTAGGCAAGAGATGAAATTTGTGTGTGTGTGTGTATACATACACACACACACACATACACACACCAAAAAACTATATCTGTCAACTAGATACATATGGAAAAAAAAAAACAGTTCAGAAGAATGATCTTGTCCAGACCTGCTTTTGTGAATCCCAGCTGCAGAGAGGCTGTCTTCTGTCTTTCTCTGCAACAAAGTTGTTGTGCTAAGTGTTCATGATTGGATAGAGGGCAACATATATAGAACTCAGAAATAGATAACGGCTTATTTGGAAGGACAGGCAGTACTCCTACTCAAATCATATCATTTGAAAGGCTGCAAAATTTTGATGGCTGTTGTTCCACCTCTCCTCTCTAGTTTGCATATGTTGTTCTCATCACAGGCTTGGTTCACTGCCTCTTTTTAGCAGCAGTGTTTTGGCTTTTCTCTTGCTCAGAAGGGAAGGCGGGGAGGAAGGATTTTGAAGTCTTAAATGGTTGGGAAACTCTTCTCCCCCCTCCCCTTTCATCTCAACCTCTGCCAAAATTGAATTTAAAACTTATTTGTATTTCTGTTCTTTTAGGACAACTTTAAGATTTTGTGGATGGAACACATCTCCTTTTGCTTCTGTATTCATGTCAGAATGGCCTAGGCCAATCTATTACTTTATGGATCTTACCAGAGGTGTGCTACATCAGTGCAATTGGATCTTGCCAGCAGTATTTGTGGACCATCCAGATGGCTGTACAGAGAAGGTTAGTACAAAATATAACCCAGGAATTCTTGATGTTTTAGTAAGGTTGCTGAAAGTGCCTTCAAGCAAAGGGAGCACTTACAGACTTTGTGTAAGCTATAGCCTTGCCATTGCGTATTCTGTATTTCTCTGTCCTTTCAAGACTGTGGTGGCCCAAGTCACTGGTCTGCCACCATCAAACAGATGTCCTTCATAATCTATTTGGATTAGCACCAGCCTATCTTGTCAGTTACTGTACTTCTTTGCTGGTAGTTGAAAGTACAATGTCCAAGTGAATAAAACATCCTATCTTAATTCTCCTTGTCTTACCTTTACACACTTAGTACAATGATTTCCTGAAGAGAGATCTAATCCAAGGAACCTGAATCTGGATCCAGATCCACAGGCCTCTTGTGCTATAGCTTCGCACAGAAGCATACTTTTCTGTGGGCAGCAGAACTAACAAAGCCTGATTTCTTTTTGTTTTGTTTTCC
Source organism: Crypturellus undulatus (assembly GCA_013389825.1). Taxonomy (NCBI): domain Eukaryota; kingdom Metazoa; phylum Chordata; class Aves; order Tinamiformes; family Tinamidae; genus Crypturellus; species Crypturellus undulatus. The sequence goes on along the minus strand of VWPW01017248.1, from coordinate 169,156 downwards.
TTTGTTCTACTCTAGTAAGGATAGTTCCTGTAAAGCATCCTGTTTGGACAAGAGTGAATGTGATAAAACTACAGTTTGAATTACATGTGTACTCCTTGGTGGCCCAATACGGTGTTTACAGTGTTTAATACTCTGTTTAATAACTTAGTTCTTGTTAGTCCTTCTCTGTGTGCATTTCCTACTCGGTATTAATTTATTTATTTTAATGTTTGGTTGAAATAAGATGCAGAACCAAAGTTTAAAGGGACAGATGCACAATGATATGATAGCACAAGTCTGTTTCCTTTAGTAGAAAATAACAAACAATTCTGAAGTTCAGGTTCAGTGTGGAGAAAGACCTATTAGAACTTTAAGTTTATCCTTTTTCAGCCAATTTCAAAACATTTTAATTCAATACATGCTCTTATATTCGATGTTGAAAAAGGATATCTTGAGCACACACATAATTTGGAGAGGAGGGTGAGAATCAATCTGAAGTGATTACTCCTTACTGTTAAATAAAATTAATGTTTTCTGGGTGTAAACTTTGGATCAGAAAACTTGCTCTTCTTTTTAAGTGGTTTTCACCTTTATTTCTGTATTTTAATGCATTCAATGTAATGCCTTTGAATGCATTACCACTCAGTAATGCATTTTACTGAGCTGATCATCATTGTAGCTCATGGCTTTTTAAGTTTTAGCTTTCCCTGTAGTCCAGCCACTTCTTTTGTGGTTGTTCATCTGTGTGTTGAGTTTAATCAGGTAACTGATATAAGTGGAAATGAGTGGGGTTGTTGGGGAGGCTCAATGAATGTCTTTGTGGACGAAATTTTGGCAACAGTGCCATTTTAACAATAAAATCTCTCCTCTGTAGTTTTCTATACTTTCTTCGACCTGCAGCGGGGATCTGGCTGAAAAAAAGTAAAATTCTTAGTTATTTTTCAGTTTTATAAGTGCCTTGATCATTACTGCATAAATTTTTGTTGGCGTAGCCGGAGCCTGGAATGAGAGAGAGAAGAGCAGCAGCTACTTACATAGCAGCATTAATGCTATGGGGATAGCAAAGTAGTAAGCAAACATTTGAAGCATATTTGTAGAAACAGATAATTTAGTGAAGTTTAATACTTCTCTTTTGTACCAAATGGTCTAATGATCACTCCCTGTGAAACTATGCAGCAACTTGTTTGCATCAATCTTATAGCTAATTGAAAAATACAATGAGCTCTTTCAAATACAGTCTTTCTGCTGTAAATAATTGCAGATGAAAGTCTTCAGATTTCTTTGGACTACTGTTAAGTGCAACAAGTAACAAACTCTGAACTTTACTTTTTCCCTCAGCCTGGTGCAGTGCCTATATCTTGATAAGAGTGGTTTAAATTTGCTAAACCTTTTAACTGTTAGGATGAAAATTTGTCAGATGAGCCATTTGGAATCATTAGCTGTAAGAGAATAGTCTTGAAGTCTAACATGCAAGTGAATTTTAACCCTGGAAACTGTTTGGGGTCCTTGTTTTTGTTGAAAAAAACACATAACTTTTAAAGCTGTTGGCAAAATGGAATTGCTCTTTTCAGCAAAACTTGTCTTCTATGCTGAGGACTTCAGTGTAGGCTATTTTTAGGTTTCTATTTAACCTTCGGATTCATAGAATAGAATGCCTAAGGTTGAAAGGGACCTCTAGAGGTCATCTAGTCCAACTCCCCCCTGCACACACAGGGCCACCTAGAGCACGTGGCACAGGGCTGCATCCAAGCGGGTCCTGAAGATCTCCAGAGAAGGAGACTCCAAAACCTCTCTGGGCAGCCTGTTCCAGGGCTCTGTCACCCTCAGTGTCAAGAAGTTCTTCCTTAAGTTCCCATGGAACTTTTGACTCTTTAGTTTGTGGCCACCCCTGAAAAGAGGCCAGCCCCATCCTCCTCTCTGCCTCCCTTGAGGTACTTATACACACTGATTAGGTCCTCTCTCAGCCTTCTCTTCTCCAAGCTGAACAGGTCCACCTCCCTCAGCCTCTCCTCACAGGAGTGCAGGGGGATGTGCAGGGGGGTTGAACTAGATGACCTCTAGAGGTCCCTTCCAACCTTAGGCATTCTGTGATTCTATGATTCTAGGACAGATGTTCCAGGTCCCTGATCATCCTAGTTGCCCTGCGCTGGACTCTCTCCAGCAGCTCCACATCCCTCTTGAACTGAGGAGCCCAGAACTGGACACAGTGCTCCAGATGTGGCCTCACCAGGGCTGAGTAGAGGGGCAGGATCACCTCCCTCGACCTGCTGGAGATGCTCCTCTTAATGCACCCCAGGATCCCATTGGCCTTCTTGGCCATGAGGGCACACTGCTGCCTCATGGTCAACCTGTCGTCCACCATGACGCCCAGGTCCTTCTCTGTACAAATGCTGCAATATTAGTGACTTCATAGAGCTACCTCTTTGATGTAGACTTTTACTTTTCTTCATCAATAATGCTATACTTTTTGTCACAGTTATGATCTAAGTGCAGAAGAATATTTGTTCTTACAAACTATTAAAAACAAATATTTTTGTCACATTGATTTTTGAGATTCAAACGTGTGGTCTCAGTGTTAACAGTTCATACAATTAAGTGTGAGCACACCATAGTTCGCAGGAGTATATTTTTCCTTGGAAATATATATATATATATATATATATATATATATATATATATATATATATATATATACACACAGACGCACACACGCAGAGACACACCCACACCCGTGTGCACACACATGCGCACACACATGCGCACATAGATGCACATGTGTGTGTGCACGTGCACACGCATGCACATGTGCACACACCTACACATGCAGACATGCGCGCACACGCATGTGCACACGCGTGTACACCCACACACAGATATGCGCATGCACACATATGCATGCACCCTCATACATATGTGCACACACGCAGACACACATATATACGCGTACACACCCATGCATGCACACACATGTGCACACGCGCACATGCACACGCACGCACACACGCACTCAAATCTTTACATTTTAATTAACATTAATATTTTTTAATTATGTAGGCAGCTTTTTGTTTCATACACAATTGAGTCTGTGCATGCACATGTGTGTGTTTTCTTGCATGTGTGTGTCTATTAAATCAACCTGACAACTGATTCTGCCAACAGCGGAAGACTGCCTTTCTCTCTTGGCTCTGCTTCATTATTTCTCTTCATGCTTTTCAGTATGGTAGCAACCTAGGAGATGCAAGAGTGATGGCGAAGGCAAGCATGTCTGAGCAGTAGTAGTCAAATCTTCTCTCTGCCTGACAGTTAAGAATAGTTTGCTTGCTTAAATATAAATGAAGTAAAAAGGCATTTCTGTGTGAATGTCCTATAACTCAAAACTAGGTTTTGTGGCAGTTCACATTGGACAGTAACTTCTTCTGTGCTCTTAGACATAAATGCTTCAGTGCATGAACTTCTCTGGCTTTAGGTGACCTAAAGTTAAAGCTCTGGTCTGCTAGAAATAGCAGTCCAAGAGCTGAGAAGACCAGGCTGCTATGGGCATGAAGAAAGTATTCTGGACTGCAGTCTCAGATAAAAGCTATATTTGCTAATCATTCTGTCAGCCTCTCCCTTCTTCTTCTTCTTCTTTCCTCATCCAGACTTACAAAGGACTCCAAATTATAAAGGATTTTTTTCAGGATGCTGCTCTCTTAGTCGGTTGTTTTTCATGTGGCAGTTTGTTTCTTCATATTTATCTATCCAAAGTAGAGCCCCAAAATACAAAGTTTAGAAACAGATTTGTCAGGAGCAAATTCATGAGTCCTTGAAGAAAATTTTATGTTTTTTTTTTTTTTTTTTTTTACCACATGTAAATTGTTTGGGTAAAGGAAAATAAAAGGGAAAATAAAGGAAAATAAAGGAAAAATAAAAAAGAACTTTAGTCTGAGACATTTCTGATATTTGTTGCCAGAGATCTCTGGGAAGGTAGAATTAAAAAAAATGTAAGTGCCATAAATAAGAGGGAAGGTCTAAGTTGGAAGTAAGGAGGGCTAATTTTTTTTAATGAGAAATATTCCAGTACCTTCATGAATATATCAATTTCAGGATGGATTGGATTAAATTTGTATTTATAATGAATGAAGAACGTAACTTTTGTGCTATAAGAAGGATCTTGTTAAGAAAATAGTTCTTCAATCTTATTAGTTAAGTAACTATTAAAAAGATACGACCGAAGTCTGATACAAGAACTTCTGTCACTTTTATCAATTATCATCTATATATGAAATGAAGACATCTTACTCCCAAACAATCAAATAATTTTTAGTAATTGAAGAAAGGATGTAATCAACTTAGTCTTTTATCTTTAGAGAAAGAAAAAAAAACACAGATTCTTTCATTGAGCTCTTTTTTACTTTCAGATAGAAAACTCACCTTTTGGAAATATGTAGAAGAATTGCAAAAAGTGTTTAACCCTGCGAAAATGATCGGCTCTTCTTGGTTAGAAATCTGATGTTTCTCTGGGCAAGGGTTTTTTTTTTTTTTTTTTTTTTTCTTCTCTCTTCTGTCTGTAGTATTGCTCTTAGAGAGATAGAAAGTGAATCATGTTAATGATGTACATATATATGTATGTATGTACTTTAAAGAAAATTCAAACCATACCTTATAAATATTTGTCTCACACTTGTCAACATATTTATCCCTTTTTCTTTCAGTCTTTGGTCATCTACATTCTAGTCTACTGACTAGGAAGTCAGTAATTTTTAACTCGTTATCTGCCAGCATTTGGTTTGCCACCATGTTGTGCATTTATGTTAATCAGAATCCATTCAGTTTGCCTAAGATGAACACCTATGATCCCAGCATGTAACATCAATTTTTTTCTATCTGTGTTTTTTTTTCAAAGTTGCTTGTATTTCAGAACAATTATTTGGTTTATTTTCTGCATATTGGTAGAATGTATATGTGTATGAATCTAGAGAAATAAAGTTCATAATATTTTGATATGGGTTTGTTTCTCAGTTTTGCTTGTGGTGATGCATCCAAAACCTTCTTCATTCATATTTTTTATTTCTTTACGTTTCCCTTCTGGGTTATTAACCATCAGTAGAAAGCTATCAGGATTAGAGGGTTCCTTGTGTAAGGACGATGCTAATTAAGTGACTCTTCTTTCATCCAAGTTACCTTGAGTATTAATGATATCCTTAATGATAACTTACCTCCATCCTTAATGATAACTTCCTATCTACTTCTTGTCTGTATCTTCTGCCATTTTTACAGTATTTGAAGTGAAGAACAGTTTTATTCCACTGTAGCTTTTGTTTTGAGATATATGAAGAAAATTAGTTGCTTTGTGCAATTTGGATATTTTAAAACATTTGAGATTTATCTTGAAAGATTTAATGTCTAATAACATATGAAGGAAGTTTCAAGAATGTCTTAAAACATTTCTTTGATCCCTTGATTTTTAGTTCATGGTCTGCTTAGGTCTTTGACAGTCTTTTAAAAATTTATAACTAGCTGGTGACAGTGAGTTCTCTTACCTGTCATAAGCAGTGGAGGATTTCTCCTTGAACTGTGTTCCTTAATATTACACTTTGGTTGCTACTATTAGTTTTTTTCCCTTTTAACTTGTATCTTAATGCTAAGATCTGGAGTAAGTTCAAACCCACTTTGTTTGTGTCTGTTAATGACCTCAACAGGATTTCTGCTTTTTCCCTCAAATACTTCAAAAGCAAACAATATCTGATGTTTGTAGACATTGACATGTCATGACTGAAGAAGAAAGAATAATCTGCAGAAAATTCTATTGGGTACTTAATCCATCTGAATGAACCGTGATCACTTAGTGAGGTTGATATTCATTCTAGTCCACTCTCAAAAGTAAGTTTGCAGTTTGATATTTTTAATGTAGAATTTAAAAAAAAAAAAAGTAAATTTGATTAATCATGTGAAAATTTGGTAAGTGGAAAAAATGAAAATAAGAAATTGAAAATATAGAACAGCCTCTAGAGCCTTTTTACTGTCACATAGTCTAATCAAGTATATGTGACTGCTTGAACAAGTTTGCTATCTCAGTAGCAAATGCCTTTTTTGGTTTTTTTTTTTTTTTGTTTTTTTTTTTTTTTTTTTTTTTTGTTACTTATGGCTCACCTTGCACCTGTCAGATGATTTAAAATAGTCTCATTTGCATTTGGAAAATTAGAATTTTTTGCTTGCATTTGGTATTACTGAACACATTTTTTTTGAGGCCAGTTAATTCTGCTTTTAGTTAGAAGCCTTCATGCTGTGTTACCATATGCCACAAATTTGTGGATATAAAACATGTGGAGGTGTTCATAAGTTTCTGTTGCAGACAGCAGATGGTGGGTATACTAATGGTGAGTGTGCTAATGCACTAATAGCCTCTACCACTATGAGACTGTCCTCTTGAAATATAAATTTAGAGTAATTTAGTTTGTTGCTTAAAAGAATCATGGTTTTCTGTATTTATCTCTGAGAGTGAAGTTGATTTTTTTTTTTTAGCTTTAAAAACTGTGCATCTTCTGAGTAATAATGAGCTTGAGCACGTCTGTAGCCTTGGTGATGAAATTCAATTTCTTGAGAAACAAAGATTTTCCCCTGGGATTGTGTTTATGTGATTTGGATTTTTTTCTTCCAATCCTGCAGTGCTAGAACTGGAACTAACACAACTCTGCAGAAATTTCTTAAAGGTTGAGGTCAGCTGCAGCTCTGAGATACTGGCCAGGAGGAGAGAGGATTGCTGCTCCCAGGAAGCTAAATGTCAGCATCTCTTCATCAGCATCCAAGGTGTTGGCAGTCCAGTCTGGGATTATGGCTATTTCATGAGGAGAAAACACCTGTCTATAGGCTTATGAGTCTGCTTTCCCAAAAGGATTGTATATGATGTCAGGGCAGGCTCTATCAACTGTTCAGCTGCAAAAGGAAGAGACTTGAGTAGCGGTGGCTTCGACTTTATTGACGATACTAATTATAGCTAAATTACTAAGTATAACTGAATGCCTAAGTTAAAAAGGTACAGTTACTTGCTTCAAGGCCATATGTGCGTGTATTCATTTTGTTATGTGTTACTAATTAAATTGAACTTACGATATACTCACAATGTTTGAAGCTGTAATTTTTAAATATGTATATTTGTTTTTGCTACAGGATTGGCATGTTAAGTAGCATATGCTGGTTATTCACTCAACATGATAGAGATACATTTAAAATTGTTAAGTGGTTAAGGAGAAAACGGAAACATCTTAAGGGGTGCCTGAATAAATCTGTTTTTTCAGTTTTTCTTCAGACCTGAACAGACAGAAGTTAAAAAACACATTTCTTCTTTCAATCATTGGAAAGCTACTTTTTCAGCAATTGGAAACCAAGAATAGAATTACAGTACAAATGTTTATAATCCTCTTGAGTGCTTATAACATTTACAGTGATGTTCTAATATTAAGTATCTTGACCCTTTACTGAATCTATTACTCCTTTTTTGTTGCATAGCAAAAAGAAAAAAAAAAACAGTTTAAATCCAAAAGCTGCAGATAAACTTTGAACTTATTATAGTACTTGATTAAAGTTTCATTCATCTGGTCCACTTTAGCNTTTTTTTTTTTTTTTTTTTTTATAAACGAGGCGAATTTTTTGAAGTTGATTTGAAAAGTGTCTTTTCAGACTGGGGAAAAGAAATGACTTAAAGCCTTTCAAAGGCTTTAGTTTGGAAGTTCAGTAATGGATTTTCTTAATTTTAGTTTATTCTCAAAAAGCATCTATCAGGATCAAGAAAATTGTGAGTTGCTTGTCCCCCTACCCCTATGAAAAGGCCAACTAAAAAAACTCCCTGAAGACCAGACTGGTGGGGAGGAACTTTCTTACAAAGGTCTGGCATTTGGCTTTGCTTCTGGAAGCAATTAACTTTACATCTTTGGGCATGTATTCATTACTATATTATAAATTCCAGGCTGAAAAAATAGGATGGAAAAGGACTGCCTGCACTGCTGTATCCAGTCCCCTGACAGAGTCCTTAAGTGCAGAAGACATTTACGAATTTTAGGACAGCTGCTTTGCAGAATATATCTCTGTACTTTTCACTGTGCTGGTGCCTTGTACAGCAGTTTCTGGGCTGCGTATCTACTGAAAAAACTTTACTCAATGCATCTAATTGTCAAACAAGGTGACAGTGGCAGCTCATTGTTACCCTTATCTCTACTGATCATTGTTCAACTGATAGCAGAAGTTAGTGGTTGATGCTCAGCTGCATAATACTGTGTACTGTATTTAATCTCCTGTCACTTTCATTATTCCAGTCCACAAGATTTTCATGCTGGCTATATTATTGTGTGCCCTCTTTTAATTGCAAGGGCTGTAAAGATTGCTAATTTAGATCTAGTGCAAGATTGCTTAAAATATTTAGTCCCCAGATTATCTAAGGAATATTCTTGTGGGGGTATTTTTTTTATTTTCTATTTTTCATTGTGGACCTAAGTGTTTTTTTTTCTTTTAAAAAAATCTCTATCTTGTATATCATTTTTTGGTTGAATATATATGTGTGTGTGTGTGTGTGTGTGTATATGTATATACACACACACACACCCCTATTATATGTTAACTAGAGTATGCCAGTCTTTTCTGCCTCATTATGCAGTAGAAATGCTGGAATATCTATTTTGTGTAGACCTTCAAGATTTCTTTGTATGTTGTTCACTGAATTGCTTTGCCTTTGGTTTAATTTGATACCAGTGACTTAGAAATAGTAAATATTATGTCATGTTTTTGATGAGCTCTGACTTTGTCCCAGCATCCTTCTAAACATATCTGAAAGATCAAAAGCTACTCTTTTTCTTAATGTAGTCAATCTGACTCAGAACATATACAGTCTGCCATACTAATTTTAATTAGGCACTGGTACCAGTTCTGATTCTTAAGGTTTCAGGAAAGAATCCAAAACAGATTGCAAATTTGCAAATTGATAGGGTAACCTTTAAATCCTTTTACTATAAAGGTAATTGAAAATATGTTTTCAGTTGCAGCAACTGAAATGAATTTTGGCTTTAGGTCAATTTGTCTCTGCTTAGATCTTGTATGTAGTGCAGGATCCTGGCGTAGCTCAATAAATACAATGGAGTCCTTTGTCCAGTCTCAGTTAGGGACAGTTGTGTTGAAGACTGATTACTAGAGTAAGCAAAGGTGAACCTGGTCCATACTTAAAAATGACTTAATGTTATACTGAACAATGCTTAACTTTCTATAGGTTTCTGTATTCCTTCAAGACAGGTTAGTCTTCTCTGTATTTCCCTTTTGCATTTGAGCTCTGTTGAGCTCATTTGTTCATCTGTGCTAGCCTTCTGCCATGTCTGTATTGGAGTGAGCTGCTACTGTACTTTGAGGAACTTGTCACTGATGATTAGTCCAGTCTCCTGGACTTCTTTATTTCCCAAGGGATCCTTCAAGCATATTCCTAAAGTAGCCAAAATCTGCTCTTCTGAGGGTCCGGTTTTGTAACATCCTGCTCACTTATTTTTGGATCCTACACTCCACAATTAGGTACTAATACAGGTTATTGCAGCCAGAGTTGTCCTTGACTTTCACATTCTCAACAAATCCTTCCTTGTTGGAACAAGGAAGTAACAAGTTGTTTTGCTTGGCTCACCAGTTAAGTGCATAGAGAAATTGCCATCAGTTTGCTCTCCCAGCTGGTTTGGGAGAGCAGATACTCTCTATCCTTCCAGCAGATACTGGGCTAGTTACTACCCTGACGACTACTGGGTCCTATGAGCATAAGGTTTCCTGCCGTTGTCGTAAAGAATGCTTCATCTTTTTTCCTTCCTGACCAAGTAGTCTGTAGTGGGGTCCTGTCATAATCTAATCCTTGTCTCTATGTCCTTGTCTTGGTTCACCACCTATTTTTAGGCAAAGCTCAGTGCATATCAGTCACTCCTTTATATAGTGCAACCCTTCTTGTCTTCCAAGTCTGTGTTTCTTCTCGCAGAGCCTATATCCATCACTTGAGATACTCCAGTTATATAAGCCGTCCCATCACATATTTGTAATCCCAATGAGGTAACAGCTCTGCAGCTGTGTACATACTTATGCTTCCTCCTGGCTCCCTTGCCATGTTACATGTGTTTGTGTTGTGCAGGCACTTTGGAAGTGTCTGAGACCCTTAGTACTTCTTTTAAAAGGGAATTGAAAGAGTCTTCCCAGGATGCAGCCTGCCTCACCTTGTCAGGCAGGCCCTGCTCTGCAGTCCTTATCCCTCAGAGTGGGTGGTCCTGGAAGCCTCACTGTACCCTTCCAACATGCAGTGTGTTAAAGGTCAGGGACTTTCTGAACTAGGGGTGAGAACTTTACATTTCATAGCTTCAGAATAGACTTGCAGCCCTGCCGGTGTGCTGTGGCAAGGTATTCTCATGTGTTAATGCAGAAACGTGTAGTTGCAAATTGAAAGGAATCCAAACAGGGCTCTGTCTTGACATTTAATGCACACCTGTGCAGGAAGCGAAGGAATATACACCCTCCTGCTGCTGCGGATGTGAAAGGTTAAAAACTCCTAGACGGCCTTGCCATCCAATCCATTGCCATTTACATGGGGATGCATGGCAACAGAGCCTTCTTCGGAACCTGTGAGAAGAGGAAGCAAGCTGTACTTAAGGAATATCATCATACTTTCCCCCAAGAAGCAAATAAAAAGCAGGAAATAAATCATGATTAAGAAGTACAAAAGGAAGAGTAGTTTTAATGATATACGGGGTTTAATGGTGAGGTTGCTGCATGATCATATCTCATGATTAAAATTCTCCTTTCAAAAAATACTTTAGCTTAGACTTAAAATTCATATGTGAGACTGTGTGTGTGTGTATTTAAATACATATTTTTGAAGAACAGATTGTATTTTAAGGTTTTTTGTTTGTTTGTTTTCTTTTTAACAAATTAAGAGTATTTGTAACTCTGTTTATCTAGGAAGTTATTCCACTGGGAAATACTGTGGAAAAATGTTGTGTTGAAATAATTCTTCCCGTAAAGAAACTCCTTTGCTAACAGGAAGCAGAAGAAATGACACAAAGGAAATATTTCCAAATCAAATTGTAACCTTATTCGTTTTATGTACCATAGCAGCTAGCAGAATTCTCTACAGTTTGGCTGTGAACTATGTAATGTGCAGTGCATGTTGGGGGAAGAAAACCTTATAATTAAAAATCTCTCTTTTTTTTTTTTAATTCAAGTGAATAACCCCTAGCTGTTCTTTTTCTAAGTATTTTTGGTATTGATGGAACATAGCTGTCTGTATTAAAAGTTTGCTTTTTGAGAACAACAAAACGGGATATTGAAAGTTAGACTCCTGAAGTTTTAATTCGTACTTGTTGAAAAATGCATATGTTTGCTTTCTAGTCAAATATTAAGTAATTAAATTTTAAGCATCCAAGTGTTGAAGTCTTTTGTTTTTGAACCACTAGTAAATAGTCATGGTGGCATATGACTACTTTCTTTGCTCTGTTTCCTCTTCTGGTTTTTAACAAAAGCGATATGACTTTGAGAGCAAAGCATCTGTCTGTATAGCTAAAGCATGATATGCCATTTAATATTAACATATATGAATTACTTTTTGTAGACTAGTATTCCTAGTGATGGCCACAGAAGATCTGTGTATACAGAACGGGGGAAGTACGAGGAATATCAGCCAGTTGGCTTTGCTGAGCCAATTGTGTATTGCTGCTTAGCTTGTTTCCAGTTGTTTAATATAGTGTTCTAAAAAAAAAAAAAAAAAAATGTTTTGCTACTTTAGTTGGCCCTGCTCTCTTAATCTCACAGGCATGAAAAGAGCATTCACTTTGACACATACAGGCTTGTCATAATTAACATAAATTATCTGTAAAACATAATTAAAAATGCTGATTTTAGCCTCTGCTCTCTGGTAACATTTTTGACAGTTTCTTTTCCTTTCTTCCTTTNTTTTTTTTTTTTTTTTTTTTTTTTTTTTTTTTTTTTTACAGATACAGAACACGGTGTCTCAAACTGGATTAAAGCAATCAGTTGCTATTTTTATTTATATTTCTTAATTTTTGTATTTGACTTAAAGTGCCATGAGAAAATTTGCATATTGCAAGGTGGTCCTTGCCACCTCATTGGTTTGGGTCCTTCTGGATATGTTTCTATTGCTTTACTTCAGTGAGTGCAACAAATGTGATGAGAAAAAAGAACGAGGCCTGCCTGCTGGTGATGGTAAGTTTTCTCACTGAGTCATCTTTAAATTATGCCTGTTTAAAGTTACACTTCTCTTAAACTTTTGATTTTTTTTTCTCAATGATATAAAAGCTGAAGCAGTACTGATTTTTGCAAAACTTTGCAGTTGGGTGTTGCAGTGTTTCTTTAATACACCACAGAATTCAAGCATCATGCCTCTAAGATACATCTTCAGTGGGCATCTTAATCTGCAATATGTAAGGATTTAAGCATAAATATGAAAAAGCAATAATAATTGCTGTATAATAAGTATTTCAGGAACATAAGCTGTTGTTAGCATAATATAGAGCACATATTGGAAATTCAGCTTTGATTCAGTGAATCAAAAGTACTGTTGACTTCAGTAGCCTTAGTGGTAATAAACAAAAAAAACCTTTCAATTTAAGCCAGAATTTGACTAATGATTATAATAATGAAGGACTTTGGTCTTAACGCCAAAAAAGTTGGAATGGAAATAGATCTATCAAAATAACTAGAATAAAATAGATACAAAGAGGGAGGGGAAAAAAAAGGTTTTTTTTTTTTTTTTTTTTACTAAGTTATAGCTTTGCTAGTCAGTGGTAAAACTCTTCAGATATTTTTTTCTATTCTGTTAGTTTCATCCTGCTTTTCAAATGCTTGTCAGAGGACCTGGGCACCTGTTACTTGAATACCAATTGCATATGTCTTACCAACTTTTGTTTTACAGCAGTTGACATATGTGGTATTTGATTGATTGTCCCAGTGAATAAGGAAAAAGATGAGTGCTGGGAGGTATCTCCTCTGCTGTTTCAATGTAGACATTCCCAGCTGCAGACAGTGGATACTTCCCTGATATTTGTGAAACATACTGAAATTAGTGGTATTCTCCCTCTGCTGCTGGCAAGAACAAAAGAACATTGTAAAATATAAAGCTTGTGTAGGTTCAGTATAGATGTGCCTGTATGTTTCATTGTAGTTACTGGAAAATCATGCAGCGAGGCATGATTTAAGCCCAGTTAGCCAACTGTGCTCAGGATTTAGTGCTTTCTGTTAGAAAATATTTTTCACCTGTTAACATCTGGCATAGATAATTTTGACTCCATTGCAATTTTTTCTGAAGCACTTCAAGAGTATTGCTCCCTATTTCAGAATAACATGAGGAGGATATTTAGGAAATGTTCTTTTTTCCCCTAGCCCATGATCAAAATGGGCTTATCAGTTTCCACAGACCCACAGTTTATGGGAATGTAGTATTGCTACACTTGGTACATTTGAACTGTTGTTTTCCCATCTACTTGCAAAGATTTGTAGAGAGGTTCTAGCACACCTGTGGTTTGCACAAGGAAGTTCAATTTTCAGTTGCTTGTCTTTTTATCTTTTGGACTTTTCTTAAGGGAAATGGAAATGACTAGAAAAAGAATTAGGGTTATGTAGGAAGTATATTCTTTATAGGATCTTTAGTCTCTTTCAGAAGTTGAAAAATTTTCCTGAGAATAAGAAGCAAAGACAACAGGTAATGGGTTTTTTAGATGACTGATCTACTTTTTGGATTCTCTGTAAGGGATGCTTATGGGATGCTAGGCAGATTACTTACGCCAGACTTTTTCAGAGCTGTCTTGCTCCCACAAACCAGACATTTTTTGATGTTGACCAACAGCAGTTTAAGTTTGTTTTGAAATATATATCTATAAATAAATAAAACTTGGTTTGATTAAATACATAATATTAAAACTTCAAATGCACTTGAAATCATTGGGAGTTATAGCAAAACAAAGATTTTTGAAAAGTATTTCAAAATAGGGTATAAGATTAGTTGATTGGTGAGGTGAAACTTTTACTGTGCGCTTGATTCCTCACATCTGAGGAAACTTAGGATTCTATGTTCAGAATCTGTGAACAGTGTGCCAATTGAAATGTTGAGAACTGAAAACTTTATTTAGAAAGTACCCTTTTCTTAGGATGCATTGAAAGGGGTCCTTTAGGTAATGAAACCAATCATTTAAAAACTGCAAATTTTCCTTACTTTACCTATTCTGCCTTAGTTTTAGTTGGTAGCTGAGTACTACCTTCATTCTGGCTTTTTCTTAAACTTTGTGTTAAAAGCCTCTTATTATGTCCATAATTGAGTTGAGTTTTCTGATTCACTTTCCTGCTAATGACAATTCTGTAGTTTCCTGAATCTAGAAATTTGTTGTCTGTGTTGCCCCTGTATACAGTCCCTGTTTGCAATTTGTGGAAGTATTGTATAGTGTTTAATGAACCTACTCAATATATACATAAATTTATTTTTGGAGTATGTGAGCTTACTTTAAGATATGCTTACCTTGTCATAAAAAATTATCTTTAAATATTTCAATAGGAGCAAGTGATGGTAAGAATTTTGGGTAGTTTAGGCGTTCATTAAGTTAGTAGGGTGTTCTCACTAGAAAGCATTTCAAAATTGGAAAATGGAGGGTGAGACTTTTGCAGAATGAGGTTTAGAGCTGTTCTCTAAGTTGTCTTGAGAGGAGTCTTTCCTCCCTGTATGTATAAGATGTCAATGTCCTAGATTATGAGTTTCAGTTTCAGCCTAACATTAGATTGCATACATACCTTCACTACTATATTATGCAAATTATTCAAAATAAAAAGCTGTAAAGGAATGTGATTATATTTACTTCAAAATAATAGAGCAGGTGTTCCTCAATGCTGCTTAGTCCAGCTATTCAGAACATAGGGATTGTGGCTGACTACTGAGAGTGCCCATCTTTGCAAAGTTTGCTGCGGGCAGAAGGATCTTGGGAAAGTGATTGCAGCGTTGTTGAGAGGTAGCTGGTGGCTCTGGGATGGCAGTGGAAGGATGGAGGGATGATGGAAAAATCTTTGGGGAAGACTGTGGAAATAGCCTTCTTCATAGATCAGGGATCTGTTCTATGGCTCAAATAATGGTCCGTCAGTGTGTGATGAAGCCGCAGGGAGGGATATGATAGATTAACCTAGATGACTTAGCCATAGGTTAAATCTTTGCCTGTGCCTTCTACCATGACTGAATAAGACAACAGGAGCTCCAAGAGATTGCTTGGACCCACTTGTGTGTTTTGGGGGGAGGTGAGATCATAGCAGTGAGTCATGCTGGGATCGGTTCAGCAACAGGAGGGCTGGAAAAGGAATCTGTGCTTGTCTTGTTTGTCGTGACTGCATCTGCTGCTCTTTCTAGGCCTCTCTCCTCTTCCCCCCCCGCCACCAACCTTGCGAGCAATCAGAAAAGGGGAGAGAGGGCTATTTTTCCTATTGACATATTTGCCAGGTTCTGTGTAATATTTTTGTTTGTTTTTGTGTGTTTTTTGGTCTTGGGGTTTTTTTTTGCAGCTAATGAAGATGTGCAACAACAATCATTCTTCAGTCAGAGTCACAAAGGGTAATGGCTTACAACCAAAGGCAGTTGCTGTGGGTGTAAAGATAATAAAAGTCAAAAAGGAACAATGAACCTTTGTAAGCATTATTCATGTCTTGCAAAGTAGTTTTTCTAAACTTGCAATTCAAGAAGTTTGTAGTTAAGTACTATCTTTCCAAGTGGGAGTTCAGCGTTGCTGTTTAGACTTCAGCTAGTTAATAAAACTCGCTGATAAGGGTAAGGAAGTTTTAGACCCAAAGGATTCAAGCTCTTCTCTATCATTAAGAAAAGGGCTTGGTTCATAATGCAGGAAAGGCTCAGATAGTAGTGCAGTTTTGCTAATAAAGACCTTCTACACAACTTTGTCTTACCTTTCTGCAAGAATATTGAATCTCAGCTGAGGTCTTTAGTTCAATGAAAATCTAATTAGTCTTTCCCTACCTTAAGGTATAGGGTCTTTAAAGTTATTACCGCAAAGTAACTTCTAGCTTTGGCATTTGATACTCAATAAACTTCTCAAACGATCTTTCTTGGCTTTTTCCTTCTTTTTTTTTTTTCCTCCTCCACTTATGTGATGATTAGAAGTCATGCAAAAAAAAAAAAAAAAAAAAAAGTATTCTATTCTCTCAGACAAAAGATTGCTATCAGTCTTGTGGTATCTCAGCTGTTTACTATTTATATTCTTTTTTGGGGCAATGACAGAATTTAAACCAAGACCAGTCATAAAGTGTCAATTAAGGCTTCTATTCCAAATTTGAATTCTTTGATAAAACTGGAGTTACTGAGCTGGAATTCAGGATTTTAAATATTTCCATCCACTTAAATTCCCAAGAAAAAAAGGTAAGCAGGTTTGAGGTACAGAACTGTAATATAACTCTTGAAAATAGAGGTTGTTCATACCTCACTCTCTTAAATCAGTCAAAGTTTTGCTTGTCAAAAGAGCTTTCATGCAACTGCTGTGGCTGTTACAAGACTGACTGAGTTTGGTGTTCTGGTTAGTTTACCGTTACTGTGACGCCTGTAGACATGCCAGGGAAGCAGTCCGCTTTCCCTTCTAACTTTAGGCCTCAAGTTTTGGACTATATGCATCTCATCAGGCACATTCCCTGGTGAAACAGAATTTGTCTATATAACATAAGCATAGAGCTCTTTTTTGTTTGCTTTTTTTAAAATAAAGAACTGGAAAAGATCCTGACCTCTTAAAAACTAATAGTTTATCGATACAAGTGAGGAAAAATGACTGGAAAAAATAGCTATGAAAACACTACTAGATTTCCTTTTGGATTAAGAGATGATTAAGGTCTTCATTCATTTGGCTCCAAAACTTGTAGCTGTACACTGAAGTGCCAATTTGCTAGAAGTATGTCGTAAGTAGCATGCTCATAATTATTCCTTCAAAGATAAGTGGGTGGTTCCAAAGGAAAACTAAGTGATTTGCTGAGAAAACAAATTACAGGGGATGCAGAAACCAGTTAGCTCTTCATAGAAAGTAGTCTACTTGCATACCAAATTTGCCTATCTTTGCATCTACTGAGTTTTGTAAAATATATGTGAATTTGTATTCTTGTTGATGGGCTTTTCTGCAGGAGACAGGAAGGATTACATGGTTTAAATAAAATGTGTGATAAAGTGGCAAGTATTTGCTATTGAAACTAAAAACTTACTGTAATGTGTGGGTGAAATGTGATAGCTGCATACTGGATCTGAGTCATTGACATGATAAATGAGCTCCTAAATTGGTTGGCAATATCTGCAGATGTAGAAGATTTTTCATTTCTTTCAATTTTTAGTTAATTGAACAATTAATTTACCTGTTTTCTTTAAAGTTGAGAAAACAAATGGAAATTTAAATATTTTAAATTATTTTCTTCTAAATCATAAATACAAGTGTGATTGGAAAGCATGTTCTCCCTTGAGAATGCTGAAAAAAGGTTAATAAATTTACCAAATTTTGTTTTCTTTATGTAGAACCATGTTCAGATAGGTTTTGTTTAATTATTTTAAACCATTAAGCAATGCAATTGTACCTATGCATTAGTAGCTCCTAAATCTACGAAAAAATTAATTGTAACCTAATGTAATAAAGTTAAAAATAAGCTGAATTTATAAATTTAAATAATCACACAATTATATAGCATTGTTTTTTGCTAATAGCAGAATAGCACAAAATCTAGTTTAAAAGGTTATGCACTTGGAAGTAAGTTTTGATGCTTTTGAACCAATGAGGCGCAATGTGTACTTCCTTTAGGAAGTAAAGATGCAGAGCAAACTTGGAAATATGACATAGTACTTGCTTATTTCAAAATATATTCAAATCAAGTGCTTTGAATCAGTCTGCTGAGGATTGCTGAGGGACATAATGATTCTATCAGAGCTTTCTGTATATGACTGGCTAGCTAGCAGCTTCTAGTAATGTATAGATTAACTTTCAGTCAAAGGGAGCTTCCTGATTGAAATAAAGTAGCTCCATACTGGAAGGATTTTTTCTGCTTTGCTACACTGGTGATATTTGAAAATTAAAGTTTCCTAGTATGGAAGTCATTATGGTTGTAACTGATAAACATTAAATTCAAACCACCAAAATGTTTCATTTATTAGTATGTATAGATTTTGAGTCTTGTTTCGGCAAAGGTGGAAGGTTTGGGCATGTGGGATTTTTTTGTTTGTTTACTGTTTACATACTTTTTGCTTTTGGCATAAACTTTTATTACAGTATACATGTACTATATAGTAGCAGGAGAATAAAGATCATAAGATCATTTCCATTTAGGCATGTTAATGAGGGCTTGGCCATTATTTTCCCCACTCCTCTATTTAGGTCCTTTATTTTAATTTGTGATGAATTTGTAAAGTAGTAATATTTCAAATTGATTATTTGTGAATTCAGAATAACTTAGGGGAAAAGTGAATAAATATTTGTAAATAAAGTGTATTAGTAGTTGGTTTTAGCATTTTGGGGTTTTTTCGGTTTCTTTGTTTGAATTTTTTTTTCCTCCATCTCTTCTTCATCAGTTTGGACAAATATTTGACATTAACAATTTTTTATTAAAATAACATGTCAAGTGTTATTGCTACTGTTTCTGATGATCAGATTTTAAGCTCTGAAATGTAATTATATTAATATAAAATCTAATGTTAGAAATGCTGATAAATGATTTTAAACTGTAAATGCCAATGTCTTATTTGTGAAAACACAAATGTGGAAATACATTACGTTTTTATTTTAAAGTGATTAATCTTAACCAAAATTATTGTATGTGAAAACTCTGTTTGAAGCTTGTTTGTTCGGGAACAATCTGGGAGATATATATCTTTATATATCGTTTTTAGGGAACTTTAAAAGTATGATAAAGAAACTTAGAATATGATGATGGATAGTTGTAAGTCCCCAGTGTTTTTCCAAGTGAAATTGTAGTGCCTGAGAAACTTGATAGCTTCTGTTAAATTTCCGTGTGTATTTTTCCACTTTAAAAACATTAATTTTAGAACTTCATCTTTAAACAGAAACACTCCTACAATACAAAATGAAATGTATTGAACAAAAGCAAGCATAAAAGTAGCATCATTAGCATTTTAATGTATTTGCTTTTAGTTGCAGAACCTATACAAAAGCCACACGAAGGACCTGGAGAGATGGGGAAGCCTGTGGTCATTCCGAAAGAGGAGCAGGAAAAAATGAAAGAAATGTTTAAAATAAATCAGTTTAATTTAATGGCGAGTGAATTGATTGCACTCAATAGATCTTTACCCGATGTCAGATTAGAAGGGTAAGTACTCTATATTGTATTAAAGATGTAATATCGTGTCAAAGATGTACTCCACATAAATGAAGAAAATGCAAAGAGTGATCCAGAGCAAGAGTTCAGTTCCACAAGATATTAATGTCAAAGTGAGAAGTAGTAGAATTTCTAGTATATATGGTACTCATTTGTAAAACAAGATTGTGTAGAATGAACTGTTTTTTTAGCATTACTGGCTCAGATTATTCCCGAAACAGGCTTTATATTTGTAGAAATTTACTTGATTGAAGAGAAAACAAAGCTTTGCTGATATTCCAAAGGTGTGAAAGAACTGAGACATAATGAGGCAGGTTAAAAAATTGCAATATATGAAATAGAAAAAGCATAATGAAAGGAAAAAATAAATACTTATTTTTATACTTAATGAAATGTGTGTAGTTTCACTTGGACTTTTTTCTGGTATCCATCTGGTTTATATTTTTGATTTTGTCTCTGAAATATTGATCCTTTCAGGGTTGAGTCATGGATAATTAGAAAATTGTAGCTTTGCTCTAAAGAAAACTAGGATTGCTATAAGCAACCCTGGCAACCCTCTCCTTTTCCACCCTCCTGCCTTTCAAGTTGAAGGGGCTCTCAAGTTAAGTAGAGCTATGAAATAATATTGTCCCAATCAACTACTTGTATCCTGCTGCAAGAATCAGATGCTGTGCAAACTCAGCTTGCTGTGGCTGTATATACATAATCTAACTGCTGGATTATTTATTTTCATTTCCTACCTCAAAAAATGATGTGAGGAGGATTGAGAAGAAGCTCTGACCAAATCATATTTAAACATCTGGTTTGTATCTGACATGCATTGTTGTAATGGGCAAAGTGTGCAAGTTCCATGTTAATGTTTTTTAATAATAAAATTTGGTACTAAGAAATATTTATGGTTAAATACAGAACTTCATAGGTTTGAATTCTATTTTTTTTCAATTCATTTATTCTTTGTCAGATTTTGTGGATGCTACTTATGTGTTTCTCGGTATCGTAGAAGAATGCAATGCATGAACATAGAGATTTTTCAATACTGACTTTTTTACCCTCCCCTTTGTGTATGTAAGTGCCTAATAGTTGTATCTTGCTTTTCCTGTCACACATTATTGTTCTGATTGTAGTTATAACTTGGCAATGGATCTCTCTTGACACTTGTGCAGATTCATATGTGGCATCTGCTTTTCTTAATATTTGCTCTATAGAGTAAGAAGTTGTCTCTAAGTATAGTGATGACTGTTACTGATTAAGGAATTTCTAGTTAGCCTGTGAAACTTGTTTTAACTGCAAGTGAGTTCTTGAGTTTCTTTTGAGACTTTTGGTGAAGTTGAAATGCTAATTAGAGTGATTTCTTTTTTCCCTCTGGAAGAACAGAATGGAAAGAAATAACACAAATTTGGGGAAGTAGCTGTTACATGGTTGGTTTATTGAAAAGATAAATATGAGTAATTTTTCATTATGATCCTGAAAGTAAGGTGATTGATGAACATCTTTTGCTTATCAGCATTAATAGTGTAAAACTTAGATGGATTTATTACATCATTTTATAGTTTGGGAAAATGAGAAATAAAATTCCTTATGTGTGCACGTCAATAATTGTCTTGGCCGTTTGTAGTTGTCAGCTTTATAAAATAATCTACCTTTAGCTTCAAACTGGAAAGAGAAATTGTTGTAAACTGTTACAACATTAGTACCTAAGCGCACCGCTCAAGCTTTCACAGAGAAGTCAAATTAAAATTTTCAAGTCTAGCTGAGCCAAAGGACCTTTCCTGTCTGCCATGCTTGTCCATGGTCTATAATTTTTTTTAAGTACGATATGCATTATACTTCACATAACATTGCATTTTCTTAACTTTTACTTTTTATGGATACAGATACTGTTACAATACTATATGAATAAAAATGGAATCAAAGTAAAATCTTGAGTAAGTGCTTAAGACAGAAATTGGTTTTCTGTTATTATATTTTGCTGCAAACAAGTATAACATTCAGTGACTCTAAGTGTTTTTCACTTTTTAAAAAGATTTTTGGGAAAAATAATCCATCACCAAAAGCTACTCCTTTTTTGATACTTTCAGTTTTCACCCTAAAAGTTCATAGTAATTAGGAAACTAGAAAGTGTGCTAACATTTCTCAAAATGTAATGTCACAATGTTTACAATGCAGAACCTATTTTAGTCTGTACATATGAGTTAATAATACTTTTCAAGAAAAGTGCAGCTATTTTCAGAATCGTGAAAACTGTAAAAATGCTCAGACATGTCATATGAAGTTATTTATCTCTGTAGTCAAAATATTCACAATGCTAGAAGCATTTTCTGCTCTGTAAGCAGAGTTGATTCTGCTATAACTGCTTAGCCAGGATTTTTTTCTTGTGCGGTCTACATCCCTGCTAACATGGGAATAGTTGTGGGAGAGGGAGGAGGGGTACCTCTAGCCGTTCCTTGCCCCTTTGTGTGCTTTACAGTGCAACTGCTGGCGGCTCTTTCATCAAAGTTTTTGAGAAGTGCGGTTTGTGTTCAGAAGCTGATTAAACTGTTCAGACGTGTAATTATTTCACAGCTTTGGGTTAATTTCTAAGATGGCTGTGGCAGGAGATGGATCATTCTGACATCTCAGTTCTTGGGCCATATCTTTTTTTTTTTTTTTTTAATATCCAAGTATGTAAAGTCACCTTTGTGCCTAACAGTTAACTATTGAAAAACTACTGAAACTAGATGAGCCATCACATGTTTGCCATGCTGTTGACCTAACCTGGCAGCTGGAGAGCAGCTTTGTGGAGGAGTCTATATTATCATTTACACTGGTTGTTAGTTCTGCCCAAACCCCCTGTAATCTGCATGAAGGCAATCACTGCTTTTATAGCCTGCTCAGTCCTGTGGCATCATGAGGTAGCTACTGCCTTAATATCTTCAACCTTCTAGCTTGCACTTCTGCATCTGGATGTTCAGAGTTTAATCTCTACTAAGTCTCTCTCTAAGATGACTTAATTGGGATATCAAGTTTGCCTTTCTGGTCAAGACTTTTTCTTTTCTTAGCAGAAGAACAGAAATAGTTGTTTTAATAACTATTAAGCTCAGGGGAACTTCTCAGTTTCACAGATCCACAGAGGTTTAAAACTCTGTTCTGTAGAGCAGTCTCGGAAATATTAATAGGCTTGTGTTATTATTTGGCCCAAAACTGTTTAGGCATATAAGTGCTTTTAATATTTGAGGTCAGAATTCCTAGTCATTCTTCATCTGCAGGAGGAAATGTTATTCTACTTCTTTTAGATGCCACAACTAAGTGATTCATTTAATTGGTGTGAGAGGGAAGGAGGAATGGATTTTCTTTTCCCCACCTGGATTTCTTCCACAGCTCTGGGGCAGACCAGACCCATTTAGACTAACAGCACTGACAGAGCTGCCATCTTCAAAGGGAATGTTGTTGGCAAGGGAGCAAGCAGCTGAGGCTGGCAAATTGGTCTGATTGCATTGGCAGTATGTTGTTAATATTTCTTGGAAGCCTGTCCTATTCTGTTTGTCGAATCAGCCATCCAGGTGGGAGTTGATTCATACTTGCCAGTAAAATACGCAGCTGTGGGCTTGACAGGACAGCAAACATTGTTGAATAAGGACACCAGTCTTGCCTTGATTTCACTGGTGAATTGCAAGTCAATAAATAAAAAAAGCACCGTAGGTGGCAGTGACTAAAATAAGTGTTCAACGCTGCATGAGTGTCTTGTACTGGTGTTCAGGCTGGAAAGTGTGTGGTTGAATGTGTGAAACTTGTGTGTCACCTGACTTGGTTTTGCTCTCGAGTCGACTTGAGGTGTCATTGAATCCATGTAAAATGGAGAATGAGTACCATGTACTAAGGCTGAGGCTGTTGGGCTCCTCGTTATTACTTGTTGAATATATAAAAAAAAATGAATCATTTGGGTCCCTGAGATGGGAGTTTAATCCCAGTTCTGCCTCCTTTGCACTAGAAAAGCTCTTCTTCCTCTGACTCCAGCGTTCATGGCTGGAGGCATCGACCCATGTCAGGCAGCACTGTTTAAGTGCCAGTCCTGACTTGAGCTGGAGGTTCCCAGTGAGGAGGCTTTCTTGCAGGTCAAGATCTAAGACCTGGTGACCTCCACAGAGCAAGCTAGCACCAACAGGTGGTATGGAGAGCTTTGGCTTCCTTTGCACCCCTTTCTCTGAGACTGCTGGTTCTGCAGCACTCAGCGTTGTTGGGGTGTTTTTTTTTTTTTTTTTTTAAGTTACTGTCTTTGCTGCTGAGTCAGTACAATACTATCAAAATGAAGGGTATTTGAAGTCTTATTACATCTCAGTCATGCATAATGTACAGGATGTTTTAAGGGTCTTCTCAACATCTCTGTTTGAAGGAAGAGTGTGTATGTAACTTTTAAGTGGTGGAGATAATGTTAAGACACAAGCAGAGTTTTTAAGCTAGATGATGATCCAGTGTTTTCGAGTGAACTAGATTTATATGCAAATTTGACTCTAGGATATAGGGAAAAAAAAGTAGAAGCATCTTCTGAAGTTAATATTAACTTCAGTAATCTACATCTTAAATTTATACCAGTATTTAACCTGTGCAGTAATGTGACTGGTACCAGTTATTATTGAAGGCTTACCTTCAAGCTTCTTTTGATCACCAGATAAAAGTAGATAGTTTTTCCTTGTTACAAATCATTCTTCGGGTTCTTAACTTATGCAAATATTGTAGAGTTTGTAGCAGTTATGATGGGCACCTTTCTGAGTAAGTTTCCCATATGACTAACTCCTATCCTGTAAATGTGTTTAGGTGTAGGCTTTTAGATATGTCAGATGCTGTTAATTACATGAAGCAGCATACCATAGCACTTTGCCATGTGACTGCAATCTGCTTTTCAAGCATATGCTTAAAAAAGTGTTGTCAATCTTCAAAACAGAATATATGTGTGAGAATATACTAGAACTCACATTTTAACTTCTCAAAACTTAGTTTCGACTATAAGGTTTTTATGTATACTTTGTTACAGTTGAATCATACCAAGGTACAAATCAAATTTACACAATTGCTGCTTGATGAATATAGTTTATTTAAAAAATCTACTTGTGGTAAGACTAATAAATGCACACATGCATTTGCGTGCTCATGGAGTATAATTGTGTTGAGCTTCGTGGAGTTTTTAAATGGCAGCATTGAAGAATTTACATCTATATGGTGTCTCAGAAGGTGTGCTGTTTTTCATTTTAATTATTCTAATTCATCCAGGAGAAAAGCTAATGGAATCATTTCAAATGAGATGTAATCTGGTGTGGCCAGCAGCCAAAAGGAGAAGTTTTCTCATTTGATCTAACGACTGTGTGAATTCACAGGCTAAATGGAGACATCAAAACAGGGGAGAAAAGTGTGTGCTGTTGGATCAGCAAAATGAACGAACACACCCTGCAGCTGTGTGATTGCCAGGTCTGGTGGAACGGAGGGGATGGAACAGAATGGTGGTGATGGAAAGTGAGATTGGTGCTTTTGGCAGCTGCCTGCAGTTGCACCTGGTGACGTAGAATTTAAAAAAAAAAACACTTCATAATCAGAAGAGTGTGTTAAGTAGCCGTTGGGATTAAAATTGGTCCATAAATTGTGATACGTTTTGTGAACCTTTGGTACTTGGGAAGCTCAGGCTATGGTGATGTACAAGAAAATCAAAGCAAAGTTGTAAAGATGGTGGGAGGTAAAAATTTATCCAACACTTTGTCACAAGCTATAAATTCAGACTGTTAATTTACCTGGGATTTGGAGAGAAAATCTGATATAGTAACTAGCAATGTGACTTCCAGTAGTGATGATGCTGAAACTAGGTGAGATATTAAAGGCTGCCAGTTCTTTCTAACCAAGAACACTTTTCATCTCTTTGTTGCATGCAATTTATTACTGGATTAGTGCAGAATCAATATTTGGAAATTTTTTTGTTGATGTTGATTTAATCCACTAGCTAGAAGTTGAGTCTAAATCTTTTTTCCTAGAGAAACTGAAAACAACTTTAAAAATCAGTTTGCTTTCTATAAACTTCCAAACTATAATGTTTGGAATTAAGTTTTAATTTTAATTATTAAGTACACAGTTTTTTATTTTTATCCAAAGATGCTTTCTTAGGATCACTTTCAGAGTAGGAAGAGTAATCAATTTCAGGTAATTATTTTTGTGACATTCTGCTTGAATTCTGTAACCACAATGGTTTTAAGGCCCATTTTGGGTTTTGTTTCCAGGGTCTAAAGAAGATTTCTACTTGAATCATGAGATAAGGCGACTTTTCTTATATCCAAATCTTTGAAATCAGAAGAAAGGAAAATTTCATACTCTTGATGTCAGGTAAATTAACATAATACTATTGAAGGCAGACATTTTGGCAGACTGGATGTAAATGTTTAAATTAGAATGAAGGATTTACCTGCATCCAGGTCACCTATTAGGAAAGATTAATTGTAGTTGTCATAAGAATTATATAAAGACCTGTTTTTTTTTTTTTTTTTTTTAATACAAATTGTCCTGAGTTGGAGGTAGAGTCTTTCTTCAGGAGTAGTGTAAAGTTTGCTGTAAACTTCCCTGTAGTATTTTTTTTTCTTTTGTGTGGCCACAAGTTACTGTGTTTTATGCAAAGTCATTGAAAAGAGGTTTGGCACATTATGATATTCAGTGATTATCCCTCTCTCATAAGTATTGCTTTTAGCTCTTTGGGTTGTGTTGGTTTTCTGTGCACTGGAAAAGTTTTTCCAATGCAAATTGTCTACTTGCACTGTCTTGCTTGCACTGTCTGCTTGCAGTAGGCTTTATATATTCTTAAAACTTATGTTGGAATCAATTTTATTAATGTCCTTGTTTATAATGATATCATAAGGCAGCTGGTGATCTCCAGGAAAGACTAAATCATTGCTTACCAGAAACAAAGTGCTGTAATGCTGTACAATTTTAACACAGTTGGAGGTTACTACCTCTGTAGCAGAGGTGACAGAAGAAACAGCACAGCTTCAGTTGCTTCAGTGTGACTCCAGGTCTTATTTCAGACCTGCTTTCATCTAAGAAGTAGACAGTTGATTAGGTGTAGCTGGGCCTCAGCTTTATTACCTGCCTGTACTGCAAACTGTAACTTTTTGCAAATTGATAAGTAAACAGCAGAACGTTGGCATTTTATTGCACTGCAGCAAGACTCACCAGATAGCATTAGTTAAAGCCTGCGGTTTCATGAAAGGAATTAAGACTTTTTTTTTCCCCTGGCAGTCTTACATCTGTAGAAAATAAATGTACATTTGCAAGTCTAAGGATACTGATGCTTATTTTCCAAACAGACTCCAAAATATTTTGATTATGCAAGCTTACGTGAATCACGGGTGTTAAACTGCTTTATTGTACGGGCTTTTCCACGAACTTTAGGTCGAACATGATTTTCAGTAAAACCTCTAAATTTGACAAAGGAGTAATCCCAAATCCTGGCAAATATTTGTTTATAACTGTTATCTACCACCTGCAAATGCAAAAGATAGGACAAAATTGTAAAATAATAATGATTAACTGTTCATAGTTCAGCTTCCAAAAACCCATCAGCATCACAGAATGTCGCTATACATACCAGCTCTGCTTTGAGCTCCAGTAAGGTTGCCCAGATGAGCTGCATGGTGCATAACAGATGCTCTGGCTTATGTTGTCCTTTATCAGAATGGACTGGGCTGGGAACCAAGGGCTGCCTGTGGGTTTCGCTGCTATTAATGTTTTTATGCTGTTCGAAATTATTTTGCTGACCATGCATTGTTCCCATGAAAAAGCTGATCAAATCAGCATGGGTGGCCCCATTTTGGCAATTCAGTATGTAAAAAAAAAAAAAAAGCATTCCAGTGTTACTTTTCTTCTCTTCCCTCATCTGTGGAAAACAACTAATTGGCAGTCAAGGAAGAGGTAAAGATCTGTCCTATGATATTTAGAAATGTGGAATCTATTTCTAATACAGAATGTAAATGCTACATCTTCCTAGAAAATTAGCAATGAGCTACAAAAATTGTTTTCATGTTATACCTCAATGAAGAACCTTTTCTTTGTTGCTTTTCACTGCATTAGCGTTATGGTATTATGTAATTGGTTTCCTGCAAGACTACTTCTACCTGTAGTCTTTTTGGTCTATAATTCTCTAGCCTATGAAACAGTAGTAAATAAGATCTATTGGGATAGTAAATTCCACTTCACTGCGTTGCTTTAAGAAATACTTTACCATGACTTCAAAGGATGTGAAGGCAGAGCACCACTAATTTTTTAAATACATATCTTTTAAGGTATGACATTACTACATACAGCTCTCAATCAGTTGAGTTTTAGCAATAATTTCTAAATTAAATTAAGCTGTAAATACAAGGTGTTGAATACAGTTTATTTCAAGGTGTTGATGAAATACTAAGGATTATCCTGTAAAAAAATGACTGTGAAGTTACATTTTTGAGGTGATCTTTGGTATGTGTAGAAATTCAAAAGTGAGGTAAAGAAGACAGTGTTAGGATAGTAACCAGCAGTGTGTAGACTACTTCTGGGCATCTTGGGGATGGCAATTAGGGTGCATCAGCCTTGCTGAGTGCTAAACCAGGCAATGAGCAAAGCAGGACAGGTGTCCTGAGAATTTCACCCTTTAGGGAATTCAAATGAAGCATCTTGTAAGATCTCCTGGTAGATTTCTTCTGTCTCTGCAATGGTCAAGTATGGTTTTCTTGTTCTTTCATCTTACACAAGAGGAGAGTGTATTCTAGTTCTGCAGATATCAAGCAGAATTGAGAGTAAAAAGCTTTGGTGAAGAAATTGCAAAACGGAGATGCACCCACTAGTTTGCACCATCTCAGCAGATGCCCTGTGTGTTGTGCACTCTTAAAATTGAAGAGAGTTTTAAAATCTGTTCTGTGCCTAGAATACAGTTCTGAATCTATTACCCAGACACTTCGATATTTAACTAACTATATTTTAGAGGCATCATCTATTTCTTTACCAACATTTGGATGTGAAGTTTCTCTCTATCTAGTATTCCACTCTAAATGCTTCTATTAACGTAGGCACAGGCAAAGCTAATGCTGTGGCCACGGCTAATGCTCTGGAGAAGAACAAAAAGTGATGGCTCGAGTCCTGCCACTGGTGGGATTGGAACCTCTGGATTCTGCACCAAGCTTTAGTGGCAGATGCAACAAGTGGCCTGTTTCTCTCTTCGTTGTACTTTCATAGTCATGAATGCTAGTTGGATAACTTAGAAAACCTGTCTTTGGTAAGATCTGTTCTGAATAGTACTTTTTACATTTAGTTGAAGAAAAACTTACTCTGTTATTCTTTTTATCTTATTTTATTTTGCTTTTATCTTACATTATATATTTTTCTCTATTTGTGGAAAAGGTGGATAGAACACTAGCAAAATGTAGATTTTTTTTCTATATTAAACTTTTCTTAGCACATTTGGGAACTAAATATTATGACTTTTCAGAAGCAGTCACCAAAAGTTCCTACTTAGAGTAGAATGAGGGATTTAATTTATATGATATGTCTTCTTTCCCTTCAAGATTATGCTGAAACAGCATATAATGTCTGAGATTTAATTTACCAGTTTATTTAGACCGAATTGCCTTACCCCATGTGTCTTCCCAGTTATTTTTCTCCCTTCCAAACTATAAATATATAAAACATATTTATCAAATATGTAAATATTTAAATATACCTGGAGGTGAAAGGGGGAAAAAAGGACAGCAGTTTTGTCAGATGCTCTTTAGATGTGCTTGAAATAACATCAGTTCCTGTGTAAGATTCAGTCTTTGCAGGAAGTATAATACCCTATATGGTTGCTTTTATCCCTCCTTTGTATATTTAAAACTGAAATCAGGCCACAGAGTGTCTGGGATGGCTTTTACTGATCTCACTATCATTGTTCCTCTTTAGAAAATGTTATATACATATAGGCTTGCATCTGTCCACCTTCCTTTTTGTTTAGTCCTTGAAATCTGAATTCAAGTTGATGAAGAATTTGGACTTATTGCACTGCCTTGTTCTCTTGAGTAAATGGGGATTTTTCTAACCACCTAGTTATAAGCAGCACCTACCCAAAGCATTCTGATTATACCACAAAAAAAAAGGCAAACTGTGGAATTTTATGAAGAATGAATATTCTTGGAGCATCTTAGGGGCCAGGAACTGAGCCATGTCTGTTATTGTCCTGGGGATTCCATCTATAAATTTTAAAGAGTGTAGCTTGTAAAATTAGTTTTCCTCCTTTTTTTTTGGTGGATGTTGAATAACTTATATTTCCCAATTATATGAAAGCAAAAAAAATCAAAAATTACCTTTGTAGAATCATAGAATGCCTAGGGTTGGAAGGGACCTCTAGAGGTCATCTAGTCCAACCCCCCTGCACACACAGGGCCACCTAGAGCACGTGCCACAGGTCCTCTGGTTCTCTCAGTGACCACCAGTGAAAAGAGGCCAGCCCCATCCTCCTCATTGCCTCCCTTGAGGCACTTATAGACACAGATCAGGTCCCCTCTCAGCCTCCTCTTCTTCAGGCTGAACAGGCCCAGCTCCCTCAGCCTCTCCTCATAGGGCAGATGTTCCAGGCCCCTGATCATCCTCGTCGCCCTGCGCTGGACTCTCTCCAGCAGCTCCACATCACTCTTATACTGGGGGGCCCAGCACTGGACAGAGTACTCTTCCCTAATGCAGCTAAAGTTAAATATATCAGGATAGGGGAAGAAAGCTTGGTATAGACTTAATATTGTGTTTTAAACACTAATTTGTACTTGAGGAAATGTAGATCAGACTTTTTATCTTGCTCATATTTTTAACAGCCTGACTCACTTTTCTGCTTATAGTAATATTTCCTTAGGTCCTTGTTCGCATTTAAAACATCTAACATCTTTGAGAATTTTCACAAATAATGTATGGAGTTATATTAGCCAGCATTTTGTTCGGTGGCTGCCACAGATTAAAGAAAGGAAGACGTGTATCATGTGAAGTGGATGTTTTCAACCACTATTTGGAGTCTTCATTAAATTACAGGAGTTGGTGTGCATTCCTAATGTTATGCAGTCATTTTGAAAATTATTTGAGGAACAATCCGACAAAAGGAACACAGTGTATTAGCAGTCAATTGAAAATTCAAAAATTGAAATGCAAATCTCCGTTAATTCATTCTGAGGATGTGTCATATCTTTGATGGCTTGGTTCTGCTATTAGTGTTGTATAACCAGCAGTTGAAACTAATGCTGTAGATTATATTCTAGAATAATCCCTTTCTGGGGTAATTTATTTTCAAGTGAAAGACAAAAGGGAATTTTCATTTAAGTATTTATTGGTAAATGTAAAATATAAGGTTTACGTATAAACTTCACATGAGGCCAGTGCTCTAATCACAAGTGTCAACTGTTCTGTTTCACTACTGTTTTATATACCTGTGGCAGTAAGGGAAGAGGGAGGGTCTGCCAGTATCTTCCAAATATTAATCTTTCTTATGTGTTCACAAAGCTTATGCAAATATATATAAAAATAATATGTAGGAAGACAGGTAAAGGGAGTAATAAAAATTGTGTACAACAGTATTTATTCTTTCCTTTATCCTGCCTGCATTAACAAGCAGACATGATTTAATTAAATCTTTTCAGAGTAACTTCACGTGGTGTTAAAAGTAGCATTCAAAAAATGTGCCTGTTTTTATGAAACATGATTGCATTGTTGCTAATTATAGTCTTTTGAATACTTGTAAACAAGGTAGTTCTCATGACTCTTAAACCATTACCCCAGAAGGAATTAAAGGATCTCTTAAACCAAACTCAGAAATACTAAATGTGAAAGACTTCAAATTACAATGCTGGGTCCTCAGGCCCCTCCAGGAGGGAATTTCTGTCAAATGAGATACTACTTTTGTTCTAAATGGAGATCAGCTAATTTAGAGTTCTCCTTACTTTCTTATATCTTATAAAAAAGAACAGGAGGAGTAATTTGATTTGTATTACTATTATAAAAAAATCCTCACAATTGCACGCTTATTCTGGTCTAGAAAGCAGTGATGCTTCAGAAATAAAATATTTGAGAATATTTGAGAATTTTTTTTGCATGCCTAAAAACTCAGGGAAGATGCATACTTCTCAGGCCCTTATACTGGGCCACTGCTGTTAAGGTGGCAGTTTTGACTACTTGTCTTGTTAATATATTTTAATAGTATGTAGATCAGGTTGCACTATAGTGAATTGATTCAGTGATTTGGGGATCTGATAAAAGTTTTTCTGTTGGAAAGGCACTTCACTGAATGTTTCTTTTTCCTTTAAAATATTTTTCTTGTACATGAGATCTGCATACTTTTGTTTAGTTCTGATTCTTAAAGGATTTGGTACCATCATTTTATGTAAGCTTCCATGTGTGATTTTAAATATACAGGAAGAACAGATTTGTGCAAAGAACAGAAGATTCCTTCCTTTTTAGAGCAGAACTACATTTTCAGAATTAGAGTACTTTATAAACAGTATGCTAGTTTTTCTAGAGGAGGCACTGAAAATATCTCTTGTTTTTAAAAGTGGGAGGTCTTAAATATTGGTTGCCTAAGTATCCTATATGTACTATTTGGAGAACTAAACCTGTGGTCTTCCATGTAAACTTTGGAATATAGAAGTGTGTGTATATATACATTTTTAATTTGGTCAGTTTTTATATCATTTCCAAAATACGTGTAAAATGGAAAATGACCCTTTCTGTACAATATTAAACCCTTTTAATCATCAATATACTTTATTTACTTCATTCATTAGTGTTCCTGGTAGTGCGCATGTAGTTTTTGCTTTTTCTAAACATCAGATGTGTTCTGAACTGTTTAGCAATAACAATATGATTTGTATTTATTATGGGCTTCTTATTACATTAACTTTCAAAGGAACAAAAACGTAATCTGCTTCTCACCTTGTGTGTGTCTCTATCTTACTCTCCTCCCCTGTTGCAATACTAGGGTTTTCTCCTTCCCCTCTGGGAGAATGTAGGTCCAAATTAAGGACTCAGATTAGTGTAGTTGGACCTCTTCACAAAACAAGACGTAGTAGAAATAAATATTCTGAATATTCTGTTAATAACCATGTGTATGTTTCTGTCACTTCCAGCATTGATTATTTTCTAGAGTGCATTTCATAGATGTAAGAATATTTGTTTCATGAAAATATAAATCTGCAGTGTTTGATCCCTTATCCTACTATGTATACAACTGGTACATCGTAAATGTTTTGATACTTCAAAAGGCACTCTAACTTTGTAATTTTACAGACCTGATTTGTAAAATATTTACCTATTTTTCTTTACAGGTGTAAAACAAAGGTGTATCTAGACAACCTTCCCACAACAAGTGTTGTCATTGTTTTTCACAACGAGGCTTGGAGCACGCTTCTGCGAACTGTTCATAGCGTGATAAACCGGTCGCCACGACACATGCTGGAAGAAATCATACTCGTAGATGATGCCAGTGAAAGAGGTAATGATAATGTGGAAATCTTGCAGATATTCTAGCTAGCTGCTCCTTTAACTTCAAAAATTGAGTCTGACTTTCTGTGGATATAGCTTTAATTTTTTTCTTAGATTTAATTTTGCAGGAGAAAGGGATAGTGAATGGTGCTTTTCCTGACACTGAGATGGATCGTTCTGCACTGAAAGCTAATGAAAGTTTTATCTATTAATATGGTACTTGACAGTGCTGAGTTTGTGGTGTTTACTGTTTTTTAATAGGCTTGTCCTATTACTGCCTTCATGTTTTACATTTGTCATTTCAGCATATTCCTAAAACCTGAGGGGCATTTAAACCTTGAATCACTTGATTAAATAATAGTAAAGGTAGTTTTATTCTTGAACAAAATAAAAACAGTCCTAGCTTACTCCCTCACTACTGTCAAACTTAAGAGTTCAGGAGTATTAATTTTGATCAGTCTATAGGAAGATGAAATTCAGTCCTCGAGATATAAGGAGTTATATTTCTCTAATTATTACTCTGAAAGAAAATTCCATGCTATATAATGAAAGTTTTCATATGCAATGAAATTAACGGAAAGGGGAAAAAAAAGCCTTGAAGCTGATTTATTCAAAATAAAATAACTTTATTTGGATTTTAGCAATTATTTTTTGTAATAAAGCAGCAAAAAATAGAAATCAAGATCGATTATATTTCTATTAATAATTGATATTGGGCTCTTCACCTTGAGTC
Source organism: Crypturellus undulatus (assembly GCA_013389825.1). Taxonomy (NCBI): domain Eukaryota; kingdom Metazoa; phylum Chordata; class Aves; order Tinamiformes; family Tinamidae; genus Crypturellus; species Crypturellus undulatus. Next base: position 135,642 of record VWPW01017248.1, on the reverse strand, counting down.
TTGATTAATCTTCCCGAGTGCTAATGTTTATGAAGTATATCTGATAAATTTTGTTTTTCTTTGCTTTTATATGTGGGAATAAGAGAGCATATGTTTTGTGTGTTTATTTTTAAGCTTAAGTGTGATAATACATTACAAGTTTTCCTATAGTGCTAGCTGTTAGGTACCACTTGATATAAGTCCTGGAAACTTCCAGTTTTAAGCTGTTTCAGAACAATACATCTATGTCAGCAGAAATTTCTGTTCCTTAGCAGATTTTAAGCTTTAGCACCTAGCATGCTCATGTGTCAGCCTGAGTCTTCTGACAGCAAAACTGCAAAGCCTATGTTCTGTTCATTAGATTAATTGCACTCTTAGAGGAAGATGGGTCACTCTTCTGCGTCTCAGTAATGGTTTAAGTAGTGTTATGGTGCACCAGTTACAAATGTTAACAAGAGTTTTAATGATGTATAGTTGAAGTGCTTTTGCAATCTCTTCCTGGCCTTTCTATCTGAAATGATATAAAGTGTGAGTGTAGAGGGGAGAAAAAAAGCAAACTCTTTCTAGGATGAATGACACTAGCATTTTAGAATAATTTTGTTTGTTATTGAATCTCTTCTACATTTAGTTTTAAAATCCGATCTAATCTTGATTTCAGATTCCATCATTCCATATTAAAGATTTTGAACATTATTTTCTGTTGTACTTGAGGCTATTCTCAACAGTTACTGAAATTTTTCTGCAACAACATATTAATTTTTTAGTAGACATACTTTTATGTTAATCAAAACTGGAAGGTCTGATGTCTGGAAATAAAAAGATTTTAGTATATACTATTTAAGCATTCTGTTCGTATTTAACTAAAACAATAGACATTTTCTAGAAAATGTCTAGCCTGAATAGTGTATTTTGAGTTCTAGCATCAAACTCAACTAAACTGGGGTAAATAAGCATTCAGTCTGCCTGAAGCACACTTTGTACTGGCCAGTGTCATGCTTTTAGCAAAATGAATTTGCATAATATCACACAGTTGTTTACACTGGAAAGAAAAGTTTTTGAGAAACAAGACGTCTATGATGTTTACTTCTCTAGTTACTAATCAGAATTGCATTTTTGTTTAAGTATTGGTTTTCACCTGTTTTTCAAAAAGGTTAACAGAAGAAATCTGTTAGAAGAAATATTTGGTACTTAACCTAGGTCAACATTGAATGGCCAAGTGTAGAGAGAATGGATCAGGAAAAAACATACTCACAGAAATTATACAGAAGCATTTCAAAGCAATGCATCTAAAATTACATTTCTGCAAATGATGTCATTAAACTTCATATAAAAACTTCATAAAGTTCATAATACATAATAATTGCATGTTTATTTATCGCAAACTTGTGTCATATTGTACAATAAAAAATTTGCATTTAAACATTTTCTGTTCCCAGAATATATATAAATGAAACTCAGAATTGACTGATTTTTTTTTCAATTTGTACACTTGTTTGGCGTTAATTGAATATATTTGCTTTTGTGTCATCTAGGCTTTTTTAGTTGCTGCAAAAACTACTCTTTAAACTGTCCATTATGTTCTCTTATTTCACTGAAAAGTTGTGGGAAGGTTTTAATGTTTTTTGATATGTGATGCATCTAGCGTGACTTTCTGCAATTTAACTAAAATTATTTTCATGCTAGCTCTTGGTTGGCCACAGTTAGGTTGATGGAGTCTTTCGCACATCCTCCTAGCAGAACTTTATCGCTCTTTAATTGCTCATTCCACAAACACCACTCATTACATTCATTCATCTTTAAACATTTAGAAATATGTTAAAAGCTTGTCAGTGCTTGAAATATGCAGCACAAAATGTTGATTTATTTGACTTGTTGCCTGGATCAGGAGGGAGCTAGCAGAGCAAGGGATAGTTCACTGCTGTAGTCTTTTCGTGTATATCATGAAAGTCGTAAAGATTAAAACTGTATATACTAGTTAATTTAAATTAGTAACTTCGTAAAGGTACCCTGTAAAGAGATGAGATTGCATTTGTCACCGACTTGTTCAGCACTATGATCTCTGCACATCCCTGAAAGACCTGCAAAATGCTGACATGTACAAATGAAATGGTTTACACTGCTAAACACTCCTTTACGAATCCCCACTAATATGTACATTTATAATCCTCACTGATATGTACTTACTTTGAGTTTCTCTAGAGACAAATATCTGTTTAAGATTAATCCAACTTTAAAGCCCGTAGTACAATTGAGCTTTTAAGATATGTCAAAACTAATTTCTGTGGGGTTTAGCAACTATCCAATAATATATATATACATTTTTAAAAAAAAGAGGAGTTAGAGCTTGTTCAACCAGAACAGTGGTAGGGAATGGTAACTGCCCTCAGGTCAACTCTGCCTCTCAAGATTTGCCATACAGCTACTAAGGATTCATGACAAGATTTTCTTTTAATTTATTTTTTCTCTCCCTTTCCTCTAGCTACACGCTTGCTCTTGCATGAGATAATGTCTTACAGGGAATCCTCCCACAGACCTTGCAGTGTTGTAGTAAAACTCTCATGTGCTTTTTGCATGTCAGCTAATATATTTTGTAGCTGTGTTTATAAAATAAATATTTGTTTAGCCTTTATTATTACAGATTTGGAATCTGCAAGTTATTGCTGCCGGCTTTGTTTCTGTGACTGTCGATTGTGTTCTCACTCTATTCTTTTTCCTTCCTTTGATATCATCCATCATTAGGCATTTTTTCATGATGGATGAAGACTGTACCCTTAAATGGGAAACCTGTTAATTTGGCAGCTATTTGTATGATGAGTAATTTTGTGTCCCTAGGCAAATGGAAGTCAGTTAAGGTTATGGCATTTTGAATAATTTGTTCCTTGAATAAGCTGGCTCATTCATGATTCAGATGGTCACTTAGCAGATTTTGCATTTATTTTTGTTTGTAGGTGTTAAAGCAATGAATTAGTAAAAAAGATCTTAGCCAAAAAATGTTAAGAAAGCAGAAGTTAAAATTGAATTTGTTTGTGTTTTAAACTTTGCTTGCAAAGAAATTTATCTGTAAGATGCAGAACTGTAGGAAGAGATTCATTATGGGTGCTAGTCAGCTCATTTTCTCTATTTTATTGTTAGATAAATACACAGATAAATACACAAGGAAATTCAAGAATCAGTTTTTGAATCATTTCTTGAAAGTAAGGGATGTATCTACCCCCATAAAAATTTGCCAATCCCACGTGACTTTGGCTTAAACGTTCTACTGTGTTTTACTGCTTCCAATAATGAAGAGGAGGAGGAACTTCCTGCTCCACCAAGTGAAATCCGTGTAGATATGGAAGGACATAATATGAGGTGGAGTAAGCAGTAGAGAAAAGTAACTTAGAAGGTAATAGAAAAGAGATATGGAATTATTTCAGTAGGGAAGTATTGAAAAATGGAAATATTACAAGTTGCATCCTCAAAAAAATGCAGTTTTATGTAGTTGATGGTTTCTGTGTATCGATCATTTCCTACAGACTTCTTGAAGAGACCGCTAGAAAGTTATGTGAAAAAATTAAAAGTCCCTGTTCATGTGATTCGAATGGAACAGCGTTCTGGATTGATTAGAGCCAGATTAAAGGGGGCTGCTGCTTCTAAAGGCCAGGTCATCACCTTCTTAGATGCTCATTGTGAATGTACAGTAGGCTGGCTTGAACCTCTGCTGGCAAGGATCAAAGCTGACAGGTAATTTTTTCATCTATTGGTGGTATGCTATTGTTTGCAGGTTAGTAAGGAATGGTCTAAATATTACCATATAACCTACAAGCAAATATTTATCTACTTTTCAAATGACTGGATTAATACTATATTTTCTATTAGTGTTACAATAAAATACTAATTTAGCACAACTTTTTAAAAAGTAAAACTGGGTACAAATTGAAACCTTCATTGGGGTCTGTGTGATAATGTGTTAAATACCAGGATATCTCAGCATATATAGATTTGAGACCAGTGGTATTTGAGCTCTTCTCTCTACAGCCTAAACCACTCCTCCATGAATCTGGGAACATATTACTAGGAGAAGTGATCCTGATCACCCATAAAACCAGCATTAGACAAGACCTGTCAGATTTACTGGCTGTAGGTTCTCTCTGCGATTCCTTTATTGCATGATATATTTGGGTTGTAGATTACCTGGGAATGAATAGAATTTCTGTGGCATGGCGTGGATTCCTGGAATCACAGTGAGTGTATCCACAATCACATAGTGTGATGGAAATGGTAGTGAGAAGAAAAGAAAAGTGAGAGAACTGGTCTGTTTTATAAAACATCCATGCATCTGCGTAGTAATTCCGCAGTTGCACACTGTTCTGTTAGCGAACAGACTAAACTAGACATTGATTTAAGTACTGTAATGCAGAGCCCGGTTTTGGTGTTACGTTTATTAATATGTCACTTTTTTTAATTTAGCATTACAGTATGTAACATCACATAATGAATAAAGCAAGTAATAAAAAAAAATGTTCAGAACTCTGTTAAACATAATACTAAGCTTCAAGTTACCATCCATACACATTTTTGTGAAATCATATTTAAATTATTCTTCTGAGTTGTTCTAAGTAGGTCCTTTTAGTTTAGTTTGCAACTCTTGTATCCTTTTACGTATTTTTTCATGTGAGGAAGCCTAGTAGAGGACAGTGGTTATTTAAGTGTTTTTAAGATGATTAAGACACATAATAAGAAATACTAATTCTAATAATGTCAGGACAATGGTCAAAAAAGTCTTTCTGTAGGCTTTTATACAGTAATTATTTTATTAACAGCAATTATCACTGCTTAGGTCTGATGGCAAACCAGAATATTTCCCCAGAGTAAATAAAGTGTAGTCATCTTAAAGTATAAATAAAATGGGTGTGTAGTGAAATAAACAAGTTTTCTGACATTTTAACTAATAGATTTTGATGTTTTCCTCTCTGTAGGAGAACAGTAGTTTGTCCCATCATTGATGTAATTAGCGATGACACCTTTGAGTATATGGCAGGTTCTGATATGACCTATGGTGGATTCAATTGGAAGCTGAATTTTCGTTGGTATCCTGTTCCTCAGAGAGAAATGGATCGACGGAAAGGAGATCGAACACTTCCTGTTAGGTAATGGGAAATGACAGATTGAGAGAAGTGTTGTCTGATGTTTAGTCATATCCTCTCTAAGCTAATCTTGTATACAAATAATTAATGAGCTGTGTCGTGTTGTCATATTGGTCTGTTTGAAGGACCAGTGTGTAAAATTTTTCTACATAGATGTCGTGTTGGTAAATTCCAGTAGGGATAAAGGAAGCAATCAGTTTGTCCCTTTAGAAATGTTTTTATGATAATTGTTAGTTACTATTTTTTTAGATTGCACAAGTTTTAATAGAAGAAATTGTTTTCTTTATGTGACTTACCAACATTGGAGGCAGAAGTCTTTTTTTTTTTTCTCCCACGCTCTATTTGTGGAATAAAAACCATTTTGTCAGTATAAGAGTGAAATATATTTAAACAAAATAAATTTTCATAGTGACTGATATTCAACTTCTTTTCTGCCTTTTTTTTTGTTTGTTTGTTTTGTTTTTGTCTTCAGGACTCCTACAATGGCAGGGGGTCTTTTTTCAATAGACAGAGATTACTTTCAGGAGATTGGAACATATGATGCTGGAATGGATATTTGGGGAGGAGAAAACTTAGAAATTTCCTTCAGGGTAAGTAAAAATTCCTCTCTGTTCAGGGTTTTAGTGTTCATGACAGTACAACATAAATTCTGTAGGAGCTTAATGACCATGATGGGTTCCTCTCTTCATAGTTTGCAGTTCAGTTCATGTTATGTTCATCTAATGGACGTATGAAATGACTGCATCTGTCAGTGAAGAAAAGCGTTTGGTGAACAGAACTGGGAGACAAAAAGATTGGAATGTGCATGCTGAATAAACACTTCCTTTTTTCTTTTTAAATGGTTGAAACTTCTCTGAAGGTGTTTGATTTGAAAAGTTAGGGAGCATAATATAAGGATTATATCATCAGTGTGCACTCTTGGCTGTTATGGGAGTAGCTCAGCCACAAAGCAGTAAAATAGAGATTTTCTAACTTAATGATTACATATTTTTAATTTGACTTAATTTAATTTTTAATTTTGGACCTAACCAGCACTGTTCATTAGTTTCTACCAAATGGCACTATTTCCTTTTGCTTTACTTACTGTCTCAGATTATATAGGTGGATACTTTTAAAGTAGTTTAGTTTCTAAATCTGACATTTCTAGTGGTTCAAGAAAAAATGGAAGTGCTTTGAGAAACTTTTACTTGGAAAGTGCATGGCTTTTTCAGATGAAGAATCTATTAAGAAGGAACTTTGTGGTCAGATTACCATCTGTTGCTTCCTTGTGAATCATGTGAGCCTTTTTCCTTCTTTCACTGTCAGCACTGCTGGTGCTCTGCAGTAGTCTCTTGATGCATCTCTTTTGAGGCCTGATATACCCTCATGCTACCCTATCTCTAGACTGAGAGCATCCTTATCTGTCAAGCAGGAAACAGACTTACTTTTCTCTTCCATGCAGTATATATTTGTGCTGGACTTTAACTAATGTTATTTATACTAATTGAAGAATGGCAAATAGCAAAGATAGCACTTGCAATATCTGTTTTTTCATTTTTAGATTTGGCAGTGTGGTGGCACTTTGGAAATTGTAACTTGTTCACATGTTGGGCATGTCTTCAGAAAAGCAACACCGTACACTTTTCCTGGAGGTACAGGGCAGATAATCAACAAAAATAACAGGAGGCTTGCAGAAGTCTGGATGGATGAATTCAAAAACTTTTTCTACATTATTTCCCCAGGTGAGCAGGTCTTTAGTTATGAAAAATACCGATAAGAATTAAAATTTAAGTACTGTTGGACTTCAGTACTTAAGCAAAAATGCTACTGTTCTGAAGAATTCAAATGTTTTGAAAAGGCTCAGTTGGGCAAGAGAGGAAGCTAGGGAAGTGATAAATTATTAGTAGTCTACAGATCATGTGCTGCTGCTTTTTTAGGGGAGTGGGAGTGAGAGGGGAGCATGGAGAGAGAGAATAAACATCTTGTCTGAAAACCTGAGAGATTAAGTTAGAGAAATTCAACTTAAATATTGCGGTTTTATATGCCTTATATGCTTATTCAAATAAGTGTCTTGAAACAAGTATTTCTCTGTGACCTTCTTATTAATACAGATTAATAGTGAAATTTAAAAGCTGTAGTATGGTGCAGTGTTAATCTGAACAAATCAATAAAAACTTCTTTAAAGGTTTTAAGAGCATTTTTGAGAACAAGTGACCACACTATTTTATCCCTTTCTTTTTCCGCAGTAGAATGTGCCACTCAAATTAAGACAGCATAGAATTTTTAAAATAAGTTCTTGGTACTAAGAATCAAAGCCTTTTAGGTGAAGTCAAAAGCTAGTAGCTTATGCATACTGCCATGTCTTTTTATTAGTGAAGCATTATCAAATCAAACATACCATGTATTGTGTGTGTCTGTGTGTGTTTACACCATATATACATGTGTATTTACATGGTGGTATATATATGGTGTGTATATATACACACATATATTGTGTATGTATACATCTGTATATGTGTATATATATTGTGTGTATATATATATATGCACACACATATGCATACATATTTTGTGTGTGTGTGTGTGTATATATATATATATATATATATGTATATATGGGAAACTGGGAACACAGAATCACAGAATGGTCAACGTTGGAAGGGACCTCTAGAGACCATCTAGTCCAACCCCCATGCTCAAGCAGTAGAACCTAGAGCACATAGCAGAGTTACATCCAGGCAGATTTTGAATATCTCCAAAGAAGGAAATTACACAACCTCTCCAGGCAACTGTTCCAGGGCTCTATCACCTTCACAGTAATGAAGAAATTCTTCCTCATATGCAGACGAAACTTACTGAATTTCAGTTGTACTCATTACCCCTTGTTCTTTTGCTAGCCACACAGAGAACAGTTTGGCCCCATTTTCTTTATATCTTCCCCTCCGCTGTTTGTAGATATTGATAAGATCTCCTCTCAAGTCTTCTCCAGGCTAAACAGGCCCAGCTCACTTATTATTTCCTCGTAAGATAGATGCTAACCATAAAAATGACTGTGATAAGGCTCTACTATTTTATATATCGTATTTATAGATCTTCTATTTCATGTGGAGGCCGTAAGCTATGAAAGTCGTTATTCTTCTAACTTTGTACATGGTTGTTCTGATGGTGTGGGTGGGTGAGTGAGTGTATTTTTGTTGTTGTTTTTTGTTTGTAGCTTTGCAATATTGTGAACTCTATACATGCAGTCTCCTGCTGGGGAAAAAAAAAAAGAGTGGAACATAATTTGTGTTAGTATATTATAATAATGAATTATGAATTATATAATATGAATTATATAATAGGATAGGAATGCTTTCTTGCTGTGCTTCTCTTTGCATTTATGCCTGCTGTCAGGTTATCTGTGTTTTCAGGTCCATATTGACACTGTACTGAAGTATGATATTAGATATTCCAAGAGTATCAAGAATCATCTGTAATACCTGAATAAGTTAGATTACATTGAAATTAGTTTAGTGCCTAAAGCTGTGAAAAGTAGTGTAATTCATTTAGTATGTAACAATATCTATGGTTTCAGAGAATGAACTTACAAATTATACTGATGCTATCATTGTTACTCATGCTTTCCCTTCTTTTTTACTGCACTTCTCTAGTGTGCAAGTTGAGAACTAGGAAGTGTTAACTAGCAAGGGTTACTATCCTGGGACCTCTTACGTGGAATTTCACAACCCCCTTGCCATTGCTGTTTTGGTACCTCCTGTGTTACCAGAGTTATGCAGACCCCTGATTCACCTGTAGACAGCAAGTACATCACAATAGATTTCATTAAGGCTTTTTGAAAGGGACTCCCGTTTTAAGGGAACTTGGTGCAGTTCTGCCACATAAAAATAAAAATGTTTAGTACTTGCAGAATGATGTCTTAGTCTACCAGCAGGTTGCTACAGTATATAGCCTGTGAAACTCTTAACTGCCAATGTAATGTGCACTTTCGTTGTTACTGTGACAGCATATCAGTGTGTCACAGCCTCATGCAATGAGGAAGGTGAGAATTTGAGTGGATGCTGGTTTGCGAGTTTGGGTGCAGATGAACAGGAAAATTGGGCAATTTGGTGTGCACCTATCTTTTTTTCTTGGTTGAGTGAGAAGTTAGGTGTCTCTTTTTCTTGGGAAAATGCAGTGTTGGAAGAGCTAATATTACTGACAGAAATCATCAAGCCTAACTAACAGATATATTTCCTCCTCTGATAGATTTTCTTGGGCTCTTCTAAGATAGTCAATCACAAAGGGATGGTCTAGGAAAGCAAGTCTGAGATTCCCAGATAGCTTTCCGAGTTTGTTTAATTGGTGTTGCCTTAGGAGGGCAGAGGGGAGTTACTTTTTGAATAGTAGGAATTTGAGAAACTTTTTGCTATCAATGTAATACAGTTACATTTTAGAAGAGCTTTTCATTTATTTGTGCCTTTTTTTTTTAAGTACAGATTAGTAGGAACTGTTGCATGTTTCTTGCCAGGCTTTCATGATTTTTAATAGCCATTTTTCTGCTTAGAAGCAGATTTCTGCTTAGGTACAGATGGAAGGTGGACAGGAAAATGTTGCAACTGCTGCTCAGCCCAAATCAAACCCCTCTCACCACATGCAGGAGCTATGCTCTTTGACAGTAATGATGCTTGTTTTAGTCTTTCCTCACTAGACTCCTTAGTTTTCCTTAGGATCATGAGTTAACAGCAGAGTTTGACTTGATGGTTGCACTTTTTCTTGCATGCCTTTCCCAGACCATGTTCTGCTAGTTCTTCAGTAAATGGATTAGGGACATTTGGAAGTGACTCTTATTTCCTGTGAGTTTCAGAGGCTCTGGCAATTCTTTGTTTGCAACTTCTACTGATGTCCTATTGCCTAAAATACTAGGGCAGAAGTGTCTATGGTAAAGCTTCATGAGCCGATGTTATCAGTCCAACAGCTTGTTGCAAAGAGGTTGCCTTGCTTTTCATGTCTGGTCATACGGCCCTCTCATACTTGTTCATCTGTGTAAACTAATTTGACTTGTTAAACTCTCATTTTTTTTTTCCTGTGGGCTGGTTAAGTTAGCACCTGTGTCAGCACAGAAGAAGCAGTAGGCGTGTGAAGATGAACAAGGGAAAATGCATCTCAGCAGTGGCAATACCAATAAAACATTAGGTCGGAGTCTCACGACTACCTCAGCTCAGTAGCTGACCTGACCACAGTTTACTTGTTAGTGATCAAACAGGTAATTTGTCATGTTTTGGGGCTTCCTTAACCTAAAGGTACAATGTAGTTTGAGATTGGGTAGTTTCCCTATGCTGTACGTGAGTCTGGTTTTACCCTCCTACATGCAATCTCCTGTTCGTGCTGTTGCTGGTCAGCAGCCTCCCACTTCCTCCTTGGTAAGTGAAAGGCATCTTAGAGCTGTGCTAATTAGTATAAAGTGTAAAATACTCCTCATTCCATAATGGATGTGGAAATAAATTCTAGTGCTGACAAAAAGTTTGACCCAGAAGATATCTTTCATTGTATAGGGGATAACTAAACAGATAGAAATCCTGAAAACCTAACAATGTAGAATTGTCTAAACAAGAACCATCTAGACATGTGTAAATGTGTTTTCATCAAAATTGGATCAACAGGGGTGATTTCTAATTGCTCCATATACTAGTCCCTGGCCAAGTGTGGTAAGTGTAGGTTCATCACTTACAGATTGCAGTTGGGTAAGGCCTTTAATTCTGGTGATGGGGGTGGGGGAGTTAGCATTCCATATGAACATTAATAAAAAATGAAAATACGTAGTTATTGGAAGTAGTTTAAATGATTATTGCTTATTGGGTTTCATAAAAATAAGTTCTGTGATTTTAACAGAAGATAGGCTTGGGATGGAACATTTTCATGCTTTGAAAATGACTGAGTGATTTTATAATCACAATGAAAACATCATGCTTCTACTTTTTTGAATCAGTTTAGCATAAGTATATTGCCATGCACTGAACTTGTCAGGCATCTTTGAGATTGCAGAGCTGTTGCAACACGCCTGCTGGGACACTTAAATATTCATAAGATGGCAAAGAAAATTAAGCTGAAGAAGACTTATCCTACCCATAGAAATCATTATGTATATATATGTGTAGGCAGTTAAGGTATTTGTACTTTTATGTGGAAGGGGCTGTGGAGGAGTTACTAGTTTTGAAATTGGCTTGTAAAACTTTCCCTTTCCTTCCTAGTCCCACTCCCATTTAAGAGTGGAATTAACTCATAAAAATAGAGTAAATCAGAAAATAACTAATGCTGTTGAGTAGCTTTTAACCATATTTTCCATAAGACCAATATTGTAAGAATTCTCGTTTGGGTGAGTTGTCTGAATTTGCCGCAGATTTTAATTACTACTTTCTGGTGAAAATGCAAGTATATCAAAGATCTGTGAAGACATTACCAAACAGTTCCAGTCTGGTACTGCATACTAAATTTCTTTTTCAAGAGCAGTGACAGTATTGACAAGTGCTGGAATGAATCTTACATTTGTAGAAGAGAATGCTGAATGTCTGTCTGGATAACTGACTATATTCTTTTGCCATATGGCTGTTCCTTTTTGTATTGTTTGAATACATCTTTAACCATGTATTTGAAAAGAGCATGCATAGCATACCACAAGTTTGAGGGCAGATGAAATCACCAGGAAGGTCCAGGCTGTTACCATTACAGTATTTTTTTCTGGCAAAAATTTGATTGCATGGTCCAGTGGAGACAGTAGAAGCATGTACTGTTTAGGTACTATTTCTGCTATTTTTATTAAAGCAAAACCAAGTACTTGAAAGAATAACCAACAGAGATTATTACTTTCCTCATTATATACCTAATTGCTTAATCTGACATGCTTATCTCCTGGGAGGAAAATTTGACCTAATTCTGAATTTGCATCTGAACCTTTAGAAACAAGTTTAAAAACATGAGAAAGTATACATAAGCTGCTTCAATAGATTCATTTGCTCATGTTGTTACAGAACACCTCTAAGGGAACTATGCCATTTCTCATATCCAGTCCATCTGTTACCTGATGCTGTCTATGTGCCAGTATGTTATCTGATTCAAACCCAGCTTTGGAGAAGAATCTTTCCACTCTTTCCAGCTAAAAATGGTTCAATGGGGCATAATGCACATCTTTTAATTCCACATAATTGAGGGAGAACCAAGTGGCAACTGTTCTCTTCACGTGGTGGCATTTAAAACTGCTATAACCAATAGCACAGTTGTATGCTACTGCATATTACTTTGCATTTAATTCCTTGGGACTGTGCCTTTAATTCTTACTTTTACATGACAATCTAAAATGTTTTTCCCAAGATCAGTGTAGCAAGCTGTTAATGAATGAGTTTTGCATGTTGTAAGGTTAGACATAACGTGACAACAGTTTATCAGCTACATTTTCCTGAACGAAAGAGGAAGAATTTCAACCACAGTATGTTCAGCAAGGAAGTTGTGGGGTTTTTGTTTTGTTTTGTTTTGTTTTTTCCTCTGTTCTTGAGAGCACGCTCCTTTTGGTGTAGAGCAAACATATGCATTGGTCAAGTACACTAGTTTTTTATGGCTAGAAAACCGAGGCTTATGTTTGTCAGAGCTCCTTTGGAAGAGAGGTCTTTAGAATAATAAAAAAAAAAATCTAGAATACTAAAGATTTTGTCGGTAGTTATGGATGTTTAGCTGAAATTATATGGTTATCTAACTGTTCTAATTGAATAGCAATACACCATCTGCCGGTAGGTTGATGTAGTAACACAATAGGGCAACTTCAAAATGTATCAAGCTCAACTGCAAAAGGTGAGAGAATTTAGAGGTAATTTACAGCCTAAGCACAGGGATTTCTGAAAAATATGTGTAACTTGGGGTCTTCAGGTACAAGGCTTCCATGTTGTGAACAGATCAAGTGGCCAGTATAGCATATTTGTGGGCTACAGAATAAATTTAAAATTGGAACATGGCTGAAGGTTCCTTTTTTGTTGTCCTGGTAGTGTATTATTTATGACCTGTGTGATTTAGAGTGTAATATGGAAAGTGTGAATTGAATGTGACACCAGAAAACTGGACATTACTTTACCCTTATTAATATCATAGCAGTATTAATAGCAGTGCTTGATTCTATTTTATAAATACCCACTGATTATGCATACCTTCCTCATCCCATTTGCAGATGGGATTTGTACAGCTTAATGTGCAGAATAAAGAACAACCACAATAGTGGGATGGGAGGATGCAAGAATGGCACATTTTGATAAATAAAGAGCAAATGAGGGGGAAAAAAGTAGACAAAACACCACAGTAATGGTGAACACATTTCCTGCAAATGCTGTAGTTATGCTGGAAAAATACTGAATTATTAAGGGATTAATTCCCTGTGTTAGTTTTTGCTTGTTTCTTTATGCAGTTAGATGGATAAGGAAGTCTGGTGAGTGGTTCCTGATTCAGAATTTGGTTAAAGTGGAGTTTTCCTTCTTCCACAGAAGGAAACTGGTATGTTACACTGCATAGGTATCTGCATTCTATCCACACTTGCGTTTGGGGATAGAATGGCAGTAGTGAATACATGGTTTCATTTTTTTTTTTTTTGTCTCAACTTAGTAAGTGATTGCATTCAAATTGTTTCACCAAACAAAGGTAAGATGTTAGCATATGTAAGATAGATGTAGTTGCTCTGCCTTTTAGAATAACTGTCTGGAAAAGTTGTGGATAGTGATTGTCCTTTGTTATACAATAAAAGGCATGATATTGTATTGGAAGAAATTTTTTTCAGCGTAGAAATGAGTTTTCATTCGAGAGGGTGTATCTAATGCAGGCACTGCTTTATACTGAGGTGTTAAGTGGAGTCGTAGACAAAATTCATTAACAGCCGTTAAATAAGACACTTTATGGTCTCTACAGGAGTTACTAAGGTGGATTATGGGGACATATCATCTCGACTTGGACTAAGACGTAAGCTCCAGTGCAAGCCTTTCTCCTGGTATCTGGAGAATGTTTATCCTGATTCCCAAATTCCACGGCATTACTTTTCTCTGGGGGAGGTAAGAGTTCCCCACACGTGCTTATCTACCATTTCTAATATATGTTGCAGAGTAAGTTTAGATTCTGAGCTGAGTAGCGTGAATATGTGACCTCTAGCAAAGTTCAAATGTCTTACGCATTCTTGTCATTTGTAAAACGATACATAAGGGGCAGATAGTGGAGTTCATATTCATACCTGTTTATTATATAGAAATATAGTAGTTAAGGCTCTAATTCGGATAGTGAGGAAACTGAACCTAGTCATTCCTGATATTGAAGTGAATTAAAACCTCAGTGCCTAAAAGTGCTTCAAAACTTCTGACAGTCTTGGAAACCCCAAGACTGGATAGAGAAGAAAGCAAAGAAAGGAACATGATTTTATAGTATGCTGACTTTTAGTGTTTGTCTGGGAAAGGGATTCTTGGTAGGGGGTACCTCATGGTTATAAGTACTCTTTATATACTTTGCATTTTGTTTGAACAACCTCTCAATGTATAGCAGAGAGAACTGATGACAGTGTAGTTTGATATGGAGCTAATCCTTTTCTAAAAATAACTTTTTGTGATGTGCTCTTTCCTTTCCAGATAAGAAATGTAGAGACAAATCAATGTCTGGATAACATGGCAAGAAAGGAAAACGAAAAAGTTGGAATCTTCAATTGCCATGGAATGGGTGGAAATCAGGTGGTAATTTTTTTTTTTTTGTAACTTTATTGGCAAGTTCTAGTATATTTTTGTAAAGATTTGAATTGTTTGGAAAAATACCTCTCATCAGGACACAATTTTAGTTCTTTAGTTCTTTCGGTAGTTACCTCTCCTAATCTGTAAAGTTTAGGAAAACCCTCACTGACGAGTAGAATTGTAAGAGCGAATGCACAAGAAGGCTGATTGGTATTTTGTTACTGGTAGGTTTTGAAGCCTTATCCACAATAGCTAGATCTCCCGTTAAGACTTGACGATTGGTATCCTTTAAAAACATCTGAAATACTGTTCTTAATTTTCTTATTTTTTGTGAGTGTCAACTTAAGAATGTGTCTGGTTTTCAATTTTATTTTATTAAAAATTGATTAACTCCCTACCAGTATACAAAGATTACCAGTTTGGGGGATCCTTTTCTACTATGCAGGAAAAAGCCTGCAACTTGACAGTGTCAATATTTTTCTGAAGAACTCTTTCATATACTGTTTATATTTCTTCCCTTAAAATAGATGGAGGAAGGGAAATAGTATGGATAGTAATGAAATAATGTGCAAATGTCCGCCTCATACCTCAGAAGGAATCTTTTAGGCAATCTTCTTTCTTCTTTTTTTTTTTTTTTTTTTTAACCCTCCAGTTCCTCCTCTTTTTTTGTTTAGGTCTTCTCATATACTGCCAACAAAGAAATTCGGACAGATGATTTATGTTTAGATGTCTCCAAACTTAATGGCCCAGTAACAATGCTCAAGTGCCACCATCTAAAAGGAAATCAACTTTGGGAATATGATCCCGTGGTAAGTCTTCTGATGGCTTGTAATATGAAATGAGACAGCTTGTGTCTTCACAAGCCTACAGAACAGTCTATTCCTTTGTGGGATTACTATTTGAGAGTCAGAATAGGAAACAAAGTCAAGGTTATGTTCTGTCTGTCTTTATTCACGTGTAATTACTCAATATAGATCTCTCTGATTTAATTACCTGGTGAATTTTTGGTAGTTCATAGAAGTAAAAATATATATATATACGTATATATATACATTTGCAAAATGCTTTCAGTTCTTTAGATGAAAGACAGTGTAGAGCTCATTTAGGGTGGGATCAGTGATAGAAAAATATTCTGAATGCTTAAACTTTTTTTATTCGTGGACCAACAAAAGATAATGCTAATGATCCTGGAGTGACTTAAGCACATGGTGTCATCTGTTGCAAGATTAAAGAAAACATTATTTTAATTAAAAATGCAGTATCCCAAAATTATAAAGAGGTTTTATATTTCTGATTTTCATGTTTAAGGCAGAGATGATTAAATCATCTTTATTTAATCCTACTCTCCTTTGTATTTAATGTTCAAAGTAATTTGGAAATTTGTATGTTAAGCTGCCAGATGAAATAAGCATTGCCAGATGATCCATTGATCATTAATTTTATCTGAAAGCTCTCAAACCTAATTATGTGATTGAATAATAGAGTAAGAATTCTGACTTTATAGCTCAGCTAACTTGAAAAAAGTGTCTCAAACTTATTAATTTAAAATCAATCAGTGTGAAAGTTAGTTGTAAGGCAGTTCATAGAAGACGACTCCTGCTATTATAAGCTTAATCATTGTTTAATAAAGGAGAACATGTAGATAGTTTAGCTACCAAAAGTCATTTTAGTCCTAAAAATATTTTGGTACTTAAATCAATAGATTTATTACAGATTCCAGTAATTGAGAGATTAATATAGGCTATAGTTTTTAAGACTGAAAAGGAGCATGAATGAATTATGCTTTTTCAGTTAGGCTGGCAACTAATTTATGAGACACTGGATCACTACTAGGATTTCTGCAGATTGCTTGCAACTGCTCATAGGAAATTGAAGAAAGCTGTTAAAGGCTTTCAGGATTAAGAATTAGCTGAAGTTCTTAAGTCTGAGTCTTGGTAATTGTTTATTCTTTCATGAGTTGACTTAAGTCTTGACTTAAATAATTGAGTGATATTATTAAATGCAGTGATTTGCCAAAGAACTTTTAACAGTAATCTTTGAATGGATCATTTTTAATATGAGCAAAGCTAGCAAGGGTTGTCAAACCCTGTACAATGTGTGCAAAAATTTACTTAATTGGAAGAACTCAATAGTCTATTTTACAATGGTTGCTACAACCAGAAAAACAGCTTTCTGCTATGCAGATCTCTAGACATAAAATTGTTTGTTTTACTCTATATATGTATGTTTTCCACTAATAAAATAATCTTAGAAATAAGATTAAAGGAAGTCTTAAAATAATACAAAACTTTACTTCTGTGCTTCACTAGCCAGCTCCACTACTCCAGTTGGAGAACTCTTAGCAAGAATTCTTGTCACCATAGTTGGGTTTTTTTCTGTAGTTAGGATGAGTATGTAGAAAGCACCTTCTCCTTTGCTGTGTACTATGAAAAAAAGTCTCTAAGAGTGTTAGAATTGTTTGTCTGCTCTCATGTCTTCCAGTTCTCTAGTTTGTTCTCCAGCTGTTGTGAGTTCAGGAGACTGAAGTATGGGGGATGGTTTTGATATTTTCTGGTTTTATTTATTTTACCCTTTGCTGCTGCCTATGCAGATATGGCCTACCTATTTTTCTGCTACTTTTCAGTCAATTCAGCATCTTGGCTGTGCTGTCTAAGTGAGAGAAATACTGACACTGTCAGTCAGTGCCATAGACTGGCTGGGGCACTCATGAAGGTCAGTAGTACAGTGGCAGGAAGTGCAACTTTCAAAGACCTCTTTTCCCGAAGGGCAGTGCCTGGTAGCGGTGTATTGCAGATTGCAATTAACCATGAATCAGCAGTGTGTCCTCCTGGCCAAGAAGGCCAGTGGGATCCTGGCCTGCATCAGGAGGAGTATTGCCAGCAGGTCAAGGGAGGTGATCCTGTCCCTCTACTCACCTCTGAGGAGGCCACACCTGGAGTCCTGTGTGCAGTTCTGGGCTCCCCATACAAGAGGCATGTGGAACTCCTGCAGCAGAGAGTGCCGAAGGTCGTGGAGGGACTGGAGCATCTATCATGTGAGGAAAGACTGAGTGAGCTAGGTCTGTTTAGCCTGGAGAAGATTGAGAGGAGATCTTATCAGTATGTAAAACTATGTGAGTGGAGAATGTAAAGAGGATGGGGCCAAACTCCTCTTGGTGGTGGCTAGTGACAGGACAAGAGGTAATGGGGATAAATGAAAACACAGGAAGCTCCATTTCCATGTGAGGAAGAAATTCTTTACTGCAGGCTTGACAGAGCTCTGGAACAGGCTGCCCAGAGAGGTTGTGGTGTCTCCTTCTCTGGAGATGTTCAAAACCTGCCCAGATGCAGTCCTGTGCCATGTGTTCTAGGTGTCCCTTCTTGAGCAAGAGGGTTGGACCTAGACGATCTCTAGGGTCCCTTCCAACCTCAGCCATTCTGTGAAAAGTCTATGCATACATTGCATCAAATTTTAATTTCTACCATCTCAAAGATCCCCAGCATTACTGTCTTATTTAAAGAATTGTGTTTGAAGGTGGTCATTTCAAAGTTTGACTGTTCTGTTTTTCATAGATTTTAGTGTTTTAAAGTATGTTTCTCATGTTGTATAGTAAGTGCTCTTTAGAATTGAAAACTTGAGTTAGTAACTGAAGAGGTCTTGTCTAGCTCCTGTTTTATCTAGGTAGGGAATGTTCATTAAAAATGTTCCGTTGACTTTTGTTTCTTTTTATTTTTTTTCTTCAAGAAATTAACCCTGTTGCATGTGAACAGTAACCAGTGCCTGGACAAAGCCACTGAAGAAGACAGCCAGGTACCCAGCATCAGAGACTGCAATGGCAGCCGCTCACAGCAGTGGCTGCTTCGCAATGTCACCCTTCCAGAAATATTCTGAGAGGTTCTACAGAAAAGCAAGGATTGACTGGGCTACCTCGGCTAATGCTCTGGCTACGCTGTTAAGTAGCAACAGACGGAAACTTCTGCCCTGCAGGATATACACAGTTTATGGGCTGTTAGAACTTGTAACTTGTGCAGCTTTTCAGTAGCTGTGAATCAGCCTTTCTGTAATAAGGAAGTGAAACTATCACACATAGTAGAGAAACTGCGCCCGCTGACGTTTACAAGATTGAGAGCGTCTCTTCCAGCAAATAACCGAGGGAACATTTGGATGATGGAAATGTAGTCAATGAAATATTCTGGTTGGTGAGACGCATATTGTTGTAGTTTGCTTGCACATCAGTAACCTCTGCTGAAAGTGCTATTGTAATGAAGACATTTCTAAGAATCTCTTTGCTGGTTAGTGGTGGTAACCAGCTTACTACATACAGATCCACACATAAATGAAGCAAACAGCTGCAGACCATAGTAACAAGAAATAAGAATTCTGTTTTTTAAAAAAAAGTAAACAGAGTTTAATGGAAACAAAATCAGAACTATAAAAAGTACAATTTGTTATAGTGATGTATCAAATTTATATGTAGATTTTATACCTCAGTGGGGGGAAATAACCAAATCAAAAGGCATTTTTTTTAACGGTGTGATAGTCCATGCTATTTTTTTTTTTTTTTTCCTGGTTGGTCTGAAATTATTTTGGGTGCAAACAAAATGAGCATAAGAATAAATTTAGCTCCTTAAATGTCAGTTGAACTTTTTCCCTTTTAATTTCTGGGCTGTCGAAATTGTATCTTTTACTGTCTGAAAACTAGAGGTTATCATGCTGTCAAACACTTTTGTCTACACCTGCCATTTCAGTTTATACTTGAGTCAGTCAGCTTGTGGCCTTTCATGGCCAAACAAAAGGTTTTAGTACACTTTGAAAACCTTAAGTTAACTTGACTGAATATGCTTTGCACCCAGGACTCATACTACTGTACAATGAATTTGTTTTCATAGCAATAAATCTTTTGTTACTTGTTTGATTTTGACCATCAGAAAGCCTGTGAAGATTAATGACTGAGTAGCAGGAGACTGGCAAAACTGAAGGTTTTTCACTTCATATTCAGATGTGCTTCATTGTCAAGTGCATATTTAGATTAGACTCTGAATTGTAATGTTGATCTGCTGCTTTTTTTTCTAATAAAACCTAAAGAAAAATAGCTAAATTGGCATGGGTGTTTAAAGTTAAGGTAACCAAAAGCAATACAACTATGTTACATTAGTCTGCATTTTTTTTTAACCTGGATTGCTTTTTTTGTTAAGAAAAATCTACATAGGGTGAACTTAAAAACAAGATATTGAATGCTCAAGAGTATACATTGAATTTCCTTGTGGAAAGAAAAACGAGATTTACATAATGGAGAGGATATTTTTATGATAAATGTCATTGTTTGGCCAATTGTCCTGTAAAGCAAATTAAATCTAGACTCATGCAAATCACGTGTGGAATTGTATGTGGCTCTTATAGCTGTTTAAGATTTGCCATTCCAAGTTAATTTAGTCAGTGTTATCTTCATTATTTTTGCAGCATTACACACAAGTTTTTGTATAGGTATTTTTCCTTGACTTCATCCAGCTCTTACTGAGGCAGGTGTGCAAATCTGTCCTGAAGGGTATGTAAATTTACAAAAATAATGATATCATACAGTTTATTGGAAAGGTCTTCAAGTGTGCCTGGATGACCTAAATCAAATCTATCATGGTGGTATACAAAGACACTTTTTATTGTGATGCAGTCAGTGAAATGGATTGGATGTGTGACAATGACTCTTTGTAATCAGTACTTCTTGCTCCTTAGGCAGTGGTCCCTCCTGACTTTACACTGCTTCTAAAGTGATCTGTGATCATTTGATACTGCATTTTAGCCCACAGATTTCCAGTCTTCTGCCCTGTTACATGACTTGATGGTCCCCAGCATGTTTTGTCCTAGTTTGTCTTAGCAAGCTAACTTTGAGGAGGTAAAAATAAGGTTATATATCAGTTCAGAAACAAATTCCCAGTCTTTGAATGCATCTCTTTAAAAATGTTGACAGAAAAGAGATTCTAACTTGAGCATGGGTAACCATTCAAAGAATGCAAATCAGGAAAATCAGAAGAGCAGTGTTAGTCCTATAAATATTTAAAATTTCTTAATGTTTAGAATTTCAGATCTTACAACTGTACAACCTATCATGGGTTTTATTTTTAGTTCTTCTGTTTACCGCTGTGATATTTTTCCTGTTAATACAAGTTAATTGTCAGGACTTTAAAATGGGACAAAACCTATAAGCAGGCCTCACCATTACCATGCATTTGGCCATATAATTCAGCAAGTCATTTTATATGTTGGCGAAATAAACCTACAATAAAAATCATTGCACACCTAATACCCTACATACTGAATTGTAAGCCTTGGAGAGCTTATGTAGAAACCCCATTTCCATCCTCCACCTTTTTTTGCAAAGGTAATCCGCTGATGAAAGTCTCTTCCCCAACTGCATGCTGGAGGAAGTAGCAGGCTGCAGAGTATCTGCAGTCTCTGGACGTTGGATTCAAAAATCTCCTAGCTCAGCTGATCTTGTAGTACGACTAACAGGTGTTGGTTGACTGGGAGTCAGCTCTGCTTGGCTTGCCGATTTTGCCATTGCAAACGCTTGGCAGTTGTACAGGCTGAATTGCTGGACAACACATAACTTCCACAAAACCGCTCTGTCCATCAAGTACTGTGCTGTTCAAATAGTCTGTGGTATCAGTATCTTTAGAGCACAGCCATAGAATAGTTTATGCATATCTATTTCCAGCTGTTCTTATCTCCAGTTACGGTAGGTGTCTTCCATGTTCCCTGCTAAAAGTGACCTTACATTCTCACATCAGCTGTCTCCTGGTGGTAATCTTCCACTCAAAAGAGCATTTTTATATCCAACTTTAAATAGGAGTATCAGTTGATTCTATCCTTTCATATTTGTAGACATATTTGAATTCATTCTAATCATCTTCCAACATTTAGATCCTTTGGATTTTTTAAAACCTCTATAATTTTCAATTTAATCTGTTCTGGGAAAAAGTATTTTTTTTTCTCACTGTGTAACACATTTGTTAGGGAATTGAGCAGTTTTTAGTAGAATTCCCACTCTGCTTCCCAGAGTTTGTGCCTTTGTCTGCTTTGTTCAAATCAAATGCTAGGGGTAGGGGGGGAGGGAAGGGGGAGAGAGAGAGAGAGAAGGGGTGAGGAGTGGACTACTGCTGTCATATTTAGTCTTATTTACTGTCGATAGAAGGTATAATAAGGGTAAGTAGAAAGGTCAGGAGTCCTGTTCTGGCAGTAAACTCTTTTTGTGCTCTTTAGTGTGTTTTGTGAAAATTTTCTGTGCAGCCTGAAAAAGTAGTGTTCTGTTCTCCATCTCTTCTCATTTGCCTGTGTGTAGACATTTATTGAGATAAACTAGTGCCTTTTAACTGAGTTGAAGTGTATTACATTTTATGGTACAACCTTTGGATAACTGCAATGTGACAGATCTTATTAAGTTGTCTTCAATGCTTTAGGTATGGGAAGCTGCAAAATAGTTATCTGTGTGCACATACAACTGTGAATGTTTTTGTGAACCAAAATTACCTCATTCTGCCAGATTTTTTATGTCAGTATGAAGTAAGTTGCATTTCAGTAGCTTTATTTTTATGATAGTACTACACAAAAGGGCTTAACAGTCACTACTTAATGGTATCATCATATCCATTTAAGTGCATTAGACCTAACCTGAGATACATTGTGCTTGCAAAAGAGAGAAACTGTGTATTATAAATTAATTAGTAAGTTAGGTAATCATTTGCAGTTTCACTCTGCAAAATGCCTTTTAGCTGTTCTATCTATTCAAGTGATTTAAGAGATGACTGACTGTTGTCAGTCTTGCTTTTGACTGCCATATTTTTCCCTGCAAGATAAGGAAAGGTAAATGCACTTCATAAAATTGACTAGGAAACAGTTACCCAGGACTTTCCTTCCTTTGAAAGCATGGAGGGGCCATCAGTCTATTAAATGCTAGAAAATATGAATTGTTACAGAATAGATTTTAATAGCTTCAGGTACCTTGCATTTCATTTGAACTTATTTGTAATAATAGAGATTTGGGGTCAGATAAGAGTATATCAGATTAAAATGATCAGACCTCTGGAGCTATAGACTTCTGTTTGCTTTTTGACCTGAAAATGAGAAAGCATTTTCAATCATGCTAATAGTTCCCAGATTTCTGACTGCAAACACTGTGATAATCAAGAACTGTTCAACTGAGCATAATTTGATGTTCTTTGAAGGTCATCCACATGGTGTACACTGCTTTGAATAAAAAAAAAACATGATTTTTTGTAAAACTTCATTTTAATAAAGCTTTTAATGTCGACAACAAAAATGGCACAATAGCTAGTTGGTAATTTAGAGACTAGAAGTTACCCCATTGAAATGAAGACTGACTCTCTATGCTGCTCGCTTTGCTTTTTGAATCTTAGAGAATGCAATTGTAGCATGCTGCTGACATTTTGTGCAGTACCAATCAATCTTTAATGCATTGAGCCATTTTGCCAGGTGATGCTAGTCCATATCAAAACCAAACTCCAAGATGAAAGCAAGCTTCTGCTCCTGA
Organism: Crypturellus undulatus; assembly: GCA_013389825.1. Lineage (NCBI taxonomy): Eukaryota > Metazoa > Chordata > Aves > Tinamiformes > Tinamidae > Crypturellus > Crypturellus undulatus. Next base: position 112,318 of record VWPW01017248.1, on the reverse strand, counting down.
TAGTAAGCCTATTACTTGGCATAACTTTAGATCAGGCTTTAGGCAGTATGTAACCTGCCTCTAAAATAGCCATTGCTGGGGTCTTGTTTCTTCTCTGAAGCATCTGGTAAGCAAATACAGATTAACTTTTAGTTGAGAGAGAAATTATTCCTGAAGCTGACAAAATAGTGGATTTTCCCTGAGACATGAGAATTTTTATAGTTTTTTTTTACCTTCTTTTGCTTCTGTGCACATTCATATTCTGCATAAAAATGTCTGCTGATTTTTCGATTCTCCTTTGTTGCATTACTTTTTTTGGGTGAAGTGAAATGTTCCCATACGAGCATTTTTTATGGATCAGTTTTAAATACATCACCTTTTTTTTTCTCCCAGAAAATAAGTGGGCTTGACAGTTCTCAGTCTTATTGATAATATTTGTGTTTTCTATTTCTATGTTCTCTNTGGTAAGCAAATACAGATTAACTTTTAGTTGAGAGAGAAATTATTCCTGAAGCTGACAAAATAGTGGATTTTCCCTGAGACATGAGAATTTTTATAGTTTTTTTTACCTTCTTTTGCTTCTGTGCACGTTCATATTCTGCATAAAAATGTCTGCTGATTTTCGATTCTCCTTTGTTGCATTACTTTTTTTGGGTGAAGTGAAATGTTCCCATACGAGCAATGTTCTCTGAGTAAGTTCTAAGCTTTTTAGTTTCACTTCTTGTGGAGTAGTCAGTCTCACTTCAACACCCTTACCATACTCTATGTTTTCAGGACGTGAGCCTGGGTGGTATATTAATCTTCTGAACAGTTTACTTCTGCAGTCCTGTGTTATAAGCTTTTTTTATTCTATTTTGCATTAATTTGAGCTTATGCATTTTTACTTGTGTGCTAACCACCTAGCTTTACAATCTTAAATGGCTTTGAGTTTTTGGAAGCACTGTATATTTTATTTATCTTTCTGAGTACTTGAAGATTCAATCACAAGTCTCTGACATGTCTTGTTAACGCTTTTATCTCTTAGAAGCACAGAGTAGTTCAGGTTGGGGTGGATCATGACTTTGCATCATCTGGTCCTACCCACCGGACTAAAGCTGGTTTAACTTTTGTCCAGTGCCTTGTTCTCATCATCTTCAGGGATGGAGACATCACTACCTTCTGGGTACCTTTTACGGTGAATTGTGTGCGGGGATTTTGTTTGTTTGTTTTTCCAAATACTGAACTAAAATTTCCCTTGATACAACTTTGTGTTTCCTCTCATTCTTTTACTGTATCTCTGAGAAGAGTCTTAGTCTTCTCTATAACCATCTATAGAGTAGTGGAAGAGAGCAGTAAAATCCCATTTCAGACCCTTCAGTACTGAGCAAACCATCCTTTCCTCACATATTATGGTCTCTGACCCCTAATTATACAGTCGTGGCTTCACTCTCGCTTGTCTTGGTCTTTTTTTTCTTTTTTTTTTTTATATTGAGTCCAAAACTGAGCACAGTACTTCAGCTGTGTGTTTACAAATACGTAAAAGAGTCAGCTTTCTCTTTTGTTTGGCTATATGGTCACTAATATGGTCCATTTAGTCCTCATCATAGTAAGGGCATCATGAAACTCTTGTTCAGTTTGTCCATTGGCATATTCCAAGCTCTTCTCTCAAGAGCTTCTTTCTACCCAGACTCTACTGTTACAGGAGGTTGTCTGTCCCAGATACAGGACTTTGCAAAAGCTTGTATTAAACTTCAGAAGATTTCTGTCAGTGTCTTTCCCAAACCTGTCACAATCCCTTTGAGTTACAGTCTTGGCCTCCTCCATTTCATTCCTCGCATTCCCCCAAATTTGATGTTATCATGGAATCACAGAATGGTTGAGGTTGGAAGGGACCTCTAGAGGTCATGTAGTCCAACCCCCTTCTCCAGCAGGGACACTCAGAGCATGTGGCACAGGGTCACATCCGGGCAGGTTTTGAAGATCTTCAGAGAAGGATATCTTTTTTTGAGGGCATATTCCCACCTTTTTGTCCAAGCCAGTAATAAAGATACTAAACAATTTTGGCTTTGGTATTGACTTTTAGAGAACACTCTTTAATGGACCGTCAGTTGGACTACAAAACAATTTCTACCCTTTTAATGAGGATCACTTTTCATCATTTAAAAATTTGCCTAGTAACCAGGGATAAGAGATTTTTCTTAGAAAAGCTCTAGACAAAATGTTTATCTTTGACTGTCAGGATTCAGATTTAGCTTCAGATCTAATCCAAATTCATGTTTCACTTAAATATAAATCTTTACTGTTCACATATCTCATCTGCTATGTTACTTCTGTTCCTAGCCAGTTGGCCATGTGTAGCTAACATACTGGAAGTGAACTACTACCAGAATGGAGATTAAAACAGCATTTTTGTTTTAAGGGATTTCACCACTGTTTCCTCGAAAATTCTAGACATATGCTTTTCCTACAAATTCAGCTTTGACAAGAGCAGGCACTTATGCTGCCGAATGGTCCAAGAAAAATTTGAGTCGGTACCTAATCCATAGGAAGCAGGAACGAAGCCCAACTTTTGTTGCTGTGGGGACTTCAGAATTGGAAATATTCAGACCCAAGAGTTTGAGACTGCATCTTGTAGTTACTTTGCCTATGCAATGAGGTCTTGATCGTTTCAGAAGAGAAAGCTTAAGTTCTTTGAAAAGAAAAATTTCCTAACCATTGTTTCTCATCATGGGTTTAGCGTAAATGTATTTAATAATCTCTTCAGGGTACTTGTTTATTTTATGGACCTTTTGGATCTGAAAATGTTAGCAAGTAGCTAAGCAGATAATAGTTTAGCAAATTGGTAATCTCGTATCTATGCCATTTGGACAGACACAACTACTGACCAATTCTGGTCTCAACGTATAAAAGCTGTTACAATAGGTAATTAACCATGTTATGGTGAGCAGTGGCTTCTTGAATATTGATAACTCCTTGCCTTCAGTTTCTCCTAAAGTCTTGTAAATCAGGAAGTCCTGGGAGGGAAAAGTGTTGTTTCATTTCCTTTAACAGAGAAGAAAACCTCTTCCTATGTGAAAGATATGTGTCCATGCAACCAGTGAGATTGTTGCACATGTAATTCCAACCAGAATGCAGCTGTACTAATACAGTGAATGAGCTAGAAGCAAGTTTCAAGGACAAAATCTCTCTCTTTCCCAGATGCGGAAAACCACAGGAACCAGTTCCATGTCACCCACATTTTATGGCTTCTTTGAATTTATTAGCTCTCAAGTTTCCCCTCTGTAATCAAAGCCAACTATTCCTCTGACTCGGCCTAAATATTTTTCCCTGTGACCTTCAATGTGAGCTACTAAAAGCAAAAAGTTTAATTTTAGGTTGTGCATATGTGCATATGCACCTGTATGAGGTAGTTTAGACAAAGTGCATCAAACCAACTCAACCACTAAACCTTAACTTTAGTCTCACAGCAAGAATGTTTAGATCCTGTCACTTGGGAGACTGCTTTTCTTCTTCACATACAGGTATGCTTAGCTTTGACTCTTGTGCTTGGGATGCAGTCAGTGCTGTCTCAAGCTGCCTCAGTCAGATCTCCAGTGAGATTAAATGCTTTGTTGGGGTTCCTTTTCATGGCTCTGGTTCCCTTTCGTGGCAATGGGAGGCATCATATGCCACTTCCACTTGTTAGCCTGTTTTCTTGACTTGAAAAGCTTATTTTTGTTTATGCAATAGCGCTGCTTCTTCTGAAGAGCTTAATGTGGGATAAATTTTTCTGGTTGATAGCATATTACTGCCCCAAGCAACCTCTGCTCTTTTTTCAAGTCAGCATTATCTAAAATATCTCTTAAAGCATGTAATATCTTCTGGTTCCTGGGATTTGAGGAAGCCAGATAGCAAAAATCTAATCTTGTTTCTGGCCAGAGTCTCGGCTACTGAGTGCTTTGTACATGTTGAGGTTTGTCCCTTAAGTCATGCTTTAATTTTCTCATGCTTCAGTCCCATTAAATCTGTGATCTTCCAATCTCATGAAAGTTTAACGGGTATCTTAGTACAATTCATTAGCTCACCTTTTGAGTCAGGTTTATGCTAGGGGTAATCTTAAGGAATTATTAACATCATTAAAAAGAAACCATTTGTTATCAGGCTTCCAAAAATTCCCTCCCTCCTCTACCCCCTTCATCGCTTCTCTTTTGATAAGGTAGTATTTTCTGTTTTGGGGATGTGGGGTTTTTTTGATCTGTGGTGTTTTCCTTTGATTGTTTGGTTTTTTTGGGCGGAGGGGAGGAGGGGAAGGTGTTAGTTTTCTCCTCTGTCAGGACAGTAACAAGAGAGAAATTTGGTTCGTACTTACACAACTCTTGATTTCTCTATGCTTGAGCAATATGTTTCAGAGTTACTGTTTGCTCCTATGCAGAACACCTGGGCAGCTCTGTAATCCATGTTCTTAAAAGCCTTTTGTATTGTTGCTCTGTGAAGAGCCTCACAGAGCTGCTCTCCTACCAGAGCCTTACCGCTGTGCAATGCTTACAGGGCGCATGGCAACCATGCGCTGGATCATCTCAAGGGCAATAGAGGCCTAAGGGTCACAGACACGGCTTGCGACAGCTTGGATGAACAGTTTCACTTCACCACAAAGCTACTGTTTGAAATTCTTTCCTGGTGATTGTACGAGTCTGGTATTCAGTGAAGTGGCAGCTTATATCATTTTTGTCCATATCATTTTGTTGTGGCCAGTTAAGGATGCTTCTCTATGAAGCATTTGCTTAGAGGGTGTTTGGTTCCTGAAGGAGGGGGCTGTGTTTTTCTGCATATCAAGCCATCCTTGCACAACACTGAATTGATTTGTGTTCCTGTATCTTGTGTAAGAAATATCAGAGAAATGTTTAATGTGCTTCCTTTCGTCTGAGTCTACCTGTTAATTGTCCACTTGATTTGGACACCAACAAGGAACATTGGTTGTTCTCAAATTAAGTCATTGATGTCTGTGAAAGGAGAGAGAGGCTTATTTCATATGTTGCTGATTGCAGAACCAGAAAGACTGATGAGCAACTTCTCTCCATTATTTTCCGAAGGGATAGCAGAACTAGATTCCTAGCAATGATGATAATGGGGTAATAATTAACACAATTTCATGGAGACTGCATTGACAACAGGAATATTTTTCTGTCTAGTGATGGCAAACTTTAGAGCACACATGCATCTGTGCTTGATCTGGGGCATGGACTCTTAATAACGTACCATCTGGTTCCACGTACAAGAGATGTTCACTCAATAGAAAAAGGACTAGAAGAATTATACAGCATATACCTATATATGATTTTCAATTCACACCACATGCCATTATGTGATAATATTGCTGGTTACGCCTCTAGGATCCAAAGTATTCAGGTCTATTCTTCAGTTTCTTCAGCATCAGTTTTAAGTTTTTTTGTTTTTTACTATCTTTGCTGTCTTCATATTCCATATTAAAGCTTTTTAAGGAAGTTAGATGAATCCTACATGTCTCTTGATGGAACTTGTCTGTGAAAGAGATATTTGTAAGAGTGAAAAATTCTGAGAAGACAAAAACACTTATGGATAATAACAACCCACCTGCATCAACCTTTACCCTGGGATCTTCTCAAACTGATAGTGTCCTCAAGCAGATCAGCTTGCATTTCTTCCTCTAGTAAACTACTCCACTTTAATTGTGATATAATGATAACTCTGTTTTCCATTAAGCGTCACACCTCTAAAGCTGTGCATCACAATAGTAACATAGGCAGGGTTTTCTTTGTCAATGTATGACATTCCCTAGAGAACCCTGGGCCCCGTCCGCTCCCGCCTTGTCTGTACTATTAGCTGGCAAACCTGAGGGAATGGCCAGCGCCGGCTCTACACCACTGAGTGTTTCAAGAGTGAGGAGGAGAGTGTCAAGGAGCATCTTCCTCCTTTCAAGAGTATTTCATTGTTGGCGTTAGTGTGTTCTTCCTCCAACTCCCCGGGGAGACAGTACAGTACAGTAGATCTAATATGGTACTTGGAATGTATTTGTGAACTTGTTGGTTGTGAGAAGCCAAGTAAATTTTCTGGTGTAATCCACTTTGTTAGCACCAAAGGTGATTCAATGCATTTTTTATTTTGACAACAGAATTACTTAACCTAGAAATAGATAGATTTATTTCAGATGCACATATTCACTTTCTTTCCTCCTATTCTTTTCCATAAAAGTCTTTGATGTACATGACTACCAGTCAAGTGGCGGAGTGGAAACTTTCATGTTGCTAGACTCATCTGTGCTCCAAATATGAACACTGGAAGAGTTGTTTTTTCTGCAACAGGTACTAGAAATAGAGCTGCAACATATGTTAACGTGCAAGTGGACTGCGCAATCTGGAAAATGTTGTTTACAGATAATTTAACTTTAGTGCAGCTTTTTGTATTGTTGTTTGTTTATTTTATTAGACAGATGAAATGAGACTTCTGCACATCTTGATTATTCAGAATATAAAGCTTATTGAAAGCTAATTTGCTGCAAAATGTTAATGAAGTGGTTGTTCCTGCATCCTGTGAGTATAATTAGTGCCCCTAAATTTATGCTTAGCTTCTTTAGTATGTGCCTAAACTTGAGGATGTTAACTAGCTAAAATAGATTTAATACAGCTGTATGTAATCAAGGAGAAAAGAAATAGAAACCCATGTTCCACATGATAGGGTTTGGATTAAAATGTAACAGGGTAAATGTGACTTGGAACAGACTTGTTTCTTGCTGGCATGTCAAAAAAGACAAGCCAAAAAAAGCAAGCCTTGCTAGTGACCATAATATGTTTTAATAATGTCTCAAAGGTTGGGGATAGTAAATGCTCAATGCACAAATAAATATTTTGCTTCTCTAAATTTCTCAAAGATTATTTTTAATGCTTCCCTCCTTACTGAAGGCAAGATTTTGTTCTTTCAAAATCCAAGCTGGCATATCTTTGTAACCAATTATAAAAGCACTGTAAATTGGAAATGTTTAGGGTCAGTACATGCTTTCCCAAGGTTTGCTCTGCTGGTTCAAATAACACATAATCATGTAAGTTGAGTCTCGGGAAAGGCAAATTATTTTCTTTTAGGTAGGCAAGCCAAAAATCATTTCTGGATCACTACTAGGAAAAGGTACACTTTTATATGTTTCAGCTGAATTTAAACCTGTTATTTATAATCCTTCCTCTGAAGCAGGTGACCTAACTTCCACATTCCCACAGGTAGATAAAGCCTGCAGTTTTTGCCTGGGAATAATCCCCTCAAGGGGAGGGAGCAGCAGCAGCGCTGCTGAAGCCGGCAGAGAGATTTGGCTCCAGAGCATTCTCATGGGCACACAGGCAGTGCACTGACTGACGTACGGAACGCACTAAATCCCTTTGCCCTGCCTTGGATGGAAGATGTTAGTTTTCAAAGTTTACATAGTTCAAGGGAAACCACCTGTGTGTTAGAATTGCCTTTTGTGAGATCAAGAAGGCAGGTATGAGGAAGCAGGAGCTCTGCCTTTGATTGGCAACATCTCTACTGGATAGCGCAGACATCCTGGCCAGGCAGGATTTTACAGTGGTCAGTAGGGGATCCCAACCCATGGGGCAGGGAGGGTGTTAGGGTTGGGAAGGGGCCAAGAAAGGAGACCATCTGTGACTGAGTATTTAGAAATATTAGCGTTGAAGAAGCGTACATGTCACATCGCTTCATAAAGAATCAACAAAGTATTTTGAATAAGATGACAAGAAAGAGGCCTCACTTTTTCCTTTCTACCTCTAGGCCCATTTTGTTACCCCTGGAATATGTCTTTTCACTCATGTTTTCTTTTTCTTTCATGCAGCAATCTCTGTTTCCCCTCCCCCATCTTGATTTCCAAAAATGTAACTCATTACACTGGGCAATTAGGCACAGGACAGCATGGGAGGGAAGCCTACGTGGTGTCTCGCTGCTATTCCGTCCCAGTGCACTTTTATCAGTTTTAATTATCCCTGTGTTTTGCCTCCCACTGTTTATATTTTACCAACAATTACTTTGTACTGGTTATCTCTGAGAGTCACCACCTACCCTCTCATTTTGATTTCTAACCATTAAATTTCAAACCCTAACCTGGATATTTATCTCCCGTATCACCTACTTACTTCCCCTTCCCATTGCAAAAAAAACCCATCTCATAGCTAATCTCAGAATCTTATTCAGAGAGGTGATTTGCATCCACAATGTAATTTTGCTGTCTTTTCGATTATATCACTGCAGCATATGCAGCTAAAGCAATGCTTACCCAGATCCCAGCTGTCACTGTTTCCTGGGATTTTGCCTTCACTCTCTTCCACAGAAGAAATTTCACATTTGGGTCAGATCCTCCCACTCCTCTAGGCATGAACTGCTTTTGCTTCACTTACTAGCACTATATAATGCTTTTCAAAATGGCAGATTAGAGCTTATTGGAAAGCCTCCAGAGGAGATTAAAACAAAAATAAGAGGTGCACATGTTCTTGCTGATGACCACTTGTTATTTTATTCTTTTTTTCTTTAATCCAACTGATAATGCTAATTATTAAGAGGTTGCTATACAAGTTTTTCACAGAAGGGGATGTCTTCCTCTGTCGATACTCAAAACTCTTCAGAAACCATGTGTGTGCTGCAAGCAAACCTGCTCTAGCCACAAACAGGTAAATCTTAGACAAATTGGTTTTTAAGTTTTACATCATTTGTGTTGGACAGATTTTTTGTCATTGTCATTCCCTCTTTTGTTATTAAAGCCAGGTGCACCAGTTACCATGAGTACAACTACAAGCCCAAAAGCAACCATAAGAACCTATGGAAGGAATTAAACTTCTTTTCCGCGACTAGTAATACTGAAAGTTCTGTGATCTGAAAGTTTAGAGTCTTGTAGGGTTAGAAGTGATTAATAGCCGTCCCATCAAACTTTGTCATAGCTGGCTTAAAAAAGTTGAGATGATCGTGGAGCAAGCCTAATCTGAAAAACTCAGCTGTGTTCCCTGCTGTGTTTCCAGAAAGCAGAGGAGTACAAAGAATGAGGAAGCAATTTTTTTTCCAGCTCCTATCAAAGAGCTTCCAAGAAGACAGTGAAATCATTTGCAGCTAGCCCTGCAAATATCGCCATATGTTTTGATTCAGAGCACAAGAAGTAACATTTTTTGAGGCAGTTCTCTAACTTTTATGTAGAACACTCTTTATTTGCAGATTCTGCATCAACAAATGGTAAGTGCCCTAATTTAAAGCGTAGAAGTGGTTTCCATTAATCTGAACTGCTGGTAAATGGTTCCTTCAATGCCTAGGAAAGTAAATGGAAAATATCAGTGTGCCTTTTTTTTTTTTTTTTTTCTCTCCTCCTCTCCTCCCTTAGAGAAAGGAAGTGGAGTACATGAACTACAACTTCCTTGTGATTAAAAAAAAAAAAGAAAGTTTCTTATCTGCTGTTCTGGTTAGCTACACAGTGCTGAACTTAAGTACTGAATTTCATAATGTATACAGATATTGCATTTTAACCCTATCTTGTTTATTCTAAATCTTAATTAGGCAATCTGCATAATCATGGGTAATTTTCTTCTGCATGCTTATATTTTAATGAACTTCAAGAGCTGGCCTTAAAATCCATGTGATCTTTGTCTCTTGCCTGATGAAGGAAAGTTAGTTTTGAATTATTTCCAATAAACTAAAGGGGCATATTTTTTTATATATATGTATGATTTGAATAAAATGGCATAGCCTTCTTTGAACCTAGAAATGTCTTTTGTATTATTTCTGCTAGAAATAATAACAGCATTAATACCATGAAGTTAGAAACAAATAAAACCCTAGGGAGAAAAGACTAATTTCCCACAGTGACATAATAGACTCCTCTTATGCATAGCTCTACAACAAAAGCTTGTTTGGGCTATAAATATCAACCTTTAACAACGGAGACACGTGTCAAAATGTTGAGTTGGTAAAGTGTTTCAGATCCGAGTCTGACTTTTTAAAAGAAATAAAGCTTTTGTTGCAGATAGCTGCCCAATTACATTTGCATTATACTAGTGTTCAAATGCATCAGGAGAAGGCTGAGCGTGCAGACCTGCTATCAGCCTCTCCCATTGAATGGGGAAGTGTTACTGCTGCTCTAAGAAGTGTGAGTGCTCAGGCTCCATACATTCTTAAATGTCTGAATGTGGATTTAGTATTCTAGTTTATTTAAGGAGGTTGTTTAAAATAATTAGATTTTAGAGTTCATTACTTTGAATTTTTTACTCTTATGTGCTTCATATAATGATGGTATCTGTTTGAAGTTAAGCTTTCATAAGGAAATAATCTAGAGTGCAATTACTTTGTTTATACTGTTGGATGTATTTTAGGTTGTGTTTGTTTTTAATATTATGTATCATTTTTGGCTAAAATTAAAAAAAAAAAAGGTAGCTACCAGTAAAACAGTAAAAGTTTGATCACCAGCTACCAAATAAACTTGTTCTTTTATTTTTCCTCTATTTGAGCAGTGCTTTTGGTGAACAGTTCCTTCATCTGTTGGCATTATGCTGATACCAGCAGTTCCTTTTCCATGAGCATCCTGAGCTCTGTCAGGCAATGTTTTCATCAAGCTGTGAATGGTTTTGCAGGAGGAATACAGCAGGCGAGCATATCAGTATTGTCTCCTAATGGGCAGGCATTAGCTGACCTGTCTCCTTTCATGCCTTATTTCCTGTGTTTTCTTACAGGAAAATAAATATTGGATGACACAAAGGTAGAGGGTAAGTAGAACAGGTTCTGCTGGGCTCCTGAGTAGAGTGGTCCCAATAACACATTGCCTTTTCTCATTCAAACTCAACTTCACAGAATGCTCTGGTGCCATACAAGTTCCTCAGCTTGAATTTAAATTTACTACCAATGCTGAAATAAATTCTGATATGTTTTGCATGCCTGCTTGGGCTTACAGTTGAAATGTCCTTATCTGTTTACTCTAGACCTCTTGTGACCTAAAGCACTTGCCTAATCTGCTTTGCTAGTTGTCTGAAGCTTTTAAGGGAGGTGGTGATGGGGGGACCCATCATCAAAATTTCTTCTCACTTCTTTCTGGATTTTGGAGACAGTATTCTCTTATTTTCTAACACATGTTGCTCTGAAGTGGTGATCTCCTATGACGACTGATGTCTGAAATCTCTGATATCACTAGGAGATGCAGACCTATTTTTCAGAAAGTGGAAGCAAAGCCTAGAATCAAAACTTGAGTAGCTTTCATGTGAAGTTTTACCTACCTTTTACAGACCCATAACTCCCCATTTCCTCTGATCTCAGCATTTAGCATTCTATCCATTCTATCCATCTATTCTTGGTGTGAAAACAAGTAGTTTATCAGAAACCTGCCTTATATTGCAGACGTGCTCTAAATTTAGCTTCATTAAATGCAATTTAGCCTAACTGCTACTGTCAATTGCTGCTTCATTACTTAGCACAGTTTCTGTTACATATACTTTAGTTTGTGTTCTGGCTTCTTCCTGAGCTGCTAGTAGTCTCTGATTATGTTTTCCAGTATTTTTAGGCAAATCAAGTTGTTAATCTAGAATCACAGAATGCCTAAGGTTGGAAGGGACCTCTAGAGGTCATCTAGTCCAACCCCCCTGCACACGCAGGGCCACCTAGAGCACGTGGCACAGGACTGCATCCAAGCGGGTCTTGAAGATCTCCAGAGAAGGAGACTCCACAACCTCTCTGGGCAGCCTGTTCCAGTGCTCTGTCACCCTCACTGTCAAAAAGTTCTTCCTTAAGTTCCCGTGGAACTTTTTATGCTTCAGTTTGTGGCCATTTCCTCTGGTTCTGTCAGTGACCACCAGTGAAAAGAGGCCAGCCCCATCCTCCTCACTGCCTCCCTTGAGGCACTTATAGACACAGATGAGGTCCCCTCTCAGCCTCCTCTTCTCCAGGCTGAACAGGCCCAGCTCCCTCAGCCTCTCCTCACAGAGCAGATGTTCCAGGCCCCTGATCATCCTCGTGGCCCTGCGCTGGACTCTCTCCAGCAGCTCCACATCCCTCTTGTACTGTGGGGCCCAGAACTGGACACAGTACTCCAGATGTGGCCTCACCAGGGCTGAGTAGATGAGCAAGATCACCTCCCTTGACCTGCTGGAGACGCTCTTCTTAATGGCATGCATTCCATGCATCCCATCAAGGCCCACAGATTTGTGGGTGTTGCGTTTCCTTAGGTGCTCTCTGACCCAATCTTCTTCTACCCAGGGCAAGTCTTCCTCTCTCCCGGCTTCTTCTGCTGTCCCTAGGGCCTGGGACTCTACAGGGCTGCCCTTGGAAAACACCGAAGCAAAGGCAGCATTCAGCAACTCTGCTTTTTCTGTGTTATTCGTAACCAGGGTGCCCATCCCATTCACCAGCGGACCCACATTTCCCCTGACCTTCCTTTTGCTGTTTATGTATTTGAAGAAGTTTTTCTTGTTATTTTTAACATCCTTTGCCAGATTGTGTTCCAGTCGTGCCTTAGCTTTCCTTGTCGCATTTCTGCATTCCCTGACTACGCTCCTGTATTTTTCCCAGGGGGCCTGTCCTTTCTTCCACATTCTGTATACCACCTCCTTCTGCTTGAGCATTGCCACTAGCTCCTTGCTCATCCACGCAGGTCTCTTGCCTGACTTCCTACGCACAGGGATGCACTGCTGCTGGGCGCAGAGGAAGTGACGCTTGAACACTAGCCAGCTCTGTTGGGCCCCCTTCCTTCTAGGGCTCTAGCCCATGGGATTCTTCCGAGGAGGTCTCTGAAGAGGCTAAAGTTGGCCCTCCTGAAGTCCGTTGTTGCAAGGCTGCTTACAGCCCTGCCTCCTCCTCGTCGGATCCTGAACTGCACCAGCTCATGGTCACTGCAACCGAGGCTATCCCCCACCCTCACATCTCCTACAAGTCCCTCTCTTTTTGTTAGCACGAGGTCCAGTAGCCCACCTCTCCTCATTGGCTCCTGCACGACCTGCATCAAAAAGTTATCATCAACACTCTGCAGGAACCTCCAGGACTGTTTGTGCCTGGCTGTGTTGTCCTTCCAGTTGATGTTGGGGAAGTTGAAGTCCCCCATGAGAACCAGGGCCTGTGACCGTGAGGCAATATCCAGCTGCCTGTAGAAGGCCTCAACTTCCTCGCCCTGGTCAGGCGGCCTGTAGCAGACACCCACCACAGTGTCTCCCCCATTAGTCTGCCCTTTAACCCTTACCCACAGGCTCTCAACTCGCTCGTCATCCACTCCCAGGTTGAGCTCCGTGCATTGCAGTTGCTCTCTCACATAAAGAGCAACTCCACCACCTCGCCTTCCCAGCCTGTCCTTCCTAAAGAGCACATAGCCTTCCATGGCAGCGCTCCAGTCGTGCGAGCTATCCCACCACATCTCTGTGATTCCAATGAGATCATGATGCTGGGACCGCACACAGATCTCCACTTCTTTTTGCTTATTCCCCATGCTTTGTGCATTGGTGTACAGGCATTTCAGGGAAGTGACCGAGCCTGCAGGTACCCCAGGGAGGGTGAAAGAAGACCCTCTATAATCATTTCCTATCCTCACTTCCCCACTACCTCACTCCCACTGGACACCATCTGACTTTGGCTGTGTGCTACTGTTCGCCGTGTCTGTGTGACACTCCCCTTTCTCCTTCTTGTTTAGTTTAAAGCCCTCCTAACCAGGTTGGCCAGCAGACATGTGCCCCTCCTGCTGAGGTGGTTCCCAAGTAGGAAAGTATTTGGCAGTGGTTTACTATAACATGATCGAGTTTTGTAGGATGTGGAATTTTCTCTTATGTATTAAACCGGGTCTTTGGATTTAATATATTTAAACATTTGAAATTTTGTTTCCCTCCACTGATGAGCAAGTTTTCCTACACACGAATCCAGTAGAAGTCCCGTTTTCCCAAGTGTTGTTAAGGTATTTTCTAGTTCATAAATGTTCATGATGGTTTACTCACTGATGTGTCAAATTTCCTTTCTGCTCTGAAAGCAAAGACTACTTAAAGTAAACTCTGGCCTTTATAGGAATTTTTCAGTGCCTGGAACTTTTTTCACTTTAATATTGTTGTTTCTGGCAACTAAGTTGCAACTGTGTAATAGTGCCCTATTTAAAGTTAATAATCTTATTTGCTTTTCAGATTGCTTTGTAGCAGGGTATGGACAGATTGTCCCCTTAGTCAGCAGTGTTTGGGATGATCATTTTTGTCTGCTGTTTGTTTGCCAAAAATGAAGAAATCTATTTAGGCCATTGTCTTTGTTTCTCCATGTGGTACTACTGTACTGTAGGTACTACTTGCAAAGCTCACCACTGTTTGCTTGACTCTGCTCTAGAGGCCAGCATGACTTCCAGTTGCAAGACCTTATAGGCAGACACACTTGATCACAGCATCACAGTCCTATTTGCCTTGCAGAACATTTTAGATGAACTTCAACCTCCAATAACAGTATTGCCTTATCAAGGGGTTAGATATGGATTTCCTGATAGTCTCTAATTTTGCTGTTTTGGGTGCCAACTTCAGTCCAATTTACTATCAGGCTGTTAAAGTGTCAGGATTGGTCATGAATCAGTTACAAACTTTAAACATCATTGTACTGCTTCATTTTCTTTTAGTGACATCTTCCATTGGAACTTCTAGATTGATCAACAGACTGAACCTGTGTTTCTCTCTTCAGGTTGAGAACTCACCTGAGGAGATTCCTCAAGGTCGACAGTCCTCTCCTATTTTATTGGATGAGTGATTTTTTGAGCATTTGTACATTCGAGCTAGCTAAGGACCCCACACTGCAGTAGAGAGTTTTCTGTACTGACATCCAAAACTTGCTTTGTAAATGTTACTTTTGAATAAATAATGCTATTCGTGAATTTGACTACTTATTTTGAAGGCAGTTGGACCTACAGTTGACAGACTATTCATGAATACAATGTTGCTAGAGTAGGGCTTGTGGCTACCACAGTATTTGGTAAATCCAGCTACATCCAGACCCTCTAGTCTCTGAGGCTTGCCTGGAACCCAACGGTATTCATCTCTTAACAAATTTGTCCCTACTTCAAGCGCCTTAGCAAGCAGGTGTCTGCTTGCCATCCCTCCTGGCAGAACCAGATCTCCAGCAGTTAGACTACCTAGTTCTAAACTTGTGCTTTTCTTCTGATCCCCATATGTACATAGGTTTAATTGCTGCTTTCGGTCAGGTTGTTCAATGAATGTGACTGAAAAAATACTATTTTTGCAAGTCTCAAACCCTTTTGTTTGCATGCAATAAAGTCTAGACAACAATTAAAATGTCCAATGGCTGGTGAATACATTTTTTATTGTGAACTTTTTCTGTGTGGACAATTATATGTAAATTTACATATTTATGCATGTGCATATACAAATAATTAAAATATATATGTATGTGGACTGTTGGTGGGCTATATTACAGATGGATTAGGGTCAAGTGAACTACATTTGCCACGAATAGCAATAAAATTGAATTTTCCATATTCACTAATTGAAATTGTACTCTTGTATTTACAGTTACTTTAAGGTTGTATGTGTAAATGGCCTATAAAGTGAAGTATACCTATATAGGGAAACTGTTATGTATTAGCTCAATGCATTTTGTGTGTTTAGCTGCAATCTTTATCAGTCCAGTTATATGTATTGTACTGATTTTGTTTCACAGTTTGGAAGCTGTTCACATGTGTGTGTGCATATACACAAGCAAACATACTGCTGAAAGTAATCTTTCAATTAGATAGATACAATAGATAAAAATAGATACAGATAAGTTTTCTCAAGAAGATAATGGACAAATACATTTTGGCCTATCCTTCCTGAGGAATATGAGTCAGGAACTTAATTTCTCAGAGTTTTGGTTGAGACTGTGGTATTGGCAGTAAACCGAAGGAGGAAAGGAAATTCCTGTGTTTTCCATAGAGCTGCTGATGCAAAAAGTCAGCACAAGTCCTCCAGGATATAACAATGATAAAATATTTTGTAGATAAACAGTCTAGTTCACAGTGTGGAATTTGCATTCCCTGTGCTTCATTTTAGGTTTCAACTTGCAGTGATTGAATTACTTAATCAAGGGATAAATATAGGTCTCCTGTGGTTGTCTCTCTGAGTAGTCTCGCTCAATATAGGGCCCAAGGAACCTTCTGGCTCTGACATACTTCACCTTGTCCTTGCTCTCCTTCTTCCTGCTCTGGCATTGCAGCTCTTACCATGCTATTTACTGGTGGAATAAAAGGATCTTGGAGCTGACAGCATCATGGAGTAAAGGCAGGAAGAGGGCAGGAAAACATCCTGCAAGTTTAATATGTTGTTTGTCTTGGACTTTGAAACACGTCTTTCTGTTTCTTTGGAACTAATATTCTGTCAAAAATGTTGCTATAACTTTGGCCAGAATTATAAATAGTCCTTAGAAATCGGAAGCAAAATATTTTTTTCACGACTTAGGTTTCCTTGTCTATGTGTTTAAATATGATGATAAGTTTATAAGTTAAATATGATGATAAGTTTAAGTAGAGATGTCTACCAGTCTGAGCTGAAATATTTTTTTCCTTTAACTGGTATGCTTCCTGTCCTATTACCTTTATTTTATCAATGTCACAACCTCAGAAGACAGGCTATCAACGAGAGATAGGCTCTGCATCTGAATGGCATGATATCCCTGATTGATTGTGCTCCAAAGCCCTAGAGCTGCAGTGCTGTGCTGCTTCTGCTACATGCTAGAGACAAGGGCATGTGCCATGACATTGATGCTATTAGCATACTGTGGCAAAGGCCCCAAAGGAAAGACTTCCAGCTCAAGGAGCTTTTGTTGAAAGGCACTGGGGACAAAATTAAAATGAACAAATCACTCGATGTCTGCAATATTCTGTGATAGCAAGAATGTGGAAGAGGAGGAGTTCTTGATTAAATCCTTTCAGAGGTCTTAATGAAATCAGATGGCTAATCCTGGAGGCAGATCTACTTTTAACTAGACAAGGCATCTTGGCTTGAAATGAAGAGAATGAAGTCACTTGCAAATCAGCTCTGGTCTCACTTTAAATGAAAGTCTCCGAAGGTGGCAATGATTTTGAATAATGAGAACACTCAAATTTATCAATACCTCTCTCAAAGTGCAATTGCGTTATTAAAATGCAGTTTGGATTATATTTCTTCCATTATGACAAGGCCCATGAGTAGGAGTATATGTATGTCGATACACGTCAATAGGTGAAGCACATAGCTGTGTCAAATGCACATCATCTGCTTCACTCATCTGCTTCACACAGTCTATGTGTATGCACATAAGTGACAGTCCATGTGCATTTCCTTTTAGTTAATGCACAGTCCCCATTACTCTCTCCCTAAACAGTGTCCATAGATCTCTGTTTTTTCCTTTGAATGTGGGCAAAAATTATTTGGCGAAAAGGTCATTTTTTTTGTCCAGCTTTCTCTTCATCCTTGTCACTAAGACCTTATTGGGTAATTTGCCAGTTCTTTACCCTGCCTGGAGAGTAGGGCCACTTCAAAGAAAGTGCACATCGATGTGGTTTGTCCAGGTATTTAAGGAAGTCAGTCAGAAGGCAAGAGATATAACCAGGGAAAAGAAAAATCAGGACCAGGTATAATGTTTGAATTTGTTTTTGTTTAAATAGACAGGACTTGATATCTTCTGAACAATACTCTGCAGCCCACTGGAAGTGATTCTGTGTCCATATACACATGGGGGGATATCTGTACAAGTCAGTTGCACATGCATGTTTATGAAAATGGCTACTGGGGCACACAGGTCACACTGATGCCTTCTAGCTTTCTTCTGCTGAAGGAGTTCAGCATTTGGTTTGGATCCCCTTTCTGCAGGTAAGCACAAGAGATGGGGGAGAAGCACTGAAAAGGTGTGCATCTTTAATGTATATAATCTACTGATTATTATTTATTTAAAAAAAAAAACAATCCTCCTGAAATCAAGAGTAGTGTTGAGGTATGTGTGAGCATAGAGATAAGGCAAAGGAAAGTTTATTCCAAAAATTCCTTTCTTGCAGTAGTTCCTTCTGCCTTTAGCTCTTAGAGGTGGTTTTCTTGATTTTTTATGTTTCTCCATCTCTGACTTTAATTTTTATGCAGTATCTTAATAGGCATGTTCTGTGTTTGTGAACACAAGGATCAGAAAGTGAGGCTCGGAGTCTCTGTGGAGAAAGTTCCAGTAAAGGCATATATAATGCCTTATTGCCCTGGTGTGATGTTATAGACAGATGTTTTACAAAGGTTGTAGTTTGAACACTTAAATGGCAGAAAAACTCCTGAATCAACACAAGGTGGTTGAAGGCTTCAGCCAGAAACATCCAAGGGCACTAAGGCATACAGGATCTCTTTCCTCTACAATGAGAGAGGTAAAAAGTAGAAGCTAGCATCAGTCATGAGTTTAAAATTTTTTGAAGAAGTAAACGGAGAAGCAGAACCAAAAGACCTGGTGTGTATATGAATGTTATAATAACAACTGCCTTTTTAGCAGCCTATAATTAGAGCTAACCAGTTCAAGGAAGTAAGATGATGAAAAGACTAAAAGGCTTATGGATGGAAATGGCTGTTGCCACAGATGTAATTTGTTTGATCTGATAATTCATACTCTTTTGCCATTCCCCCTCCACCCCACACCCTCCAAAAAATCCAAATTTCTATCAAAGAAATAAAGGTGCAGCTCAGTCTCTTTTCTGCTGAGGCTTTGGGGCAGCCAGCATTCAAGATGCCATAATGCACTACTACATCCAAAAGCTGTGATGTTATGAACCAATGCATTCTGCCTATGTTTCTAGGTAAGCATGTACAACTGGGTTTATCTAGGGTAACATGGCACAGCAGCCTGTTTTGATCTGTTCCTTTGCTCATCTCATAAGGAATTCCTCGGAAAGTATCTTGCCTGCAGAGTAAAGGGGGAGTTCGTGCAATCTGAACTGTAAGGAAGGATGATGCACCCACACAAGTGCATCATTGTGGCAAGGAGATGAAACATTCTGTAGCCAATCATTAACACTAATTAGCTTATGAAAAAAGGGGCGTTTTTGGAATGAGGCAGACAATTTTGTAGAAGTCATAAAAGTTGACATATAGTGAAAACTATGTGTCTTGGTAAAAAGTTACTGTTTCTGGAACTAAACATCATTACCAGTTTGCTTGTATTTCAGTACCTGTGTTTAGTGTGTCCAGTAACTGAGAAGTAACTTAGCTTTATTTTTGGATGGTAGAGATAGCTAACCTATAGGAAGCAAAATAGACTGTGTGATGCCATATGTTAACTAGTGCACCAGATCTTATTTGGCAGTATCATAGAGGTGATTACTTTTGTTTCAATGAGGAAAAAGCTTTAAAAAAAGCTTTAAAAGTGAGTGTATAATTTTAGCTATGACTCCCAGATGCAATGCCTATGCATTTCTGTAAGCCTCCTATCAGATCTTCTTACCAACAGATGTTGGTAGCAAGTTACAGGGTGGCCCACACAAACTAGAACTGGAAAATTACTGCAAACTTCACAGGCTCCGAAATAGTAAAATTTGAAACAGTAGTTTTTGGTTAACCACTCTGAATTATAGAAGTTCTAGCGAGGTGCCTACTCAGTGTCTGCAACTGAGATGCCTTATTGAGCAGAGTATAATTTACCATGTACAATAACCTGGAACCTAAATCTCACTATGGTCCCCTGTGTACTGTCTTTGAGGTTAACAGCAGACATACAGTGTATGACTTGAGCACTGTACTTTGACTAGTATTATCTCCCCAACTGGAAAATGACCTAGATTATATTTAGTAAACTGGCGTAAATGACCTCTTTCTTCAACTTTGATCATCCCCTGTGACAGACTCAACTTAAAACAGCTGAATAAGCTTTAATGGGATCTGGCAGTTTGCTGGAAAAGCTGAGCATGCGGGTTTTTTTTGCTTGTAGTCTGGATTTCCCACTGTTTAAAAATATGTGATATAGAGGCAATGAGGCTCAGGGGTATTTTGCAGATATTCATAAGTAATAGCATTGATCGTAAGATCCCAAATGTCCCAGTAAATCAGGAAAAGATAAAGTTTAGATAGACCTTGATGAAGCCCAGGGAACCCCCATTTGTTCATGCCCCTTTCTCTAATATTGAGTTGTTTTTCTATCTTTGTCTTAAAATTTGAAAGATAAAATACTGTATCTTTAGGATGCTGACAGAAACATGCTTCTTTGTAGTACTCAATTATCATGGAGCGTACTGTGGAGTGTCAACAACATTTTTTGCATTTTGGTAAGCATGTATTTACATAGATTTTGTTAAAACAATCTGACGAGATCCACTCCCTACTATGTGTAATGAAACTGGATTACTCAGTCTAAACCATAAGAATTCTCTAAACTTTCTTTTCTTGAGAGTGATACTCCTTACCAAACAAAGTTTAATTCATCATAGTCTTTTGGTCCTGGATTCCAGAAATTCTTGATCGTGATACATTGGTTCTGTGGTATTTTAGTGCCACTGAAGACAATTGCAAAAAATCCCATAGGTTTTTAACTGAAGCAGGAGTGAAGATCACAAGACATGCTTGAATATTATAGAAAGACATGCCCTAATAGGTCCAAGGCAAACAATTTGCCAGACTGTCTCCAAAAAATTTTGGACATCATGCAAGCGCTGTCATTTGTGGTGATCATTCCCCACATACTTCTCTAACATCCATAATCACCGATAGAGAATTTTACGAGATTCTGCTTTGCCTAGTCCATTTGGAATTCATTTATGTGTTGTCCATGTACTTGCTTATTTCCTTTTTTAAGCATACTGAATCTGCATAGGCAGTCTCCTGTAGCAGCAAGTCCCAGAAATTCCCTACCTATCATGTTTTTGCTACCTATCATTGCTTTTTTTATGTCCTTTTTAAGCTCATTTCTGGCCAGTTTCACTGAGTGCCTCTTGGTCTGTGTATTGTGAGATCTGGTGAACAACAGTTTGGCATTCAGCTTAGTCACCACATTCATAATATTATGTTATGACATTGATATCATGTTGTATGCTATCCTTCAGCCTTCTCTGCAAGCTGAAGAGTCCCAGTCAATTACAGTCCCTCCTCAAAAGGCACTGGCACTCTCTCTTTGATTGTTTTAGTTCTCTCTTTCCATACTTCAACTTCAACTTTGCTATGCCCTTTTTGAGATGCAGACACCCAAATCACAGTTCTTAAGATGTGGGCTATCAAAATTTAGTATGGTAGCAATATAGCGTTTTCTCGTTCTCATTGCCCTTCCCAATGATGCCTAACACTTATTGCATTTATTAGTGTTTTCTTTTTGGCTGCCCCTGTATACTGAAGGGGCAATTTCAAAGCTGTCAATACTGACTCCAAGATCCTTTTTCTGATTTGTAACTGCTTCTTCCAAGTTCCACATTGCACAGGAATGGGTAAGATATTTTTCCCATTTTATCACCTTCACTGTTACTGAAGCTCCCCTGTCATATATCTGCCCACTCAGGTCTTTCAGTCCTGAAACTCTTGCCATCAACATGCAAAAAAAGAGCTTAATATCGTGCAAAAATGTGGCAGTTTTACTCTTTACTTTCATCTCGAGGTCACTGATGAAAGATGTTGATTAGATCCAATCTCAACACTGATTCCTAGGAGACCTCTTTGACTCTTCTCTGTCTTGGAAATTGGCAATTAAAATGTACCTTTCCTTATTCATCTATTTTCAGTCCATAAATGAGCTTTTTTTTTTTTTTTTTTTCAGTCTGAGGTGAATCATTGTCTCTTTAGTAACCTTTTGTATGGATCCTTGGCCAAAGCTTTTGAAAATCGACATTGATTATGTCTACTGGATCCTCGCCCCTGCTCAAGAGGAGAGGGAAGCACAAGTCACTTCCCGTGATGTCTTAGGCCAGCAATGCTGTCTGCAATGAGTCCAGAGACTCCCTGATGTAAAAGGTCTGTGCAGCCCTGTCAGATACCTGAATGTTAATGCTGCATTTTGTTCTGCTGAACTGAAGTGCAGCCAAAGCAGCCAGTGGGCACCCAAGACATGGCTAGAGCAATGCATGGTAAGAAACAAAGTTCTTGTCCTGACTTGATTGATCAATATTTGTAAATAGAAGAAACTCTCCTGATGAAGTGAGTAGATAAAGAAATTGCAAAATCTTGGGACTAAATGTTGAGAAATTTGGCAGGTATGTTCGTGCCTCAGCTGTGCTTTAGAAATAAATGGTCTGTGAAAGACGTAGTCCTAGATACCGGGTACTTTATCCTGATTTTTGCATGTGCACAAGACTCGAACACAAATAGCTTTGATCAGCAGGCCGAGAAGCTGGGATCCAGAGACCAGTTGTCCCAGGAAGGTCCCAGGCCACATCTGTGAACCTGTATTGCACCTGCCAGCTATAGGCTTTTAACTGGCTTAACTGTCACTTTAGGAATCTAGAATGTTCTTTAAAAAATAATTGACTCAAATGCACTTGCAATAAACCTGCAAATCTGTCTGCTTCTTAAGTCTGGCATATTAGGCTGTGATCATGATCATATCATTAATTTCAGATTGAAATGTAAGCTGAGGTCAATTATCCAGTCTCATATGATTGCAGGGACCATCTTATCACAGCAGCTACCTCTGTTGCTTTCACTGATAGTCACATAATGCCAATGACACAACTTAAAAGTCTGGTCTGATTACCTTTATACTGCAACACAAGTATGATGTGATGTGTACTGATATTCAGAAAGTATATTGTAATTATGTTTTATGTGACAAATCATACAAAAGGTACTAATGCAAATGTGGTAGAAACTGTAACTATTGTATATCACTTAAGCAAAAGTGGTAGTTATATATTGTGATTTCTGAGATGTGTTACCTGTATGTACGCATTTCAATACAAGTTGCTACAAAATGCTAATGAAGATATGAATTTCTTTCTAAAATGTATGCTACTTGACAAATAGCAATTGATTTGGCAAGCACACACAAAACATAAAGAGAAATCAAGTGTGTGTGCAATTGGTATAAAGTTGAGAATCACCAATTTGGCTGTGACTAAAAGAATATACAGACACCAGATCTGGGATTTCCATTGCCAGAATTTAAAATAGGTAGAATTGCATATAAAGATGACATTTCCTGAAAAGGAAATTCCTTGTAACTCCATTTATAGATGATGCTTTAGTGGGGAACCTGGATGTTACTTGATGACATGATGTTACATGCAACCAGATTTTTTTTTCACATTGGAACAGCTTTGTTGCTTTAATGCTAGCTTTAATGCTAGTCACCAGTCCTATGCAACAAAGTGGAAAGAAGAAGCAAAAAGTAAGTTAATTGAATTCGATGTAAGGCTTCTCTGTAGGAGTTTCTTTCCTTTACCTAGCATTTAATTTGATCCATTTTCTTTTATTTGCTCTAGAATAACAATGATCCTCCACTCCTCCAGCAGTAAACATTGCAGCCTGTGAGCACCAGGCTTCTGCAAGCACAGTTTAAAAAAGCCTTTTGCAGGGTAAATGTCAGGCTGTTGTTCCATTAATTATTTTTTAAAGTGAATTCACATGCAGCAGTGTGACCTTTAACTGCGCTGTGACACACTGCTTCTTTTTATGATCTCGTTTGGTGTTTCATATGGTGGTCTAGCATGAGGAACTAATAAGAATAAAAGCAAAAGAGACACTTGCAATATTGTGGGAAGAGAGAGAGTGCTTTTTAAAATGCAGCTGGCTGTGGGCCTGAGGTAATGAAGGGCAGTTAGAGCCAGAGACATATCAGGGAACATTATGCTTTTCCCCTAAACTTACAGGCTTTAAGACATGCCTGCTTTTCCATAGGCAGTGTAGGATAATATTACTCCTGCATTCCAAGACTTGTAGCTCTATCACATTAAACTGCCATGAAGAGGAGGTATTTTTCAATATGTTCCCCTGTGATTGAGACAATAGGCTCATGGTCTCAACACAGAAGCTTGCAGGTGAGGATTCCCTGTCTGCTCAGAGATGCAGCATTTCTCTACAGACCTCACCAAGCATACTTGGTAAAATGCAGTCATTTCTGTCTTACTGTGCCATATGTTGGTATCTGTTCTTCTATTGCTTTTGTGGGCATGTAACATCATCAAGAGGTCAAAGTAACTGCCTTTATAGCTATTAAGAAGGAAGTTTGTGAGCAGAATTTCCTCCAAATATTATTTAACTGAACAGCAGGGAAGAGTCTCTATATGCAAGCATCAATGCTAGGGTCAATTTCCTGCCCTTAGCCTTCATGGGAGCACTTGCAATGATTAATAATGTGTCCTAGTTCTACAGTGTAGGGTCATGGTATTTGTATCCTGGAGTAGTGGTAGCGCTGCAACCATAACAGAAGTAGGGTTGAAGTGACAGACCTGAAGGGATGTGGGGCCTGTCTCTTCCACAGTCTCATCAAGGTCAAAGAAACTCTTATGCAGTGACAGTGGACCAAGGAACCTGTGAAAAAAAAGCCATTTTTATATCTATATTTTTGAAAACAGAGTCCACTTCCTAGGAATTTCATAGGGGCCCCAGTTTCAACAGGAAGCCAGCATGGGTCAACCTATGAGGAGATCCCCAACTCCCCCTCTCATTGCCACAGATGCATCATGTGCCTTTGGCTGTGTCGGATTCGTTATCAACCCGTGGTGGTTGTCCGTGGTTATAGAGGGAATACTGAGGCCATCCACCTCAGGGTCAAGAAGCACTGACACCTATGAGATGATATGCCAAATGACGTTTATTGAAATACGCTGCTGGTTCTTATAACTTCTGTCCAGGTGGAAGTTGTCTTATGTACCAATTAGGTTCCAGATATCACTTTTTGCCCTAATATGGTTAAACCCTTGCCCGTTCCGTGACATCGCGAGATCTTCCGTCCAGCATTCCTTATCTCTGCTTCTGTCACGTGCAACAGGTCTCGTTAACAGTACGGCTGCAACCCCCACAGGCTGAAGCAGGCTGACGTGAGAAAACAAGGTCCTGTTCTCTGCCTTGTGACTAACCTGGAGATTGGTACAAGATTTTGATTTTCTGTGGTATGAATGTGACATTCAAACCCTATGTTGCCCTCAGAAGAGCATAAAGACTCTGGGAAGGCACCTTAGAGGTTGTTGAACCTTTTCACTGGGTTTTGACAACTCTAATGAGTTGTCTTAAAAACATCTCAGTTTAATCTGTAGCCTCAGATTTTTCCCTGATTTGACTGCTCTTCTGTCTTTCTTCAGGAACATTGTTAAAGGCAAAGAGATGCTTCCGCTTCCAATTTTGCTTGTTGATGCTAACAGGAAAACATGGCCTTGCTGTTGTAGGGGTTTGAAAGGCCAAGATCTTCTGTCTGTGAAACTCTTTTTGGGTACTGGAAATGCAAAGTCTGGTTGCTAAGAGTTGAGTGTTCCTCTAAGTCAATGCTAGTCAAAGCACTTTTCAGGCCGAAGTACATTACAATTCAACTTCATCAGCTGGTCACTAGAATTATGCTGGTGCATAAAAATGAGATACTGCGTGGGGATAGGAAAAAAGAGATTCTAGAAATAAAGCTTATCATAGAGCAAAGACTTAAATGTCTGCAGTGCTTTGTCTGCCTGCAGCGGTTTGCCTAAAATCAGCCCCTAGAAAGAGACTGAAAATATTAGTTCAGTCTAGAAACAGGGAATGATATTGCTCTAGGTTAATCATGCAGACTTAGAGGAGAAGGACAAGAAGCTAGACATGACATCATGATATACTGAATGTAATAAGAGTTTCCACTGGTATTAATATTAAACGATAATGTCCGAGTGCAGCTGCTAATTAGACATGACTACTGCAAGGGCCAGTCATTAGTCATGTTGATCTATATGATTAAAAAAAAATGCACATGTTTCTCTATCACTTTTGTTTTGGCTCTAATGGACACAATAGCTCTTTTCCACTATAGGTAAAAAGTTCAACCCTCTGCCTCATAGACTTGTATTGTTTGAGAAGCCACAGGATGTTCTTATTTTTTACTTGTTGTATTTAGCCTGGGGCTGTAAATCACAAATATCAGTCTATGTAATTTTGACTTTTATTACATTAATATATTTTAAGAGCAGGAAATCTATGCATTCTTGGCTCAGTGCAGCAGAAACGAAGCATGGTGGGGGCTCTGTGGTCAGTAGCATCCTCAGAAATCTGGGTTTTATTGCAGAGGTGTCCTGAGGATAATCTTTGCTCAGCTTTTGGGCTGGGAAAGGAAGGCGATCTCACAAGCTCTCAGCTCAGATGTGAGCTAGGACATGACTTATGGATTAGGCAATTTGTTTCCTAAGAGTAACAAGGGAGATGAAAATGGAAAAAAAAAAAGAAAGAAACGGAAATAACTTTGGCACTGAGATCATCTCAAGAATGAGGCAGGAGGGATGAGGGAGACTCCTTAAAATGAGATCTTATTCAAGAATGAAAGACCACATAGTTGAAAAACAGCATATTCTACAGGGAGACTGCAGAAACTCCACCTTCTGTTTTAGCTCCAGTTTCTTTTCTTGTTTACCCATATGTTACTGCTTTTAATATCAGCAGGGCTGGGGTAGGCATAACCACAGCTTGTCTTCTGAGGGCTGTGGGTTGCGAGGCTGTGATGGATAGCAGCCTGGGACACCTTTTCCCACTGAGCAGGGTGCTCAAGCCTTTCCTCTTTCTAACAAGATAATGTCTTTTTCTGCTCCTTTGATCTGTTTCTAGGCATTAAACTATTTTAAGCTGCTGGTGGTTCAGCAACTGTCACTCCAGCTCCACTGATGTAATGTCATGGTAGACAAAAGGGTCTCCACTTACAATACACTTTAGAAGTATGTCTGACTAACACAAAAACCTGTGTTTGATGATTATAACTGATAGAACTCACCGTAATCACAAATTTCTCTCAGCTTTGCTGTTTTCTTCTACTTTTGCATGGCTCACATCTTCCATCTAGGCTATCTCGGATGCAGGGTTGGGGGCTAGACTGATAAGCGCTTTATCTGCAGAGGCAGGTTTCCAGCGTATGGTTAGGCAGCCTCCTGGCTGACAAACTCTATATTGCTCTGTGAGGAGGGAAAAACATCCCCATCTGAATAACTGACCTGAGAACAGTTTTAGTCGAGTTCAGCAGTATGCCTCTTCTGTGTAAAGTTGTCAGCATGTACAAATATTTGCAGAAGCAGTATCCAAGAATCTTTTAAAGGCATAAAAGATGGATTACTCTTTCTTTTGCCTTTCAGTATCTCACTCCAAACATACTATTACTCTCCAGCTGGTGAATGTGTGCTGAATCACTGTGGCAATTATAAGGATATGTTTTAATCTTTTTCATATGCTGCCATATGCTTGGAGATTTACACTAAAGCAGATCAAAATAAAAATGTTGCAAAATGTGAGCTTAGATAAGGGAGATGTAGTTCTGCAAATGAGAATGTGGAGAAGAAGAAATGCATGAGAATGGGCAACTGGAACTAAATCTCTCAATTCAGTATCCAAAGAAGTAGTAAAAGCTAATTTAGAGAAATGAGTTATAACAAAGCCATGCCACAAATACTTCAGCTATTCACAAGAATTTTAGAAGAACAGTTAGAAGAACTGTAATTGGAAAATGATGTGACTTGATTAGAAGCCTTGCAAGGATGAAAACTGCATTGCATGTCACTCTAAGACATGTTCTGAAAGAACTCCCTGCTCCTCAGTTAGACCCTTTGACATGCTATTGTGTAGCATTGTGTGTTTCTTTGTGTGGTAGTTCTCCTTAAAATAAATTAAAATGATGGGAAAGCTGGCTTGTCACATTAAATAACATCACACACTTTTCTATTAGAGACAAAAAAGCCAGAAAAACACTTTAAGTTCCAACAAAATAGCTACTAAGGAAATGAGTGCAGCTGCTCTGTTCCTTTACCTGCAAAGTGCTAATTGTACCAGCATGAAGAAAATGTCTTGGCATTCTGACAGGGCTCTCATATAACTCTGAATTTCTTGTATACGTTGTTTGTTGGTGAGCAATGGATTTAATGGTACATCTCCCACATGTCTGTCTGTCTGTAATGATTTTCCAGTTCTGATGTTTCCTAGTTTTAAGTATTTTGCAAAATATCAGGGTCAGTTGCCACCAGAAATACCTTCTCTTGTTTATTCCTTTTCCATTCTTTTTATCCATGTTCTCTTCTGTCAGTCTCCCTCCAACAATATGTCCTCCTGAAAGCACCTTTCCACTCTCCCTCACCTATGTTCCATGTGCAGGTTGTCTGGGCACCTCCATGCTCTCATCAGCACTCATGAGTGTGTTTCCATCTGTATGTCCCATAGGATCCTGATACCATACCCTAAACCAGTGCCTTGGTGCATGATCAGCACCAGTGCAGCTTTAAGGAACATAGTGTTGGGGGGGGTACATAGAGACCATGGGACTATGGAGCCAGTTTGGGCAGGAGAAGATGCCTGGGCTAGATTTCCTTTGAGGTTTACCTGGCTGAAAATCCTCTTTGCTACGAGGGGAGAAGACAGCAACTCTGTGTGGGAAGCATGAATCTAGAAGTCATGAGAACTGCTCTCATTTTGGTTATACAGAATTTCTTGGTGATTTCAATGTTTCTTAGTCTTGGATTTGTGATGACGAATTTAAAAAAGGAGTAATGCAACATTCCCTTTGTTTCTATGGGAAATAGTATCTGGAGACACTGCAGTAAAACAGTAGGTTGTCAGCAGTGTATATATTATAGCAGCAACCTAATCATTATAATGCCTGCATTATGGTATTCAGGTAATTTTATATGGAACTCTTTAGGTAAACATTTTTTTATGGGCCTGATGAAACAGATGTGCCGTTTTCTACATGTAAACTCAGATTAAAATTTCCTGATTTGTTTCTAAAATAATGCTTCATATATAGGAAGCATAAGAGAGCCTGCTCCAGAGCATTGTGGAGCAAAAAAAAAGCAAAAAAAAATCCCTCCTTCATCTCCACATCTTCACAACAGAGATGAGAGACTCTCTCAGCATTAAAAGCAAGCAAGTAAACAATAAAACAAAGTGAATCTACTACTGAGGTGCAGGTTGGTGGGGCTGTGGGAAGTGCTTTGGACCTTCATTCATGTGGGCACTTGGTTTCTTGATTGGCTCCAGTCAAAACATGGAGTGTTATGAAGAATAAATTCAGTTGCATTCAGTTGCAAAAGACATGGAAAAGTAATTTATTCAGGGATGCTAGCACTGCGAAGAAAGCCTCAGGGCAGCAATGACATTGCACCTTAACAGAAGGCTTTGACACCTATGTATTTATCTCAGCCTTCCCCCTTCAGAAGGAAACATTAACAGGGCAACTTAGCTTGGGCCAATTTTTATGTCTCTTACAGTGAATGACTGTTGGTTTTAACTTTGAGCAGGGTCTTAGATCTCCTCTTGTTATATAGCTCTGTAATTTTTCTCCCCTCCCTTAATGAATTTACTGGAGTAGACCTGGGTGTACAAGTGCTTTTATCTTCACTCTAAATTATTAACAGTGCTAATAGCTGATGTTCTTTTGGGGGAGACCTGATGAATCAAAGACCGTCTACTGCAGTAAAGATCCAGCAGCATTTTGAGTCTCCTCTTCCTAGAAGAGGGCTTTGTCCATGGACAGTTATCCAGAGTTTTCTCTGTGTTCACACTCTGCTGTTTCATGCTCAACTTGTCGTCCATCATGTCCTTCTCTGCAGAGTAGCTCTGCAGAAGGCCCTTCCCCAGCCTCTACTGCTGTCTGGGGTTATTTCTCCCCAGGTGCAGGACCTTGCACCTGCCCTTGTTGAACTTCATGAGGTTTCTCAGCACCCATTTGGGCAGTCTGTCCAGTTGCCTCTGGATGGCAGCGCAGCACTCTGGGGTATGAGCTGCTACTCCCAGTTTGGTATTATCAGCAAAGTTGTTGAGGGAGCACTCTGTGCCTTCATCCAGGTCGTACAATTATGAAGTGTCCTTCATATGGTTCCAGGGTAGTTTGAGTGAGGAGTTTGGTATGCTTTTTATTTCCTTTTACAGTGCTCTTGTCTTTTAAAAAAAATATATTATAAGACATTAGGAATTCATTTGAACAACACTGTATCTTTTTTTTTCTTAATTTTTTCCCCCGGGACAGTACGTGAAGTCATGCCAACAAATATCCTTCAGGAGGACTGCCTGTGTGGCAACAATTGTAAAATTTGGCATACTTTGTTGTCACTGTTAACATAATGTAAAGCTTGATTTTAGATAACAATAGCTTTCAACTAGGTTTAACCACAATGCAAAGTGAAAAGATTTTATGCATGATTAAACCCATTCTGGTGGGCTTATTCTTGTAACATTGTATCTGCTCTTGAGAGGGGAAAAAGTAGTTTTAAGCAGTACTGTGATGGCTTCCTCTAGAAATATAGTATGTGGTATTTCAAATGGAAAAGCTGAATCTCATACTCATGAACTGAAACTCCTAGGACTTTACATAGCCATGGTAACTAACTCAACTCTTCTCTGTTACGGTTGAGAACATGACTCCATACATGCTTAGGTGCGTCCCTACCCTAACGAGGTCCTGTCCAGGCACTTACCTGGGCAAAAGTGCAGTAATTCGTCTGGCTGAGACCTTGCAGTCAATGATCACTGAAGTAAAAGGCAGTGGAGAATGATTCCCTGCAAGGTGGCTTTGGGAGGGCTGCTAATGGCTTGGGATAGAAGAGGGAAGAAATGGGTCTCTAGTTGGATGACTGCCTCCTCCTTTTCGGCAATCTCTCTGTCTAGAAACCTACCATTTTTCAGCACCAGCGCAGTGCTCTGTGCAGTGTTGGGCACCGTACTGTAAAAGACAAAGACTTGGCTATAAAGGGCTACGTAAAGACATTGAAAATAGCTGGAAGCATCCCAGGACAAACAGATGAACTTTGCAGACATGAGAGGAATGTTAAGAGAACTTGATTGCATTTATCCGTGATATGAAAGGAGCCTTATTCCTCATCAAAGGGATAACCTGAGGAAGCTACTGCCAACAATGAAGAACACATTACATTGAGTCTCCTTTTCCTTATGCAATGCAAAAATGTGCAAGATGTTTTGTAAGCCAATAAAAGGTAGGGCCCTATTGTGAATAACTAACAGTTTAAGCCTAGACAAATGGTGTGTGGTTGCAAGTAGCAATTGGCAGGCTAGGGAAAGAGATGAAAGAGGAAATAATCTGTGCCCCCATGGGAAGAGACGCACCAACTAGCCAGATGAAATAGTTTAGGTATAGTAATGTTTGTTGTCTGACTATCTGAGTCAAGGTGGATATTTTTGGATGGATTTTGCAACCTGCTGGTACTAAAACTGCAAAACATGATTCACTTGCAAACATATCAGCAAGTCTCCAACTAAGCTCTTTGCACCCATGTTTTTTATCTATTTCCTCACCTTGTTTTCTCTGACTTTGAATACAATATTTGAGCTTGCAGCTGAGATTATTCTTCTCATCAAAGAACATGTGATTTTTAATCAGAATTTGAAGTAGTCTGTGAAGATGGGTCATTCTGGCAGGTCACAGAGACGGAATGATGTTTCTTGGCACCTTGTCTATGTTGAGCTAACCTGATGTAATGATGCAAGTGCTAACCTGTTATGCAAGTTCAACATCCTGTGGAAAATAATTTTTTAATCCAATGCAGTTAAACCAATAAAACGTTGTTAAGTAAGGCTGGTACAAGTATTTTTAATCACAGTCTCCATAGTTAGCCTCATTGGTCCAATGTTTAATTGCAGCTATAAACTATTCAGAGGAATATGTTTTTCAAACAGAGTTACCTGTAATCAATAGCTTGGCACATATATGCACATATATTCATTTAGTAATTCTGGACCTTGAATTAGGTCCTGAATTAGGTCAGCATTAACCTGACTGCCTGATGTTACACCAGCATTCCTCCCACAAACAGTTCACAAACAGGAAAGAGGAATGCATTCATTGATTATGCTGCTTTGATTTATTTGCCTGGTTCTAATCTCTGCACAAGATAAGACTGTTGAGAATTATCAAATTGCTTTGCTTTTCAGAATCCAAGAGGCCATTTCCTCTCTATTTCCTACGTTATGTGATAATGCAAGTTGCCTGGTAGCATTCTCTCCACTCCCCAAAGCATCCATTAATGGATATAGCTTTTAGTGTCACTGTTTTTTGCTAGTATATCCTATCTTTTATATACCAAGAAATTAAATAAACGTTTAATACTGGCAGGACACAATTGAATTGCAAGCCAATAGAATGAATTACTGATTGGCCCGTCTCTTTGGGAAAGGCCGCTTTAGCAGAAACATACTGGCCCTGTTTCCTGTATGTCATTCTTGAGGTTGAAGGTTTATTTAATGTATTTTTAATTCTGTCTCCTGTGAGTTAATGTTTGCCTCTCTCCCCAGTCCAGGACTTCATCCAGTACTGCCTCTCAATGACAGATTACTCTTGCCTTGATGTGCCAGCTGCCTGTGAAATTTGGAAAACTGTCTTTCAACTTTGGCTGGTAATGGAGGTACTCTATGTTCCTGTTACTGCAGGAAGTATTGGTTGAGTAGCTGCTGGTTTCTATTTGTGAAGTGTCAAATTTCCTTTTATTGAGGTGGAAAAGAATGGAGACAGAGCATGATGAGTGTATTGCAGGTACCGAGCTGTGGGGCAGTACTGCCATGGACTTATTTGCTAGGTAGCGTATGGCTTGGTGGGTCTCTGTCCAGGGATGATGTCACTGCCAAGCTAACTCCAAGGCTGAAGATGTAGAGGACAATCTGCAAGCAAGGAGACAAAGTGCGAGAAAGGAAGAGAAAACTTAGCAAAGAAAAAGAGAGATGAGATTGTGCTAAGTGAGAGAGGAGCAAGGAACAGCTAAGGTAGCAGACAAGGGAAGAATAATTTCCCCCAGGCTCACTATTCCCAATGCATGGTGCACCAGCCTCGACAAAAAACAGCTTTAGGCACTTGGAGATGAATGTGTGGAACAACAGTGGACTGAGTGTTTCCTGATGGATGGAATTTGAAGCACGTTTCCTCATGCCGGCAGCAAATGCACACTGGCACCCACGCTTAGCACCTGTGAGATTTGGAACCCTTTTACCAGGGTGGTTTGTCTGGAGGGTTAATGAGATGTCCTGCTTAGTCTCATACCCAAGCAAAGAAGCTTCATCCTCTGAACCGATGAGGAAAAGGTATAAGGAAGCTGAAATACCAACAGGACCCTTTGACCAGATCCCAGTGGATAATGAATAGTACAAGGCTTAGACTAGGCTGTGGGGCTCAGTTCTTGCTTTAGTGGGAACTTCACAATGCTTGGATAAATCCTTATGGATGCTTCTGTGTTTTAGAGAATTTACTGTTTGAAATGTGTGTTCTGGGCTTCCACTTCAAAGAGGGAGTCTCTTGCACATGAACAAGTCTAAAGTCACTAGATTTATTTATTTAAATATTTATTTATTTATTTATTAATAGGAATTAAAACCAAAGCAGAAAGGTTCTCCCTGACAGTATTTGCTGCATTCATTCTGGGTGCATGGATTTGAACTCAGTGATAGGTATGGTATGTGACACATTCTAATTCACGCACCTGCACTCTGCATGCTGGAGAAAGGCATCCCCCTGCTGAACTCAGGTAAAAAGGAGAGCGGAAAGGAGAGGGGAGGAGTAAATGGTGTTTTTAATGCTCATCTTGGGATTGAGTTCATCCTCTGATGGGTGGGCAAGCATTAAGAGAGTTCATTTAAATTAATGTTATCATTTCTGAAAATGCTGTTTTCCCCTGGCAGTGGGCTTATAGGAGGAGGAGGTGGTATTGCTAATACTCTACATGTGTGTTTCTCCATGCTGTTTCTCCTTTTAAAGCAAAACCTATAAAATTCCCTTATTGACGAGTTGCTGGCGTCCTAGCTGAGGTGTGTGATTACTGTTCAGCAATTTCAAGTGCTGGTTAAATTGGTTAAATGATAGATAGCACTTGCTTTGGGGAAATGGCACGACCTACCATCACCTAGAAACTTATCTAAAGAAAATAGAGTAAACCCTGCATTACAGCAATTTCATGTGGGCAAGATGGCCCAGCTCTCTGAGCAGTGACAGGCAAAGTTCTTTTATTTAGACCATTTGGGTTTGCTAGAGTGAAGTCAGAATAAGATACACCTTCCCGTCAGTGCCTTCTGTTTGCTTGCCCTGACTGCAGATCCCATCCTGCCGCTAACAGGCAGACTTAGCTTGGTGTTCTACTCCCATCTAGTGCTTTTTATTAAAACTGCTGTCATTCGACTCTTGATGCAGGACAAAGCTGGGCAAACACCACCTTATGGGTAACCTAGGGAGCCACCAGATTTCCTTCCACCTCCCTGTCAAAATCCTCCAGTCCTTTGCATCTCAGACATGCATGAGGAAGGAAGCTCCTGCGTATTTTTGATTGTGTGTATAGATGGACAGCTCTTTCACAACAGTTTTCTTGCCATAGGGAACTGAATAGTTGTGCTTGTTTGAGATGGGTTTCTTAAATATATACTTGCTTTTTAATATCAGCTGTTAGTAATGGGAATAGGGAAACTTGAATAAGTCATCTGCTACTTTTCAGCATCTTTTATTTTCTTCCTGTAGTTCAGTAGTGCCTACTCAGTAGGTATAAGCCCTCATTAAAAACCAATGATACAAAGTTATCTGAGGAAATAAGGTGAAACTTATCCTGCTCCGGGCATGACATGGTTCTTGGTGTTTGAAACTCCGGATGAAATACAGTGGATTTCCCTCAGCTACCCAAGGAAGGCTCTGAAATGGTTTGACCCAGGAAAATGGAAGGACACTCCAAGTACAATGATGAAATAGGAGGATTTTTTTTTCTTGTATTGATGACAAACTATATATTTTTTTTTGCAATTGACTTAACATTTTTCCTTTGCTGCTTCTACTTAAAATTCTGACCTAATCTTATCTTTAGTTTATATGCTGTATGTTTTAGGAGTGTGATGAGGAAGTACAGGGAATCTCAGGCTTGTAATTAAATATTTACAGGTATAATAGAGTCTCCAAACCAGCTTTGAGTATCTGACAGCCCATGCCTGACAGAGAAAATAAGAGCTCAGGTAAGCTGATTGACTCTTTTCAAAATTTAGTGAAGCTCATTAGTTTGCTTTTACCTCATGAATTTCCTGTGAGTTACATATTGCCCAGAATGGTGTGATAGTATAAATATGTAGTTCCATTAAAATAGATTTTTGAAAGGATGTAAAGTAGGTAAATTGACAATATGGGCCTTTCATAGTCTTGGTTTGCTCTTTTGTTTGAACCATTAACATATTCATTAAGTTAAGGTTAGAGGAGGCAATTGTGCGGCAGGAACACTGGCTATTAATCCACATCTCATCAAGCAGAAGAATTGTCTTTCTGGGCAGAGCAGCCTTATGCAGGTAGATGCTGACCAGAAGGCTCCTGCACTTACTCTGTCTCACTTGTACTGGTGAAATATTGGCATCTCTCCAACTGGGATCCCACCTTGCTCTGTTCTCTCCCACTATTTTCCTCCAGTAGTATTTCACAGAGCTGAACATGCTATAATGTTGTGTCTCAGCATATCCTCCCCTCATTGCCACCAATAAGTCTGTTGCTTTCGCTACAGCTGAGGTTTTGGTCTCGATGAACCTGTACATCCATCCATCAGTGAACCTCACTGGGACATTTGGATTTTGTTCCCTGAAGTTCCTGCAGTCTGTCTCTTCCCGCTTGTCCCCAGGGCTTACACTCGGGCTTGCACCATCACACATTCCTGCTTGGATTGTTTGAACCTCTCTGTTTCTTGCTTAGATAACTATTTTTGGCTGAAACACTCATCTTTCTTTAATGTTCCAGCCAATTGCCTGCATTATCAAGGTCTTCTGCTGCTTCCATATTCCTTCCTACCAAAATTCACATCCTTCTCCATTTCTTTCTATGGGCTGCTTCTCCTTCACTTTGTTCTGCTCCTGCTTTATGAGTAATCAAGTCCCTTTAGCTAGATCCTCAGCATTTTCCTTCGTCTCCTTTCTGAATTCTCATGTCTTTTATCTCGCAGTGGAGTGTTGGCTGCTCTGCTTTTCTCCCCTTACTTCAGACTTCAGTGAAAATCTCAACAAAGTTGTTTTGCCCTCTTTTCAGTGCAGTCTAGCTTGTTTTCTCCTGCTTTTACTCTTTTTTTTTTTCCTCTTCATGGTCAGGGTAACCACACACATGAAAATCTCCCTTATATCCCATTTAGAAGCAGAGACCATATGACTTTAAAACACCACAAAGCTACATAATATGTATCTGCTTACTAGTGACAAAGACTACTTTTACAAGAAGGTGATGAAATTGCAAAATCAGTGTTCTTCCAACGAGGAAACACACAAAGGCGGGCAAAATATTAAGCAATTTTATAGGCACATAAAAATCAAATACAATGTGATGATTAATATTCCAGTAGGATGGACCTGGATAAGCTGGCATGTTATTCTGCAGGTTTTATTTTTAGATAGGAAAGAAAAACAACACTTAGTCTAGAGCCTATGTCTATCTGAATGAGATTTCGCTCATTTTGGGGGCAAAATCTCTATTCTAAACAGGGCAACCTGATTTAATTAGTTGACTAGGATCCTGCTTTGTCAGGGTTTTTCTGTGGCTAAATGCACTCTAGCAAAACTGACAGTACTCAGAGCTTTCATACTGCTCTGGTCAAGTTTCTATCTGAAATGTGCAAACAGAATATCTGATAAAATAATAGACGTGTTCATGCTGGAAACCTTTCCTTTTCTTTTTCAGGGCAAATTGAATATCTGTTGATTTATCATTTCTACCAGATGGGGAACACAGCAGTAATTCCTCTGTATTTTGAAAAACAGGCGTTTTCATAGAGTTTTCTTTGGTTAACAAGTTATTCTCTGATTTGAATCTGTCTCTAATGTGTGCTTTTGAGGTATTGATTGCATCAGAAGACAAGCTCTCATTATGGTTTTGCATGACTGCCAAGGTCCTGCAATGCATGGTGAGACCATTATAGCCTCTCCTGCCTGAAAATGCAGGATTGCTTAGGGAGAGGATAAAAAGTATGAGTATCATTAAGCAAAGCACAGCAAATCTTTGATGCTCAGGAGAGATGCAAAGTCAGTCAGACATTTATGCTGTGTCCTTTGTGCATATTGAAATGCAGCACCATGAAAGAAGAGTCTGTGCCAAATATACCCCAAAACTTTGACAACTGCTTCGCTGAAAGGGGTTTGTTGTCTTAAATATGAGTTCAAATTACAGCATGAATCCACTTTTTGGAGTTTTTGTTTTCAAGTATATTGTGCTGAGCTAGCTCATAGTGGATAGACATGGGAATTAACCTGTGTTTATTACTTTCACATTTACATTAATAGTTGCACTATCAGCACCTCCCAGTGTAAACCACGCAGATATCTACAAACAGAACTGACCTGAAGAAATGCTTCTGGGAATTCAACTGACTGGTCAGCTGGCCAGTACTCTAGTCTGGCTTCCTCAAGTTTAAATGACAAATGTCCCTGAGTGACTGTCCTTTCTGTTGGTTAGTTTCAAACTTTTTTGAAAGGGAGATAAAAGTCCCAGCAATGTTGGCTGTTTAGGGAGAAGCAATGAGGAAAAAACAAAAGGTGTCAGATCTTAGCAATCTCCTCATCAACAATTGACAGGGCCTAAGCTTGCATTTTGGCTGGCCACTTGCTTACAAATGATTTTAAGTTATTGAACGCAGATGTTTCCCTTTCCTGGCACTGTCAAAGGCAGTAGGAGTTATTGCACCCAGGAGAAGAGAGTTTACGGGATGTCTGACACACATCCCCTGGAAACAAAGCCTCGTTAGTTCTGCTGCTTATGAAACAGTTTGGATATTTAGTTGGTGTGGTGGATTTTTTGTTGTTGTTGTTTGTTTCTTTTTAATTTAGAAAGTTTCTGATTTTTTTGACTATTTGCCAATTAGTTTCTTCAGAGGTAAGTGTTAGAAAAGTAAAGCTGGAGTATTTTTTTGCCAGTTTTCCCCTCTGCATTTTCCAGACACTTTCCCTTTCCCATGCAGTGCTCAAAACAGAGAAAGCAAGCCAACAGGCTGATGGTCGCAAAAGAGTTTTTCTGCATGGGCTGGGCTGATGCATGTGAACAGTAGTAAGATTACAACAGTGCTGACCCAGGAAGAAGGTCACAGCAGTCCAAGGGTAGTTCTTTGGTTAACAAGTTATTATGTAGCTATCTCTTAATTTAAGATGTAGCTGTATTCACCAAAATAGCAGTCTTTCAAAATATTTTAAGATTATCTTGACATGTATTTATATACATATACAGATGGATGTATGTGTATGCTTCATTGTCTGAACATGGGGACAGTTTATTTCCCAGACTCTTGTGCTTGACAGCAAATACATCTGAAGTCTACTGCCAGTTTCTGGGTGTGATTCCCCTCCAGCTATGTGCTGCATAACACAGTCGCTGTGAAATAGAGGAGGTACCCTGTTAGCTTCAGTGCCTAATCTTCCTGGTACAAACCAGTTCCGAATACCTTTCTGCATGGTCAAGCTCCCGGTTTTCTGTTTTTTTGCAAGCCTTAGGATCTGTTCTTTTTGCACAGCCAGGATGCAAAGAATGTTTTGATCCCAATTTCCACGTCT
The DNA here is from genome assembly GCA_013389825.1 of Crypturellus undulatus. NCBI lineage: Eukaryota > Metazoa > Chordata > Aves > Tinamiformes > Tinamidae > Crypturellus > Crypturellus undulatus. Next base: position 73,805 of record VWPW01017248.1, on the reverse strand, counting down.
CAAGAGCCAGGACACAGCAATAAAATACAACTATAACTTAGTCCTTTGTGTACATAGCAACATAGGCTTTAATTAAAATATCACATTCTGTTATCTTTTCTGCAGATGTCTGCCTCAGTGGGTGCCCAGGACAACAGCAGAAGAACTAATGAAATGGAGCAGGGCTATATAAGGAGAAAGTTTGTTTTGGTAGCTGGACTCTGGGTTTTCTTGTTGGAGGAGTCTGCAAATTTGCAATGAATGAGGCAGAATATTGAGGATAGTCAATATTCAATATTCTTCTCCACTATGCCAGTGTGGAGAAGCAGGTCCTGTATCTTTCTCAGCCACTGACTTTGTTTCCATACCTTAAGCTGAAAAGTTGACCATCAAGTGTGTGCTGCTTGCTTTCCATATGTCCAGTAAAGCAGACAGGACCATGTTTTGAGGAGAGATAACTGTAGATGCAATTGTTTGGAGTTTTGGCTATATGATGGGTGAAGAAAAGGCTCTGCATCTTAGAAAATGAATCCATGGCCTCAAACTGGATATTCAAAATTAACAGAAAGTTTTGATAGGCCTGCCTCATCTCTGTTTTCTGCTAATAACATAAGAAAAGTATTTCCAGGTATCCAAACTGAGCTGTGAGGATAATATGTGAGGTCTAAGATTCTGCCACTGCTGCAGAACAGCTAGGGGGAAGCATTAATTTTATATGTGAGGCAGGGTTTAGATGATGTGATATACATAAGAATAAGAAGTGCCTTATAATAGAGTAGCAAGATAAAAATATATAGAAATATTTAGCTGTTCACTGAGGAAGAGAACATTTTTGTATAAAAATGTAATTTTAAATCATGTAATTAAAGACTGCATTTTAACTTGAAAAAGTTGAAGAAATGGAGTTATGCAAGTAGCTTTAGCTTGGATATTTCTTAGTCATTGAGCTTCTGCTTTAGGAGTCTGCTTTTCAGAAGAAGTTGTGTATGTACTGAATCAAAGAGTTTTTTGTTTTCTTTTATTTTTTGGCACATTCTGTGTTGTTTTCTCCATATTGTTTTGCATTTGTCTAGTCATGATTTGTTATAATGCAATGAGGTTTCTCTGTTCTTCCCTTCTCAAGTGGGCTGCTGGAGTGGGGGTGGTCACGGACCAATACTGGTGGCCTCTACTCTACTCTCCATGTGCTTCTCACGGCGTGGAGTCCCCTGCTCCTGCAGGAGGTGATGGTGAATGTAGGAAACCTGCAGCTATGGTCTATTTTATAGCCTGGCAGTTACAATGCAGGATCATAATAAGTGTTTGCATTTTCAATGCACTACCTTACATTTAAGGGAGGGTATTTCTGGCAGGGCAAGACTGTATAAGGGCATTAAATGCCTTTTTGCAAGCAGTTAAACAATGAAGCAAATATAAGACTTTTAAATAATTATAACAGATGTTTATTGCCTAGTGTGGTTTACTGCATCTTATTATTCCCATTGCATACTGGAGAGAGAACATAGCAAGCTATACCATAAAAGAAATTATTTATTGCTTTGTGAGCAATGTGACTGCTTCTCTGACTTCTCAATTGAATCACCTTGGGAATGAGCCAGTAATAAATAGTATTTGGAGAGCAGACCAGTTACTGCTGCTGAAGGAGCAGCAGCAACTGGTGCACAAAGGCAAGGTGGCAAATACCTTGGAGCAAACGAGCTATAGTGAAATTGCTCCAGGAGCGATTCTTGGTTCACTTTTATTAAGGATGTCAGTGCCTACTGGGGTAGGGTTGCAGGTTTGACAGAGCCCTCGAACAGGCTGCTTAGAGAGGTTGTGGAGTCTCCTTCTCTGGAGATCTTCAAAACTCGCCTGGATGCGACCTTGTGCCACATGCTCTAGATGTCCCTGCTTGAGCAGACAGGTTGGACTAGATGATCGCTAGAGGTCCCTTTCAACTTCAGCCACTCTGTGATTCTGTAATTGTGAAATTTCCTCTTTCCTGAAATCCATTTGTGTGATAGCAAGGAAGGATAACCTGAGTTCTTGTGCAGGCTTTGGACAGGTGGTTTGTAATCACAATCTAGCCAGATTTGCTGTGTGGACTTATTTTTCTGCACATCACCTGTCTGAAATGGGATAACAGTAAGTTCCACTCAACAGAGGTACTAGCTCAGGCCAAACCTGCAAGTAGCCCTGTATCCTGCAGTGCCTACTGGTAGTGGCCCAATATGGATGACTAAGAACCAGTGAGGGACAAAACGCATGTCATATTTTCCCCAAATGCTACTGCAGCTGCCAGCCGTTTTCCATTTAAGGAATTCCTGAGCCAAATGAGGTTTCTCTGAATTTAATAAGCAGTAATGGATTTTCTTTTTGTCACACACTTTTCTATTCTCTCCTTGAATTTGTGCAAGCTCTTGCAGAAATTCAAACATCAACAGCAGTCTGTGCAAGGACTTCCACAGGAGAGCAAGTATACTAATAGGAACTCATGAGCTTTTCACCCTCTAATTCAAAAAACCCAGTATCTGCTTTCTCTCTAAAACCAAAGCATGACCACCTGCCTCCTAAGCCCTTAAATCCTCAAACAAAACCCTATAAAATTTTAAAATCTTGACTAATATTTGTCTTATCCTTGGCTTTGACTAAATTTGATGTTTTTTCAGGGAAGATATCCCTCTTTTTCCAACTTCAATAATGATTTCATATGCCTTGATAATAAAATGAAAGCTTATTGACATCATTTCATAAAATGACTGTAATATAACATTCCCCACCTCGCTTGTCCTCCCCTCCCTTGTGTCTCTGCAGAGAATATCCTCCTTCATAGCAATAAAAAGCATTTGACTTGCTTTGGCTTCTCTATAATTCACCCCTCCCAGAAAAGGAAGCTGGCAGAGATTACTGCAGAAACTTAATACATTGAAAACGTGAAAGCTGCTTATAATGTAGTAGTCTGGTGACAGGATGAGCTAGGTACCTGCCACTCAATTTGAGTGAGTGAAGGAATAAATTTGGAGTCCTGGGGAGAAGAGTTGTTTGGGATAGAGGTTATGTAATGCAACAGCTGTCTGCATGAAAGGCTGCCACTGTAGCCCCTGCCTGTATTAGCATTATTCTGCTGGGGATATATATACAAGGGCTCACTGCAGGAGTAACTGCAAGTGTACTCTGAATCATTTAGGATGTCTGTCACAGGGAAAGCTATTTTGTGGGTCTGATAGATGGTTGCAGGTCTTGCAGCATAAGGAAGCTGTTGTATTCTAGAATCATTTCTTTCTACTGTGAGTGCTGAACTCACTGTGTGGTTGTGGGTCTCCAGTCTTGTGGACTTTCATCTTCTGTTGCCTGTTTTGGTAGCTGTTGCTTGAAGTAAATATACTGACATTTCTCTTTGGTCCCAGGAACTGAACCCAGGAAAGCCTATGATTTCCCAGAGAGACTTCCTTGGGCACAAGCAACTTTCTTGGTTCTTCATGCTACAGTATTTAATCATTAGTATTGTGATCAGTTAGGAAAAAAACCATCATTTCCCTCATTTTACCTTGTCACACACATGCTTGTATTCTAAGAAGTGTAATGGGGTAACAAGAAAAAGGAGGAGGCATATGACTTTTCCCACTGAGTCCTCTGGGTCTAGATTGGAAACATTAATTTGTTTGGTTTTAGGCAAGCCTCTCTCCAAGCAAGTTTTTTTTTCTGTTGTTTTTGTTCATATAGTATATTGCCTGAAAAATGTTAAACTAGTTGTTAATCTAGTTAATCTGTTAATCTAAATGTTAATCTGAATTTTCATCAGATTTAGGAGAATTTTTCACAAGTGTAAGGATTTCTCAGGAAAAAAAAAGGTGTTTTTCATTTGAAATCACATTTGGAGTCCAAGTTTTGCTGTAAAACACAAACAAAAAACTTGGGAAGGGAAACAAAAGATTTGCTTGCCCCACTGTGGCGATTTTATCCAGAGACATGCTCGTCAGGCATACTCATACTGGCAATTGCGGCAGCTGTTACTCTCAGATCAAGACAATTTCTTGTTCTTTCCTCTTTCTGTCATTGCAATATAGCTTTGTAATGCTCCAGTTGCTAGCCAAGTGCTGCATAGGGTGTTTTCAGTTTGTTGGCTTGGCAGGGCCATCTTTCTCAGCTGCTTGGAGATGATTCCTGCTCCCTCTTGTTATGCTCTAAAACTTGTATATGGGCAAAAAGGAAACTCACTTTTCAGGTAAATGCAAGAATTTTAGTAGTATAACTGAAATTATTTGAATTTAGAGAATATTATTAGAATTATTATATAAAAGGTAATATCGCAGAATTTTTTTTTTTTAAAGCAAAAAAGTCTCAATAGTAACAACAACAATGCAGCTACAGCTCTTATTCATGCATGTCTTTTCTACCCCTTTTCCATGGTGTAATACTACTTGTTCCAGTGCTCCTCTGGTTCCGAAAGTTAGTAGCTTCATTGTGGCAGTGGAAAGGGGGTTCTCCTGGAGAGACAGCAGTATCTGAGGAGGAACATGGGAGATATTCTGACATGTACTCCTGCTTCTCTCTCCACTTCTTTCTCTCTTTCTGTTTTGGGCTCACTTTTTAACATGCTTTTAGACCTTGCTGTATTTTCATTGGCCTACAGTTCTACTTTACACGTGAATGTATATGGTGGCTTTCATATATGTTAGATGCTACATCTTTCTTCTTACCTCTAAAACCAGTTTTGTTCAGCTCTAGGTTTGCATTTTTGCAGCTGACTGCTGGCGAGTTGTTTATAGTCAGGGTCTTCAGTGCCAGCTTGTGCCCCGTCTCCTATTGCATCCTGTCTGTGCTCCTCTACCTCACATCCAGGGTCTTTCCTTGGGGCAGTCTTGCTCTACATGGTATTATTATGCTCTGATCATAAATATTTCTTTCTAGATAGAATAACTGCTGTCTATATAAAAATACAGTTGTATTTTACAAAGATAAAACACAGCAGCCATAACCACCTGGTCATCAGAAAAATGTTGTTACAGTTAAACCAAGTAAAACAAAGCTGCCAGCAGGTCAGGAAAAGTTCAGCCAGAGTAAGCCGGATAAGCTTCAGACCTGAGGCCTTGCAAGCTGAGTACAGAGCCTGTAGCCTGTTATTAGCAATGGCAATACAGTGTTATTGGTGAGGTTACGCTCATGTCCGCTTCCTTTTTGCTATTATCCTTCCATATTGCAAGGATCTGATGGTACCTGCCTTTTGCTTGTGCAGTGTTCATTCCTCAGCCAAAGCTTTCTTCTATATGTAACCTTCATCATGGTGTGCAATGTTACTGGGTATGGCCAGGAGCAGGGGAAGCAGAGGAGAACCCGTCTTCCAAGCAGTGGGATACGGATCAACACCTCTGCTCACTCAGTGTCCTCAGGACCTTTGTCTGAAGGTGCTCTAAGTTTGTCAAAAGCCCACCAGCAGATTTTGACCTACCACCTGCCTTTGCAAGGTAAGAGACTAGTGGGTGATAACTGAACTGGGGAGTGCTTAAAATTTCTCTCCTCCATCTTGTCATTTTTCAAAGCAACCTCCACTAAAGACCTGTTCCTTCCCAGAAGTCTTTGACCCCAGCTTTCTTAAAGCTAAGGGGTTTAAGCTGAAAGACCTCCCTGTGCACCAGAGATTGCATAGAAGTGCCCTTGTCAGCTCCGAGGGGACTTTCTCTGCGCTGAAGACACTCATGTATAGATTTGTGGATATGCGTGCAAGAGCCTTGCCTGCACCTCTTGCACTTCTGAAGCATATAAAACCTCTCCCTGCCAAACTGCAGCTTCCCACTGCAGAGCAGTGATGCACGCAGATGACATCTTTGCCAAAATCAGGGCAAACCTTTCTCACAGTAATGGGACCTGGAGTCCCAGTCCTGGCCTAGTCTTACCCCAGCTGATAGACCTTCACCAGTGGCATCCTGAATATCAGAGGCCTGAGTGCAGTTTTACATGCAAAAGGACCATCATCTGCCCTTTAGCTTCCTTCACATCTATCATTCTGAAAACTTGCAAGGACAGCTAAAATCAGCTTTCCATTTTTTTTTTTTTTTAACTAAGTGAGACTCTTAGCAACAACCTTTATGTATGTCAGGAAGCAATAATCAAATCAGCCTGGCTTCGTACTGAAGCAGAACAAATCTGTGTCTGTGTTCCCAGCTGTAAACAAAGGTAAACAGTTGTGGGACTGCGGTCATCATCTTCCCAGCAGGAGGGATTACTGAAAAGCTCTATAAATAATGAAAATGTAAATGGGACATAAAATAAATTTAAAAAAGAAACTGGAAGCACTTTGCATGCTATTTTTCAGGTTTAGGTGAAGAGCATTCTCTGTCTCATCTTATAAAACAGAGTGATTCTCTACATGGTAAATATTTTAATACTTAGAGCTACCCATAAATTTCCTGTCTTCTTCATTTGTTTGTTTTCTCCTTGCTATGTTTTCAAGTTGCTTAGATGATGAGATATTCTTTTCCATCCATTCCTTGTTTCCTGACTTCATTCTTTTTCTCTTTTTTTTTTTTTTTTTTTTTCATTTAGAATTTACTATTACCTTGCAAGATTTCTGTGGTGTAAACCAACACTTTTCCCAGCTTAACCCAATCTGTTGTGGGTCAACTCTTGTGCTTGGTTGTGTTAGAGTAGTGGTCAGGATGGTAGTGGAAAACAACTAGATTCGTTACCAAAAATGAATTCCCGATCTACATCGTCATTCTTGTTGCCATTTAAAGACCTTTTTAGAAACTAAGTGTTAGGAAAAACAAAACAACCCACCCTCCTGCTCCACTTCTAGTCCTGCAGTTTGACACAAAGTTGATCTAGGTGGATTTTAAATTGAAGTAATAGCTGCCGTGCAGAGCATCTGGGCAGTAGAGGCACTGGATGCTGATGGCAGAGAGGAGGCAGAGGCTGTCTGGCTTGGAAACCCCTGCAGCAAAAGAAGATTCTCCATGTAGGTTGAACTCCCTGAGACTAGGACTCGGGTTTCTCTCATCTGCACAAATATTCTGACTATTGCATACTTGGATGAGGAGGCTACCTGAACACCCATTTCTGAGGCAAAGCTGCACCTTGACCAGAAGTTATGTCAAAATCATGATGTTACAGTGCCACAGAGAGAGTATGTGTCAACAGATGAGCTTTTTGAAAATGGGACCAGACTAATTCCTGGTAACGGAAGCCAGAATCCAGAGGTTCTTGGGACACTCTCTGGTAGAAACCTCTGCTGGTAGCTAAAGAATGGATGGGAAGACGGGAAGGTGGGAGAAGGTGTGTATAACCACACAGCAAAGCTTGGTAGAAAGATCTGGAGTTGAGTCTACTTACTGAATTTATTGAAATCTGTTGCAATTTCTGGAACTGGAATGGCCAGTTTTGAACCAGAAGAATGCCCCACTGTATAGCTCCTTCTTAAAATATGCTATGTAGCATGTTCTTTGCATCATCAGCAATGTGAATGGTCTATTCTCTGTGTTCACTTTTGCAGGAGAACCAGGATTTGTTTGAACAGTGTCACTAATGCGAGGTGTGTAGTTTCCAAAGTGTGCAGCTTTGTGAAGAGGCCAGCAGATGGCACAGGAATTCATAGGAGAGAATTTCAAACTGTTCGGAAGATGCATTCTCCTTATCAGAGGGCACAGTGCTGTACTTGCATAACAATCTATCCTGTCTACAGGTATTGCTCCGTGCCATAAATCTTCACTGAGATCATTCCCTGTCACCATGGCATTTAGTGTCATAATCCACCAGATGAAGAGCATTAATGCCACATTTCTATTAGAACATTATGGATTATGGAAGTTCTGTCCCTTGGGAAATAGTTTAAAATTTCTCCTGTTTTAAATTAGAAAAGTAGGAAGTTCCAAATATTTATTTGGAGTGTAAATTAAGAAAAAAAAAATCAGTTTAGAAATACTTATAAGTTCTGATCATCTCATATTATTTCATTTTCTTTATTCTTTTTTTGATTTTTTTTTCTTTGCTTTAACTTAATTAAAGTTATTTTGTTCCCTTGAACATATCTCCATTTTGGTCAAAGTGTATTTTTTTAGCACAGAGCTATTTTGTTGACTCTTCTGGTCTGGTTTACTTTTTGAATCTGTAATACTCCACATTCATCATTGCTCGTTAACAGAAGATAAGGACACTGCCTTGCCATAGGTGTTCTGTTTCCTGAGAGAATAGTAAGGATTTCACTTTATGCCAAAATGGGAGGATTCAAAGAAAGAAAGAAGGAAAAAAAAAGCTTTAACCAACTGAGAATGACAGTATTATGATTTCATTCTGTTGAAATGAAAATCTTTCTTTTTAGATCAGAATAAAAGGATTGTTCTACTCAAGTCATTTAATTTTATTACTATTTCGAGCATCCCTTGGCAAAAGCAAGGCAGTTGCAACAAATGCTGGCTTTTAGGCACATTTCATGGGTTGTTGAGAATTGTCTTTTAGCCCACATAACTGAATGTAAAGACACCTTTTCTTGTGCTTGAAGCAGTCATCTTGGGGAGCCCTTGGAGAACCTGGCTTAACATCATCTTTGATTAGGGGGTGGGTTGCATCCTCATGTCCCAGAAAAATCCTCTAAAACCATAAAACAGGCAGAATTTTGGGATGGAAACATGTAATCTCTCCTGTTGATACTTTCCAGTGTCTATAAAACACTTAAATGTTTATTGGAACAAAGACTTGAACATAATGGTTTCTCTCCTCTAAGTGCTTTCACCAGCTGATTGCATATCTGGCTCATCAGGTGTTTTTGCCTTTGTGGAAATTTTATCAATTCCTGCGGGAGAAAAATGAGGAAAGTTTATTGCTGAATGCTCAGCAACACAATCATAATATCACTGTCCTGAAAAGATGAGAATCCTGATCCAAGCCCCTTCCCTTAGTCCAGCAGAAGCAGTCCAAGGTTTGCTGTCATCCTGGTTTTCTTTGGCTTTGCTTTACAGTGATCCTAGAAGCCAGTAGTGGAGAAGGGTGACCAAGGGGTTCCCAATGCTATCAAGGAAGAAGCATGAAATTTAAATGGTAAATTTAGCAAACACTTGATCCATATGCAGCCCATGGTGGTTTCTACTACCTTTGGAGAGACATGTAGGGCACTGTGGTTCACTCTTGTGCTCCTAGCCTGTTTTCCTCTACCTTGTGCATTGTCTGGGTGATTGCTTTGAGCGAGATGAAGAGGACAATAGAGTAAGAATCAGTCTCAAAGACAAAACAAAACAAAATAAAATAAAATAAAATAAAATAAAATAAAATAAAATAAAATAAAGTGGGAGATGCTGTTTTAAATTCCAAAACTTCTCATTTCAGGTCACAAGAAAAGAGAGTGGCAGAAGTTTCATGAATCAAAGCTATTGTGTTTGTGCTGGAGGAGAGCTTCTTACTGAAATGAATTTGATGGTTAATGACTGACATAAGAGGCTACAGATGAAGTTACCAATCAGTGGTGCTCACAGCACAGTGACAAAACTCCAGGGAGGAGGGACTTGCCTTATTCTGTGCTATTTCCTTAGTTCCTGCAGCGTGATATCTGTATAAGGGGAAGGGACAAGTGATTTGCGTATATTAATAGCTTATATAACACTGTAAATTTACATGGCACTTCGCAAACTTAGATAGTGAATGTTCCTTGCTCCAAAGAGTTTATACCTCTAAGTCTTCCTTCATAGAATATTCACTGAATAAACTTGATTAATTATTAGGAGGGCAGTAGTGGTGAGAGAGAAATCAACTAGCCCTGAACTTGAAAGTGAATTTGAAGTGAATTTTCCCTTTGAATGGGCTAAATTTCAAGCATTATGCTGACTCTGTTTGAGTGCTTGCCTAAGAATCTGACATTTTTGCTTACCTCCGTACTTTTGTCATGATGAAGTTTTGTGCCAGAAACAGCCAAAAAGGTTCTGTTTTCTGGAGCTGTTCCCTGTTGCCTCTAGCCAGTAGGCTGAGCTGATCATTTCTTTTCAGCATGTAAAACCCTTTCTGTCTGCATCCTTTTTATTCTTATTTCTCTTCTGAGATAAACTTCTCCTCCTTGTACTGCATCCCTCTTAGACCCTTTTCTTTTTCTCATTCTGTTCCAAGCCAAAAGCAAGATGAAGACAAGGAGTATCTTTGATATCTCTCCAAGCCTAAACTTTGGATGTTGTCTGCCCAAGGCTTCACACACAACCACAATCTGCTGTCCTCAGGGATGTCCCCAGGGCTAACGGATTGGGAAAGGCCAAGGCCAGCCTCCAACCCTCTTTTCCTGGCTCCCCATCCCCCTCTCTGCCATGTGGTCTCTGCATCTATCTGTGAGAAGGACTGGGGGTTGATCATATTCCTTTCTTCCTCCACAGCCAACAGCGCTGGAGGTAGGTAAATTTTGGTGGAGCACCCAACAAATGATTCTTGGTCTCAAACAAGGAGTAGAGAACCTAGTGGATATACTCTCATGAGACAGACTTTTGTCATCCTCAAGGACTAGGAAAAAAAATACAGCGTTGACTGAATTCAAGACGATGATTTTGAAGCCTTCCATCAGACTATTACTTTACTCTCTGACTTTGTTTATGTCTAAAGATGGACTCTATTTACTGGTAAGGAGACCTTCACTAAATATCAGGGTGCTCTGCATTGGGCTAGAAATATTTCTGGGACGGATTGCAGAGTACTGCTGCGATAATGAACCAGAATTTGTCTTTCTGCTTCTAAAGACTCTTAGCTCTGTTAGAGAAGTCGCCTAGTGTCTAGTGTCTGGTTAAGGAAAGGACATATTAGCTTGGGCCCATCTTTGTAAAGGGCTGCTCCCAAACTTGAGTTGCAGTCAAGATCCAGAGGTTAACTTTGTATTTGGATTCCATTTCTAACATTAACAGAAGTATTTCATTTAAAGCAGCATGAAACTGGCTGGCAGTGCTAGTGAGAAATAAATTGTGGTGTTACCAGGCATTGATCCTACTGGGAAGGGGTTAAATAAATTCTGCTGGCTCTGGGAGGTAGAAAACTCATTACTTTCCTGGGGTCAGGAAATAATAGAGGGAGGTAGGGCTGGCATCCAGAGAAAGAGGATGTAAAAGCCTCGTGTGTGAACTTATTAGCTGCTATTGTCTTAGCAGCACTGTGTGTAGAGCTGAAGAGTTGAGATGGGCGGTGAACAGAGATGAGAGCAGAGGCAAGGAGAGGCCTGGCCACCCGCGGGCTCCTTGGTCTAGGTATCCAGAGTTGAGGCTGAAAAGAAAGCTTGAGTTCAGTGTATGCTTAGCTAGCACAAATTGCTGTGCAAATGTGGGAGAGCTCATGGGCTGTGCTTGCTCATGACGCATGGAGATACCAGGCTTGCTCATTCATAGTGCCTGTGATGTGAGTTGTGGGCTTGCGCAATGAGCGGTGCAGCAAAATCTCCATTCTTGCCTTTTCTCCCCTGTGTGGCCCTTGAATTGAGTTTGAACCTAAACTGATGTATGGATTTGGACTTCTCTCTTTTTTTTTCAGACTGCCACTTTAAAAGATTTAATTTCACTGTGATTTATATAAATCAGCTGGTACAGCTTCCTGGTATTCTTTCCTGTGTCAGGGACTTCCTTGAATAAACAATGTCTAAAGCAATTTTGTCCATAGTTACTTCCCTATTCCTTACTAAGAGCAGGGGCTAACTTCAGAGTTGTGAACTCAGTGAGATCCAAAGTGCTGAGTATTTCCCCAAATGGGTGGTTGTGTTGAGTAGGCAGCATTTGGTGAATTTGCCACCTCAGCTCAGCATTTTTCTGCTCCAAATTCTGCAGTGACCTCCCCAAAACCCATCCCATGTACGGGGCAAACAGCCCCCAAGTTACTGCCTATGACATTAGTTCTGATGATACATGGCTCTGTCTTATTCCTCACTCATAACTTTTTTTGTTTGCTGCAAAGAAAATGTGACAGGAGAGAGGGCCAATGCCACCAAAGCAACTTCCAGAGGGTTCCCACAGTCTGACACTGGGCTTGCTGGTCATTCATGCACCATGTTTTGGCAAAGAGGCTACATCTCTATGCATTTGAAAACTGATCAGAAGGAAGCATGCACCCCTCTTTGACTCTTCAGTATTCAAACCCTAGACAATATGATTGATATACAGTGTGCTGTATTTTTTATTAAGTGAAAAAGTATCCACTGAATTATAGTGCCATTTCCAAGGGTGACCTTGTGACAGCGGACGGCAGCAGTGCACATAAAAATGATAAAAGTCTGGCTAAAATTCCTGGCTGCAGAGGTTAAAGGATGGCTCAGAAAACTCTTGATAGATGAGTTAGATTAACAGATATAGGTAGACTCAGAAACTGATTTGAAACAAAAAAGGAAAATCAAGGAAAGAAACTAATCCAAATGAGTGCACAGTAAATCATGAGAAATCTAATGTAACAGAAGACCAGAAGAAAAGAAAAAGTATTTTTGTTTTTTGTTTTGTTTTTAAAAAAAGGTGTAGTCCTCATGAAGAAATTTAGCCAGACCAGGGGTAGACTTGTAGGGCTGTAGAAGGAAATGGGAATGTAGACTGTACTAAATAAACTGCCTGTGACTTTTTTTTCTATTGCTGTTAAATTCTCTTTCTGTCTCATCTCTACTTGGTTATTTGTGGTATGTGTTTTTTGTTGAGTTTTCTGGCAGTGTAGATAAATTATTACATTGATTTTCTTTCTCACTTTTTTTTTTTTTTTTAGGTAATGGGGAAGGGCTTTGTACAGAACATAGAAAGCAAAGTTGCTATTAACAGCCTGCTGGGTTTAATCTCCTACAGTACTAGAGAGATGCCTGAGCCAGAATATTGTAGCCAAATCCTTTCAACTACAGTGGGAGTTGGCAGTTGAGTCTGAATTTGCCATTCAGGACCATTTCTAGTATTAAATGCAGAAATAAAATGTTGAATACTGTGTCCTCAGGAGTGTGTAAATCCCAGCTCAAATGTGAAGACAAAGAACATCATAGATTGAATGATAAAATCAGTGAGTGATGTGGCCATCATCTCTGTAACAGAACTGTTTGGGTTTTTTTGAACTGTGATTGCAGGGGGAATATAGAAATAATGCTTTTTATTCAGCATTGTTTGGCTTCACACGCCCTGCTCCAGCAACATAGAGATACTAAAGGAGATAACTGAGAAAAGGGCTTGAAGGAGTCAAGGGAAGACACAACTGATAAATATTTTTGACCATAAACTGGAGATGAAATGGGAAAGATGTGTCTGTGATAAACATTTCCTCAAGTACTTTATTATTGACAAATAGGTTCACTGACTAGCGTGCCTCATTTCTCACCTGGAAAATAGGAAATAGGAATAGGAAAGTGCTAACCAAGAACTCAAAATACCTGAATTTCCTTGAATTGCTTATCAGGGCATTGACATGTGCCAGCAGGTTGAGAAACACATGTTAAATGTCCCTTAGATGTTGGAGAATAAAGAAAAGAGAAGTGATCCTTACTGAAAGTTGTTATTATCAGCTTTTGCAATCCTTCTATATCTAACTCTTTGTATTTAGTGTCAGCAATGATCCTAGGTGACCTCCATCGTCTTTTCATACATTAGTGCACTCTGAGAACCAGAAGTGCTGCCCACGTGCAAAGTATTCACCCAAAGAGTAGTAACAGCCCACTTCTTTGTTATCCCTTGCAGCGCATCAGACCTCTCTGCAGTTGTGCTACATGCTGATATTGCATTTTTGGTTCCTTCAGTTTGATTATGCAGCTACATCTTTCTGTACCTTTACTTCTCTGCTCTGATGTGCTGACCCATATTCTCTTATAATTTGACATGGGGCAGGTTTCTATGCTGACTTGTTAGGTCAGACTTGCTATTGACTTCCTCTAACGTGAAGCACATGAGGACCTTCTGAGGATTAGTCGGTCTTTCCAGATGACTTTTTCTTCCCTGCGGGATAGTTAAGCAATGAAGTAGATGAGAAGAAGGTATGAAAGGTAAAAAGGGTGGCAACAATGAGTGGAGAGCTTGCTGCCAGTGAAATTCCTGCCCTCCCATCCTGCCAGCACAACGGGTGGGCAAGAGAGCAGATGGGAGCTACAGCAGAGGTCAACCCTGTAGCTGACAGTTCAGGAGACCTCCTTGGACCTTAGTCCAAGGTAGATGTATCTGGGCGTTATGGTTAGATTTTCACAAGGCAGGGAGCAGAAGTGCCTGGGGATGATGTGGCAGTCAAGTCCAGCGGTCAGGATAGTTAAAGTAATGGTATGATCCAATTTATATTAACTCCTGACTATTTACAGGGCCATGTGTTAGTTGTTCTTTATGGTTATGTCACTACCAATGCTTAGAATATATTCTCAGTAAAAGATGTGCCCTATGGATATGTCAAGCCAAATAAATAAATTTGCTCGCCATACAGTAGCAAAAGGTAAACTTCATTTTCCTGCTAGGATGATGTAATTTCTGTGGACACTCTAGAAAAATATTACCAGAATGTACAGTGTTTGAAATTAAAATAATTAGAGTAGCAGGAACTTCGAGTGGCATGCAAAAAAAAAAATGCCTGTGAAAGTGGAAAATAAATATGTAAGTTTTGACTTCGACTTTTGAAAGACCTTTAAGAGGATGGTATGAGATGTGTGAGTTGAAGGGGTTTGGGGATACATTGATTCTAAATCAGCTTTTTGAAAGGATACTTTGAAATTACAGGTAATTAAAGACTGATTTGGCTAACTAAGTTGATTTAAAAAAAAAGAAGAAAAAAGAAATAGGAGCACACTTTATGCATTTCAGTATTCTTTTGTTGAAAGTGTGTGCTGTGAAATTTGGTCGGTTTTTTGATGCAATTGAAAGTGCAGTCCATGATAGTAAAGGCTGACAACAATATACTTCTTTAAGACATCTGACTAGGTGCCATGCAAGTTTCTAATTAAAAGTTAGCAGTGGGTAATCTAAATGTAGCTCACATTAAATGGATTAAAACAGGCTGACCGAAAAATCTCAAATTGTGAACAGGTAATCGTCTTGCAAAAGAAGCATTTTCAGCTAGTATTCCCCAGGAATCTCTTCTTGGCTGAATTCCTTTCATGATTTTCAATCTCTCAGAAGAATGTATAAAACTATTGCTAACAAAGTTTGTGGATAACACAGAGGTTAAAAATAATGACAGTTTAGTTCTGTAGAATGAACTGGATTACTTTGTCAGCCTGGATTTTTGAGCAAAATTCTTTTTGATGCAGCCAGATTCAAGGTCATACAGACAGAAGTGGAGAAATTAAGTCACACTTTGAGGATTAGGGGCTGTTTTCTGATGTGAAGAGGATGCATGGAAGAAAACCCATGGAACATGAATATCTAGTGGGATTTCACTGAAAAGGCTATCCTTGGATGTGTACTGAGAAAAATAACAAACACATTCAATAGCTTCAATACCATGTGCAAGACTGTGGTCAGACTCGTTATGGAATTCTGCGAGCAATGTTTCTGGAAAAATTCTGAAGAAACAGGAGACATTTAAAAAGAAATAATACAGGATCGACTTCAAACTTGAAATATACCTGATATTGTTTGTTTTTCTTTTATTACATTTTGATGTAATTCATGGACAGAGGAAGGGGATGGATTTAATCAGGTTTATCATTGCTAGATGTTGTGTTGTTCAGCAGTGGATAAACATGATCCCTACTTCTAGTTTTACGTATCCTGCAAGCCTCTGCATACACTTATTCTTTTTATTTTCAGACTCCATAATACCTACATTCCTTCTCTTTTCTAAGACTGGAATGTGCTGTTACAAGCTGCTATACACCAGCTGAAAGTCAAAGCCTTCTAGACGAACACGGAGGAGTTTCAAAGCCTGACACAATCTGCTGAGGTGGTTTACATCACAAAATATCCACGCAGTTGTAAGAACTACCGATGAGACAGACTGAGACGGTTTGTAAAAACCAGCTGAGTAGTCAAGATCTCTGCAGATGTAGCTATCTTCTGAATGTTGTGCTTGTGCAGTGAAATTGTACAGTCATTGCCACTTCGGTGGTTTTGATATATATGACCTGAACACACAGTAGTCTAGGAATGAGCAAGGAAAAATCAGAGCTGTGACCAGGTCTGTGTCCTCATAATCTACAGATTACTTATGATCCTATCTCAAAAAGGAAAGGTCTGCTATAGCAGCAGTGCAAATGCTTTAAGATCACCATTATAGCTGGTGATGTCTGCTGAAACATGAGTGAAGTCTGCTCTGTATGTCATGCTAAAGTGCAGAACAACAGAAGGAATAGCAATTGCAATGATCTATGGGCATAAGGGAAACGGCATGAATAGGACAGGAAGAAGACGAATAAAAGGGGACCTGATAAGGTATGTAAAATAAAGAATAGCCCAAGTATAGGACAGTGCTTCTGTTTTCCCTGCTTCATAAAGTAAGAATGATGAAACAAAGAAGTGGAAATTCAATACTGAAACAGAATATTTTTTCTCTGCCTGTCTGTAATTAAACTGTAGGGCAGATTGTCAAAGGTTGGTCCTAAAGTACTTTATTAAAAAATGTGTGTATGAATTCTATTATGTTAATTACTATGCATTCTCTTGATATTCATGTGTGTGCGTCTCAAGAATATCCATAGTGGTCATAATGAATGTTGCTAAAAATGTTTACAGATGGGCCGATTTCTTAAGACTCCTCCTTCAGGGCTTAAGACTTCTGCTTCAGCCACTATAGATGAGGAGGGGACCGAACATGTTTCGAAAGAAACCGGTTGTTGGGAACTGGTCGTTGCCAGAGCCGAAGCATTGGATAGATTTGACCTTGGTTCTGATCAAGTGTGCTCATTTATGAGAAACAAGATAGACCTGCTGAGCAAGGCTCAGCAATTTGCAAGTGTTTTTGAATGCCTTCAGGCATATAAGCTATTCCTTCTCTGGAAACTACTCACTTTATTCCTTTATTCGCCATGGGGCGATGCTCTTGCAGGCAGTAAGCATGCTGGAGATAACCATTTTGATCCTTCAGAATCACCAGCCTCTTGTTAATCTGTTTTCCAGATCTGTAAATATTACACACAGAGCACTTCTTGTTGCTCTCAGATCTTCACAGCCACTTCCTCAGTCCAAACAGCAGCATCTTTCCTAACTCTCAAGGTGCTGCATCACATTTTCCAAAAAGTAAAAAAAAAAAAACCTTTACAAATGGTCGCTAGATGGCTATACTACCGCACAGGATTTCACAACAGCTTTTTCAGACTTTCAAACCATTGATCAAGGTCCTCTAGTTTGTAATATCTTTGGTCTGAATGGTATTTCAGCCACAAAATGCAATTTCCATATCTTCAATTTTCTTCTCAGCATGTTGCAATATAATTCCACACCATTCATGTTTATGGTACAAAGAAGTCACTGAGGCTTAAATGGCAGCTAACCTCTGACACATCTGGTATTGACCACTGTTGGAAACAGGATCCTCGACTACGTGCCCCACTGGTTTGATCCAGCACAGCAATTCCTATCTTTCTGGAGTCTCTGCAGAAAATGTTTTGAATCAATTGGGCACAACCTGGTAAACTTATTTACCTGCCTCCGACTCAGTAGTCTCTGAATGTTCTGAGGCAGGAAACCGGTGCCCATGATTTTCTAGTCATCATTGTTGCTTTTTAAAGGGATCTAAGTGTATATCTGGAGAAGCAAGAAATCTGCCTATTTACTTATTGTAAGTAGCAAATATCACAGAGGCACTTGTCTTCCTTGCTCCCTTATTTCTGCCTCTTGTTCAAATCAAAGACTAATGTAAATGTTAAACTTTCCAACAGAAACGGTTTCTTGAAATATCTTGGGGAGGGATCTAAAAATGGTATTCCAAGATTAATTTTTACCATGTATGTTGTGTTCAGTTTTATGCAGAATAGAAATGTGTTCCTCCCCCACCAAAAGTCACCGTTTATATCCTTACATAAATCCTCCTACATTCTGGTGAGCAGCTACGATTATGACATTTATATAATGTTGCTAGGTGTTCATAGCTGTGTATTCTGAATGTGAATCTGGATATAAATAATATGATCATAGTCTTCTGTGAGCTAGGGAAATGTTAGCTATGTTTTTACAGGTGTGGTAATTGAGGTAAATGGGGGGAAGTGAAGTGTATAACTGCTTTTATCAGAGGTTCAGAGCATTGCAGGATGCGGTTTGGCAAATCAGTGTTCAAAATCCTGGCTCAAGGTACAGGAAAGCCTCTGGGCCGAGGACACTCTACTTTGCTGCTGCAGTGCTAGGAAAGTAAGGCATCGAGCACCTCTCAGTGGGAAAGGGTCAGGTACAGAGAAGCCTTGCTGCGTGAAAGAAGACACATGGTCAGGGAGCAAGGTTCATGATACATGATGGCATGTCCTGAGGGAAATGAGGCTAGAAGTTTCCAAGTTAGCTGTGTGCTGGTGATACAGGAAACAAGATTAAAAAAAAAAAAAAATAGTAAGTCTATGAAATGACAGGTCTATCCATTGATATATTTTCAGTGGGGCTCCATGCAGGAGGAAAATGAAGTGTTCAAAGTGTTTCTTTGAAGAAACAAACAAACAAAACAAACAACGGCGCATGGGTTGGGTCTCTCCGACATGCTCGTTTGGAAATGGGGCAGGTGGCATGTGCTCCCCCTCAGGCTGGTAACTCTGCAGTCACTGCTCAGTCACAGCCTCAGGGGCATCCAATTGCTTACAGCTAGCAGAGGAAACATGGATGGGTTGTGCATGAATCCTCCACTGAGGTGAATCTTCCTGTTTGGCATGCTTTCGACCTGTTGTAAAAACAAAATTGGAAAACTGAAATCCCTCTGCAAGTGCAGATGAGCTGTTGGCCTGTAGATTCAAAAAGAGCATCCCAGTTGTTTGCTCCAAGGCAGTGTGGAGCCAGGAATGCACTCATGTTGGCTCTAGAAGGCATTTCAACCATTCTGGAAGAAAGTCAAGCTGGAAGAATAGCTTCAAACTGGCACTGACCACTCTGCTCACAAAGCTTCAGAAAAAATATTAAAAAATGATATGGTTGCTATGTTTATGTCAGATATACGATTGTGTGTGTGAGAATTCCTGGGAAGCATTGTGAGTTTGCCTGCCAGGCAAAAATGGCATTAACTTGAGATAGCTATCTAGTCACAAGTCTGCTTTCAGGGTGCTACTTTGCAGTCTGCACTACTGTAATTTAGGGCGACGGAGGTATTGATGACAGTCAATATCTTAAGTGTGGCCATCTCAGCAATACTCCAGATATGATGATAAACATTGCTGTGATGGTTTTATTTTGTCAGTACAAAGCCATGAATCAGCAGTGGTTAATGACACCAGTTAGTAACAGGATTGCGGCAGAATTGTACAGAGGAAACGGCGTGTAGTTTTGTAAAATGGCATTGGTTTGAAGAGAAAAGGTTTAAAGGCGAGGTATTTCTTTTTGTATCCTCCTCTAACCTGTCATAAGAATACCAGTGGGTTGGCAGTAAGGATGGATGTTTGGCTTTCACTTCTTTAAATTTCTACTACAATCCTAGATCATCTCTCGGGGTGTTCAGCAATTAGACTACATTAAAATTCTGTGCATCATTGTGTGAATAATGAGAATCTGTAATGACTTGAAGAGTGCTGCATGGTACTCCCAAGAGGCTAATAACTACAGAGGTTTTCATGTCATACACAGAAGAGGCAACAAATTCAAGCAAAGCCCTGAGATCTAAGGCAATTTACACATCTCTATCCTCTGCTCTATGACTCTCCAGGAAGCCTTTCCTAGACACTTGTCTTCACAAATGAATGACACTGGGAAAGGAGCAGAGAATTGATCTGTCCATAGCTTTAGCTTTATTTTCTGCTCTGCGCTTGGATGAAGTATGATCTGCAGTTTTGATAGCCCCTTGCTGCTTGGGCTACCAAAGTTATGCTATCAAGCTTTTGATAGCCCCTTTCTTGCATTGAGCATTTCACAGCTCAAGAACCACTTTGCTGACAGGTGAAAGCCAACTGAAGATCATGGAAAGAGCTGGTACCCATCTATGCAGAAAAGCACTTGCTGCCATGGCTCTGAAAATGAGGTGCCCTTGCTTTCCTAAGGCTCTGAGGATAACAGTAGGCACTGTTCCCTGGCAACTAGTTAGGCCTCCTTGTAGTTCTGTCCTATCTCAAGGGCTGGGGCAATCTTCCAAAAACATTACTAATAATAATAATTTATATATATATATTCTCAATTCTACTTCAGATCTGCCTGTGGATTTCTGAACAAGCAAAATCTGGCCTTAAAACATGCTGATACAAAACAGTGTTTAATGTATTGGACACTATGTAATATAAGACCATTTAAAATTAGAAGATTTGCAGAACTCTTGCATCAGCAGTTAGTGTTCCAAGCAGAATGACTGATTTCCTGGTCCCCGGGCTAAATTTTTTTTTCCAAATTCCATGCATTTGCTTCATTGGCGATTACTTTTACTTAGTCACTGTTTTGATATTAACAAAATTCCTAAGTTACTTATTAAATAACTTCCCATTTTTTAAAACTCAAAGATAAAATAATCAATAATTGAATTGGCCAGTCACAAACATGATACAGATTTTTCCATTATTGTGCTTAAACCTGACTTGAAAGAGACACTTTCTGGAACTCTTACAATAGTTTTATCTGCGGGATTGAAATTGGGTTAGCAATTTCCTCAAAGAACAGAAGAAAATTGACGGCTCTGGGTCATGCAGTGTGCCTGCATGCCTTTAAAGTATTCTTTTTAAAATTAATGTCCCAACACACAGTTAAATTTAAACTTCTCTCTTTTTCCTTTTTTATTTTTTTCCCCTGACACTGAGAGGTCATTAGAGTCAATAAGGTTATTTTTTATCTCTCTAGATAACAAGAGGAAGTTAATGAAAGCTGGGTGGTGAGTACTGGGTGGTGAGTTTGAGAGAGGAATGACTGCAAAGACTATCAAGCTTGGCTTAAGTGTGAGCTGTTCCTGATCCTGGCTGCAGTCACTGTCACTACAGCAGATGAATGCTGTTGTGCTTTATCTACTTGTTACATTTTTGTTTCAAGAGAAAAAGATATTTATCAGTTCTGACATCAGATAAAAACTAACGTGTTGTTACCTGATCCTTTTCAGTCATGAGAACCCCAAGAAAAGTAGTCTCAGCTTCCTCTGTCCGTGTGGACCATAATATTGTGTGGAGAGGAAGGGGCCCTAGAGTAATTACAAGCAAAAAATAATAACGAGCCCCAGTCTTTGACAGGGAATGTGGTCAACTGATTTTAATTAAGAACTGGTGGGAATGATTCATAATTTAGTTCTTGGCCCTGTGAACAAGTAGTTTAAATCCATCTTTTGATTTCCCTATAAAAGGCACAAAACAATGTGTTTTTTTTTCAATTTGCCTTTGATGCTTTTCATGCTCAGGACCCGCTCAACAGGAAAGCAGCAGATATGCTGATGTTACTTAGTATTTAGGTTCATGTTATCTTGCTGCAATATTGCACTTCGTTTTTCTCATGTTCACTTGCTGTTGTCTTCTAGTGTTTTTATTTTAAGCTGTGTGGCTTGTGTTATGCATTCATGCAGTACCTACTTCTGTGAATTGAGATCCTAAGATAGTGTCATGTAGTGAATAACTGGTTTCCTAGGCCATGCTCTGGTAGGTGACTTCTTTGAACTTCCAATGTCCTCATGTGGCAATCTTTTTTATTTTCTCATTTTCACCTGTATTGCAGCCTAAGCAATCTCTTAAACACAGTCAAGATACAGTCTGGAATATTTTGTCTTTTTCTGAATATACAGATGCATTCTGACACCTCCTAATCCTCAGGGCCAGGATGTTAATAAAAATTGGAAACGCTGTGGTATCATCATATCTCACCTTCAAAATAACCCTAGCACAAGGTCTATGGCTTTGGATATGTGATGGATAAGTTTTTATGACTGTATTCAATTGCTTTATAATGACACATGATAATTGCACTGTCAATAACTAGCTGTAACCTCTGTCTGCTTTATGGTTTGTTCAGCTGTCTTCTTAGCTGCTGCTCTACAGTCCCGAGTCCTAAATTTTAGAGCTGTACAAGAAATAATGAATGTCTATGAAATTAAGACTTTTATTCCCCTCATTGTTAATCAGCTCTTCAGAGCCAGTTTCTGATTCTGCTCCATGCTTTATTGACCTTTATTGAGGCCAATGGGATCCTGGGGTGCATTAAGAGGAGCGTTTCCAGCAGGTCGAGGCAGGTGATCCTGCCCCTCTACTCAGCCCTGGTGAGGCCACATCTGGAGTACTGTGTCCAGTTCTGGGCCCCACAGTACAAGAGGAATGTGGAGCTGCTGGAGAGAGTCCAGCGCAGGGCCACGAGGATGATCAGGGGCCTGGAACATCTGCCCTATGAGGAGAGGCTGAGGGAGCTGGGCCTGTTCAGCCTGGAGAAGAGAAGGCTGAGAAGGGATCTGATCAGTGAACGTAAATACCTCGAGGGAGGCAGTGAAGCGAATGGGGCTGGCCACTTTTCAGTGGTGGCCACCAACAGAACTAGAGGAAATGGCCACAAACTGAAGCATCAAAAGTTCCACAGGAACTTAAGGAAAAATTTCTTGACAGTGAGGGTGACAGAGCACTGGAACAGGCTGCCCAGAGAGGTTGTGGAGTCTCCTTCTCTGGAGATCTTCAAGACCCACTTGGATGCAGCCCTGTGCCACGTGCTCTAGGTGGCCCTGCGTGTGCAGGGGGATTGGACTAGATCACCTCCTGGAGTCCCTTCCAACCTTAGGCATTCTATGATTCTATGACCTGACTGGCTTTCTTGAGATACATTCTCACATGTATCCTTTTCCTTCTGATTCCTTTCTTAAATGTTAAGCTAAGAAGGGCCAACCAGAAGGTGGCAGATGTGATGTAGTGGAGTTAAATAGAAAAAAAAAAAAAAGGAATAAATGAACAATGCATTTATTAGGTTGTTTTATGGTAAGAGAGAATGAAGGGAGTGTTCAAAGAATGGAGAAGAAAAATCAGAGAAAGGATCTTGAATTCAGATTGAGATTAAGTAACCTTATAGGTTGCATTTTTTTTGTTTATTTTGTTTTGTTTTTCTGGATAGTCCTTGAAGAAAAGTCAACAGAAAAAAAGAGAAGTAGACCTAAACATAAATCCTGCTTTTAATAGATTGAAACTTCAGGGGGTTCGAATCTCGCTGCAAGAGCTTTGCATTTCATGGTCAGGTCTAGACCAGGAAGACCTGTTTGTAAAGATGGTTCAGATCTCCCCGCACCCACCTTGTTTTTCACAACAAAGGTAACAAAAAGAAATATCTTGGGTCATACTAATGAGCTGGATCATCAAATCCCTGTACTTTCTCTAGAAAAATGTTAGGGACCTGCGTGTACCTCTGGACCTTACTAGTCTTGAGGAATCTTACCAGGACCTGCCATGGTCCAAGCATCCCACTGTGGCTTGTTGGCTGGGGACACATTGTCCTGTCTTTCCCTTTGTGTTGATGGACCTGGGCCTAGGCCTGGCTCCAGGATGGACACCTTGGAGCCCCACTGCTCCCTGTGTGGGTTTGGGAAGAGTGGGAGAGTGTAACCACCACTATTCACAGAACGGCTGAGATTGGAAGAGACCTCTAGAAATCATCTAGTCCAGACTGCCTGCTCCAGCACAAACACCTAGAGCATGCTGCACAGGGTCACATCCAAGTGGGTTTTGACTCTCTCCAAAGAAGGAGACTCCACAGCTTCTCTGGGCAGCCTGTTCCAGGGCTCTGTCACCCTCACAGTAAAGAAGTTCTTCCTCACATGGAGATGAAACTTCCTGTGTTTCAATTTATACCCACTACCTCTGTTTTGCTTCTTCTTAAAAACAAATGAAAAATCCACTCCCTCTACATTTGACCAAATAAATCACAGAATTTATATTTTTTAAAAAACATGCGTTTCGACTTCAGTTGTAAGCTGCTTATTTCTTGAAAAACAGTGTTTGCTGATTTCAGCCTGTTTCCTGATATAATAGGCTTGAAAGGGAAGTTATTACCATAAATTCAGGCCTTCCAGATGGAATAATGATCTTTGTGTAGCAGCCACCTGATTCATAAAAATATTAAGAATTCAGGTATCCTAGTCTTTAGAAAGGGATTTTGTTCATCAAAAGCTGGAAATAAAAATGTTTTCAAGGGTATCTTCCTTGTTACATGTGTTATCTCTAGTTCTGTGTTCTTGGAGGCTCTTGGCATATTCTTAGTATTCTTTTTCCGCATAATTCATTTGTTCTACTAGCAGTAGACATAGTCTCTTTAGCATGATGTAGTATTTGTTGTTAGATTTCTACAATATTATTTATATGACAGTATTATTTGGATGACAATAACTGCTATAAAATTGAGGTCTGAGATCTATTTGCCCAAATGCCTACAAGTACAAAGATAGAATGAGGTGTTAGCACTGCAGACTGCCTTTACTCTGAACGCCCGGAGAAATGGGGCACTTGATTGAGATGTGTGCAGCAGGTCAGAAATAGCAATCAGGCTAGCCACGAAGTGGGACCATTTTAAGCGCAGCACTTCTTCTTATCCCCTAAGATGTGCCCTGCTGCCAGGAGTACAAGGCACCCAGATGAACTCTGAACTAACAGGGATGAAGCAGAGGTGAGACAGGCTGAAAATGGATGCACAAGTCCATACAAACTCAAAACTTACAGGTTTCTGTTTTCTTGGTTTGTTCCTTTAGCAGCCTGTGAGAGTGACTGAGGCAGAATTAAAAGTATCCCATGGCATGTGGTGGCTAACTTTATAGGTATCCTATACTCGTCGTTTTCTTGTTTGGCTTTCACTGGGCGGATGGCAAAACTAGACAGCACCATTAATAGCAAAACATTAATTGTGGGTTTTACAGTATAAAGGGTTGTGAGCCAAGCCCAAGCTCCAAAATCAGAACTTTCCCTGACTGTAGTGGTACATCAGCTAGGCTCTATATCTGCAAGTCTATATCTATGATAGGAGTCTATACGGAAATAAAAAAATAAGTATTTAGTAAAGTATAAAATTTAAAGTGTTTTAACATAAAATTTATGCTACTTCTCATATCTGTGATAGCTTTCACCTTAATGTTCCTGGGTCATAACTGTATTTTGTGCCTTGGAGAACAACAGCTGGCTTGAAAGCAGCTTTGTGCAAGTGGGGGAGCAATCCAGCTGTGGTAACTTGAATTTTTGGGGACAGCCAGCCCAGGTCTACATACTGGTACATCTGGTCTCCTCTCGAGGCTGCTAACATTGCATAGACACACTCCGTGTATCTTTAAGATCTTGTGGAGGGTTTACCTAAAATATTTAAGCCATTCTAGCTCCTGAATAGGTAAAAATCAGATTCTAATAAGGATTATCAGTTAAAGTCTAAGTGACCCCATCACTTTTCTTTTTGCTTTCAGAGATAGGGCCAAGAAGAATAATCAGGTATAGTGAGGGAATAATCCATTTTCTTCTGCTAAAATATGCTTAACAACTCAAAAGGGAAATGGTCTGTTCTAAAGATAGGGAAATAACCTAGCAAAAGACAAATCGTTTCATAAATACTATTGCTGAGGGAGCAGAAACTGTATTATTAAAAGAATTATTCTTTTGACCTCTAAATAATTCCAAGTCTATAAAAGGAGCATTTTTTGTCAATAAATGAATGTCATTAAGATAGATCCATATAGAAAAAAGATCATAAATCAAGGGAGGAGAGCTGCAGTATCAGAGCACAGCTACAAATTGCTACTATGCTCATTTCTGCAATGTTAGCAACCTGCTGATAAATAATGAAATATGCACAAAACGTCTGTACCTATTTCATGAGCAAATGGCCTAACTTTTGAAAAGAGCTGAAGCAGGTGGCAGTAGCTGAACATGGGCCTGAAAGAAGCAGCATTCTGGGTTCTGTTCCGAGCTACAATGAAGTTCCGTAAGCACAGACTGATTTTAATTGCACCCTGTCACCTGTTAGGGTTACCTGACCCTGCCTGTGGGGCACAGTGGTTGTCATTTGCTGTAAATGTTTTGGCTGATTAACCCCAGGATTTCCAGGAAAAATCTAGGTGCTCTTGGGCAGAATTCAAATGATTTTGAGAGATCTGGAGGTTCCTTCCAACCTTAAGCATTCTATGATTCTATGTACTGCAAAGTGGAAAAGGAGGGAGAAACTAATCCTCTTAGCACATGCATAGCTTCCAACCTCTCTACTTAATTGTCTATAGTTCTTTCTTTTCCTCCTTCTTGTCTCTTTTTTAAAGAGATTGAAGGATTGAGGACCCCAATTAATACTCTCTATTACATCCATCTTAGCTAAGATCTGTTGAGTAACATCATGCTTCACTCTGCCTAAAACAGCTTCTCAGTGGGGAAAAGAAAATTAATTTTGCTAGAGAAAGATGGGGTCTACAGAATTGTCAGTAGAGAGGGGAGGAAGACTGCGGGATCCTCCCAGAGTGAGGAGACATAGAGCAGTGTAATGCAAAGCTCGTGGAAAATGGAGTGAAGAGGGTGAAGGGAAGAAGTCATGTATGAAGTCAAATTCAAATGTCCAACTTAAAGTCTAGAGACATACTGGACTAGTGTGATTACTGTGTCAAGTGAAGACACAGAAAGGTGTCTTGCCTGTATGTTTCCTAAACTAATATAGCATGTTTTTAACTTGTTGAACTGAGGCAGTAGCTAGTGCTGGACTATGTCCTGACGCTGTCTTAACTGAACTTCTTAACTGTTAACAACCAAATGACATCTCAACATCTAATCTTAACTTTAGCTCTGTCCCAGCTTTCCTCCATAGGTAAGGAGTGCCATGCATGGGACAGGAGGAAGGAGAATCCAGTCCAAGGCAGAGTGGTGGCAGAAGGAGTGAGACTGTTGCTGAGCAGAGAGTGAGAGAAGATGTGAGAACAAGGGCATAAAAGGATGTGGATACAGGGGCTAGAGGGCACAATGGGGGCAGGGAGGAAATGGGGCTGAGGAGCGGCCCTCAAGTAGCATGGCAAAGAATGGGAGAAAACAAGAATACACACCAAGAACAAATGCACTTTGCCTTGCAAAGAGCTTTTACTACAGAAAAATATGAGCTTCCTCTATTCTGCTAGCCTGCCAGATAACATTTGTCAAATGATTTGGGACCAGAGCACAACAGCGAGATAAAGATATTATCATCTTCCATTATGACATGCTTCTGGAGGATTTAAGTGCAGTCATTTCAGAAGAATGTGTTATTTTTTTCCGTTGACATATGAGATGATAGTGGAAAAAATAGGTCTCTTTCCGCCAAGTTTAGATTGCAGTTTGTCACTGATTAGAAGAACCAGAACTTCTTTGCACTCAGTGGCTCCGAGCCATCTTCATAAAGCTGGTGCAATAAACACACTCTGACAGTAGGAATTAATGTTATAATCATATAAGGACTGTGAACCATAACTTGTTGATGAAGTTGTGAAAAGTGTGCTCACCAGATATAGGATGTATGCAGAGCATTTGATGCATTAAATGTCAGATTCCCACAGCCTACATTCCAGAAATAAAAAAGGATAATTAATTTCCATACATATTGGCACATTCCATTAGAATAGAGACAGCAGAAGTGAAGGCTGTTACAAGCGGTTGCTGAAAAACTCTGTTGAATTTGGGGGAATAAAAAAGCAATTCTGGTTACTCTGAAAGTTTATCTAGCTCAGTATCCTCTCTTAAAGGCTCTTAGTAGATGTTTAGGGAAAACATATCAGAATGATAGTTTTCCTGATAGTTTTCCTTGTCCTACTTTTTAACAACCTGTGGTTCATGGTCTTTCTGTATTTTTGTCATGTACTTAACAGCCCCTCTTGGACCTATTTTTTATTCATCTAACTGTTCTTTTTATATTGCCAGTTGTATTTGTGGCATCGACAATGTCTTAGGTGAATGAGTTTCACAGCTTAAATGTATGTGTATTAAAGAGCAATTCTCTGTGTCTGTTTTTAGAACCGCCAGAACTGGTAATTTCTCAGGATTCTTCCTACTTCTTGTTTAAGATATATTACGAAAACTAATGAATACCTATCCCTGTTCACCTTCTTCAGACTGCTCATTAAGACTCTGAGTTAGCTTGTTTCCAAGCTGAAAAGCCCTACTCACTATCTATGACATCCTTGCCTCCGATTTCTCTTAGCACGACCTTTTAGTACTTCATGTGGTAAGTAAGAAATGGCTAAACTCAAAATTGCTTCCCAGAGCAGCTTCCCATCTCATGTTTAGCAGGGACTCCCTCTCCCATGCCCACTCCCACTTTCCTTTTTACAGCCCTCACCCTGCAATGTTTGTCTTAATCTTACTTCACACCACATGATTTCATTACAATCCGTTCTACTTAGGGGAACTCAACATCTATTGTTTGAGTCAAAGCCTTTTGAAGAAGAGGAGAGTTTTTTCCCCATTTCAGGTGCTCCTGAAATCTCTTTTATGATTAGATGCAGAGCATGAATTATATTTTAGAAATGATATGCTTGGTTTGTTTTTTTATTTTAGCCTTTACAGAAGGTATGAATTTCATCAGCATGCTAATTTTCTTCAGAGGACACTTCTTTTACAGAGAAGATGGGAGAATACCAGCAAGGCATGCATACATTGGTGTCTAAATACCTAGAAACTATGTCTAGCTCGGGAAATGCCTGAACCATGTACTGTGCATGGGAGAGTATTTGGGGGGAGTCTCTTAGCCCATCCTTTCTATGTGACTAATTTTGGCCAGGATTGGAAAGAGAAAAATAGGCTGAATGGACTATTGACCTGACCTACTGCAGCTGCTTTTATTTTTAAGATAAAAATAGTTCATTTGAGCCTTCGATATTTGAATAGCATTATAAGAATAAAGAAATAAAGTAATACATTTGGTAAAAATCTATGCTTACACACTGAATGCAGCATGTATTTAAAAAGAAAAAAAAGAAAATTATCACTTCAGGGTCATCCTTGTTTGGTTGGTTTGTTTGTTCTGCTAATGACAATTAGTTCTTGCTGTTACACAGTCATTTGAAATTGTAGGAGTAAGAAAAGGGGAAACAGGAATGGAAGAATGGGCAAGTAGAGTGAAATGAAACTTAACTTGCTTTACAGCATTAGTATTTCAGTGAGCAGTAAAATGTCTCAATTGGCTCCTGATCTCTGCATGCTTTTGAACCTGTGTATATTTCTGTGGGTGAACAATCTAACCAAGGCTGTTTTAGGATGCAAATGACTATCGTATCTTAATGGATAGTGCTCTTCCGTGCACATCACAGATTTAAAAGAATGCACTACACCATAAATCATATCATATTCTAGAGCGGGCACTTTGTCAGAGGTTTTTCTTTGACTGCCAGTGGAAACCTTTATGATGGTGTCAAAAAACATTGTTGTTCTTTCCATTATACCCCTATAGTACATATTTGAAAACTGTCTGCAGAACAAAATGGGAACTTGGCATAATTTTGTCATTGAAATACACTTGGTTTAGAAATTGTAAAGAATATGCTTGAATGTTCCCATTTGATAAACATATTTGTAAGTGCTCCATTCAGGAGTCAAAGCAGCAGTCTGCTTTTCTTGACCTTCAGACTCTGCTTAACAAGTCTTGATGAGTTTACCCTCCTAGGTTTTTATATTCGGTTTAGATTTTTTTAAGATTACGTGTATCTTTTTTCCTAAACTATAGAGACATTGGGGGCACTAGTGAAAATGTCAAATTATTTTAGATACTGTATGTATTATTATGAACTATTTCTCAGACTTATCCAAACTGTTGCTTGCCTTCTTATAGTCTGGGCAAAGCTGTGTCATTCTTCTCTGCTTTAGGACAAATGAACCAATATTGGAAATGTCAGTTTCTTTGTGTTCCCTTCCATCCTTTTTTATTTATGTGTGTGGTGCCATTTGGATTGCTAAGATACCTTTTGCGCCAAGAACAAATGTAGTTCAAAATAATGCAGAACAAATACAGTATAAAACAGTATAATATATCCTGGTGTAACTTGATTGGTGTCAGTACAGTTGTGCTGGAAATGAGTTTGATCTATTATATTTCTTTTTGTAGGTATTGGAAGAAAACCAGAGTCTGGACTCCAGACATATGGTTAGTAGATGGCATGAACAAATCAGTTGTGATTGGGGCTCTTGCTGTGTATTGCTGAGCCTTTTCTGCAGTAGGGAGCAATGGCGCTTGCGCTTCGAAGCCAGAGTTGGTAGGAAAGTGCTTATGCTGTAGTTCTTCTACCTGGATATTTGGCATTTGCATGTTTCTAGCTTCCTAGATGGTACCTAATAGCCCTTCCTGCATAGAGGACTGATGCCAGGAGGAAGCCTGAGTTCTTTACTTTAAGAAGAACTCAATTCGGATTGAGTTCTGAATTGAGTTCTTCTTAAATGTGCGCACTTACCCAGGTAGCAGCTCATTTCAATACTGGATTTGAGTAGTGGATTAGAAGGAAAAGTGCACATAAAGACTTTTTCAAATGCCTTTGCAGCAGATGATTGATAGATCACTAAAACTTGATTGGAAAGCACTGACTTTTAATCCTTGCCTTCTCTCTTTACTTCCAGCAGAATTTTTCATGCCTTTCTTACAAAAGGCTAGGCACATACATGACCTACAGTCTCTAGATTTTCAAAAACATGTGGCAGAAATATGAGCTCCCACAAAGAGTCACTGTGGGGCAAAGTTAACCATCTGGAAAGAGGCATTTAGTGGACTTCCAATGTGTTTGTATTATGGACTTCTAAATCTAAAGTATGCCAAGTTAATTTTGGCCTGCATTTATCTAACCTACAGAAGGCAGTTCAATCCTCCAGGGAGATGAATAACTCAGAGACCCAGTTCTGTCCTCTGGCTACAGATGGCAACTCTGCCCTTGATCCAAGTCCCTCAGTTATGAGAAGGCATGGTCTTCTGCCAATTGGCAGTTGTCTCTGTTTTTAGAAGGGCTTCAGCAGTTGTCTAGCACTATACAACTTCCAATACTGCTGTCATGAATGTTCAATGACTTTCTGAAGATACAAAAAAATCATTAGATATTTTCTTAATATCTCAGGCTGGACACATTATTTCTTTCAGACCAAAAACTGAAGGCTTCAAAAATTTTTGTCCCCATGTTATCACAGGACTGAACTGATGCGATTTATGTATAGACTCATAACAGAGCTTCTTTAGCTTTTATTTATTTTTCTTAAATGCAATATGCATTGTACATTCAGCAAACCCAAATCATCCTTCTTCATTCATGGACAACCTTTCAGAAACCTATGCTGACTGTTCTTGGGAAAAGTTGTGCTACTTGGCCTTATGAAAATACACATATGCCGTTATTGCTGGTTCCTGTCTTGGAGCACTTGAACCTGTCAGTGTCATTAGTGTGAATGCTCTTTCTGTTTTACTTTCTATATATGATCTATTTGATCAGCTGCACAGCTTCACTTCTCCTTTATAAGGAATTTTACTAATAATTAGCAACTCATTTATAGTCTAAGAAGTCCCAAATCTACAGTGAAGACATTTCACCATTAGAATATTTTTAAAGCACTTTCCCAGTTATTAGGGATACTTAGTTTTATTTGAACAGCTGCAGAACTGCCATGATTAGGGGGTGAAAAGTGTACATGTGACAGAAAGTTAGCCTGCTTTTAATTGCAAAGTAGTATAAATCTAGCTTTCATGAAGCCACAGAAGCAAGATGCTGTCAAAGACTGCTACATTGTAATGTGTTAAATGGAACAGTCAGCAAAGACTCATCTCAATTATGTGAGTGTAATAGACACCGTGCGTTCTTCGAAATCACTGGGAGGGAAGGTGGGGGTTGGCAATTAATCCAGTATTTCCTGTCTTCCTAAGGTAGAGTCCAAGAATCTTGCCCCAGTGGTGGAAAGTGTATGTGTGTGTTTTGTTCTGGTTCAAACAACATAAAGAGGAAAGCAATACAGAGGTGTAGGAAGTAAATGAAACTGAGTAAGAGGTGAAATCATGTCCATATTTATATGATTCCCATGTTCTTGTATTTCTATTACCATAAAATAAATAGCACTGTGCTCTGCCAAACTGAGGTGAGCTATCTAGCTGTGTCATTATTCTGCTGGAAATACTAGGCTGCAGCACTGAGCTTAAGTCCGCCAGCTAAGTGTTTGCTACCATCAAAACCTGGTGAAGGTGAGATGGACGGGAAAGGGTGAGGGTATTAAAAATCTAATAGCTTGCAGATGTGACAGCCTTGCTTTAGAAATTCTTTTTTTTTCTTTATTTCTCAAATTTGGCAAAGATGTATATTTGGTCCTTTGGAACGCATTTTTCTCAACAAAGTTTGGCAAGTGTAGAGTTATAGAAGAGTGCATCCCTTTCCCCTCATTAAAATATATTTTGTAAAATTTCTGTAAAAAAAATTAGATTTTCGAGTCTCTTTCCCAGTTGGTAGCATAATAATGATGTGAAGAATTTATTCCATTTGTTCATGTGATGTGGAAATTTAATTGAAAAATAACAAGTTTCAGTTGTTCTAATTGTTACCTTCATAATCAGCTTGCAAGTCTACATGTTGTTACAACGCCAGGCCAAAGTGGCCTTTTCAAGCACAGACCTACTTGAAATTTTGTTTTTAACCTTTTTACAATAATGCCTTCTTTCAAAACAACATGGATTCTTTAGGGATGAAATTTCTTTAGTTTTTGATTAACTTCCCTTCAGTAATTGTAAATTTCAATAAGGACCAAGATCATGCTAAACGCAGTCTGGAGATCTNATGAAATTTCTTTAGTTTTTGATTAACTCCCAGTCTGGAGATCTAGAGACTTCCTTTTTTTTTTTTTTTACAATGCAATTTTAGGTTTCTGGTCAAAATAAAGGTCTGCTTTAATGGAAGAGGAACGGCTTTGCCTGTTTTGGGGAACAGATTTTCCTCCTTTAAACTTATGATGCATCTTATTTTTTTGTTTCTCTTTTAAAAAAAAAAAATGTGTCTATGTGATGAAAATGTCATTTAATTTTTCGGAGACTGCTCTGGGCTATGTTTGTTCCAGTCTTGCAAAATGAAGTGGAAAAATTACAGAAAATTACAGCAGAATGTCAGAATTCGAACCGAGAAAGGTGTTAGCTCTGTCTGAGGGTAACAAGCAGCGGTTCTCCACATCAGTCAGGGTAATAGTGCCCTTCAGTACCTCTGTTAGGGAAATGTTTTCCCATCCTTTCCTTTGGCTCAATGCTTCAGCTTTCATACTGGGACAAGGTGTCCTCAGAGTGCTATGAAAACAGAGTCAAAGGAAAATGGTAAGTGAAATGCATTTAATATCTCTAAAATGCTTTCATTACCATATTGTTAACTTGGCAACAAAATGAATTTGGGATAGATCCTAGAGATTTTAATGGATAGCAGCAAACATCTTGGTTATTAAGTCACTTTGGTGGATTCATCCAGAGGATATATACAGCAAAGCGACGACTGCAGCAACCACAGATAGGTGTGAAATAATTCTTGTGAATAAAACATTTGTTACTCTCCTTCAGGTATTAGTATCACATCACCACCATAAGCTCAGTGGACACAGGTTAATCTCTCTAATATGTTACTGTTTGTTTTAAAGGAGTGCACAGGAGGGCCAACAAACTCCGAGCAAGGTATAGCTTATGCATCTGAGGATTAGCACTATAAGTAGCTAGGAGGGAGGGAAATAAGTGAGTGATTAATAAAGTGTCAAGGTACCTGTCAGTAAGAGAAACAAAACTTCCATAATCACCGAATGATCTTATTTCTAAAAGCAGAGCCTATGTTAATACCTGTGTGGATGAGATGGGTCTGTGTTTCAGAGCTTGTACAACTACAGAATGCATTTGAAGAAAAATTCTCTGTGGGAGACTTAAGAAGTGGAAGTCATTTCAAGGACTATCTTAGCAGACAGCACTAGATGTATAGTTTGAGAAGTATAGAATAAGGCACAAAAATGGATGGATAAATATGTTTACAGGCAGACAGTATAAGATCCATCATTTTAAAAGTTTCTACCACTTAGCAAGCCATTGGTTTAGAGCATTTTTTTCTTTTGTAGCATATGTAGAATGTCGTCCCAGGTTTCTGTTGATATCCGTTGACTGGGTTTCTTCTGTGAAAGGTAGATGACCTCAAGCAATTTACAACAGCTGAGGAACTGTGTTTTAAATGGGTACAAGCTCACAATATCCCAAGTCTACCTCATAGAGAAAGAACAAAAGGTGGCAGCAATTTCCACCTCTTCCTGCAAGGGTTGTGTAGTTATGGAGAACACTGGAGTGCTTGTATCACTTATCCGCAGCTGCTATGGGTATTCTAGATGCTAGGCTGTTGAGTTATTTCAGCTTTTTGCTCTGTCTAATGCCCCGTGAATTTTAAAATTAGAACTATAACACTGCACTTGATTACCCCAAGGCAATGGCAGAAGCAGCTGAGCCCTCTCCTGTTTTGTCTGTCTACACCAGTGTCAGACTTGTCTCACCTGGAAGTCAGACTTGCAGCAATGGCAGCATATTTATTTTTAGAAAATTAAGTGCATGTGGTGCTGGGATCCTGAGGAGTCAGACTTCTATTTAATGTGACTAGTCCCAGCTGGACAGTCCTGACTAGAAAAGTCCTCTGTCTACGGGTCTATGAGCATCTGGATATACACAGGTAATTTCTTTTTTTTGGGGGAGAGGGAATACTTTTTAGAGCAAGCTTCTTATAAAATACAATATACATGAGATGGTCAGAGATCTGAAAGTGGAACTGTAAAGAAAGAGGAGATTTTGAAAGCCCACATGATGATGTAAAGATGGAATTCACAAGGTCATGTTGAGTCTACTTTAAAATGTGCTGACTTAGGATGAGGGGAGCTCATGGAGCCACCTGGGAATTCGATCATTTGTCCCTGCCTGCTGCTGCCTCTGCCTGTGACTAATATTTGCTGCTCACCTTTTCCTTCTTTAAGCAGAGGATGCAACTGCTGCTGACTCAACTCCAGGAGATGGAAATGTAAGCTAGATTGAAGCCAGAGGTGATCTTGTTCACATGCACGGGGTTTTATTTTCATTTCTTGACTAGGATCACAGCTATATCAAAGGTGCTAGAGAAAGAAAAACAAGGCATGATTTTGCCCTTCATGAAAGGAGTTCACAGGAGTTTTTGGTCTACCAGTGGCAGAGGGGAGGCAGCAATGTTTACATCTAAACCAGCCAATCCATTTTCAGCTCTTTTCCTCCTCTCCATTTCCATACTTGAGAACCCTTTCCCGGCCCACCTCACCCCTGCAAGTGACTACATCCAACAGATACGAAGCCCTGTAACTTGAGGACCAGACAGATGAGGTAAAGGCCCAATCCCATCTAGGGGGTTGTCTAGGGTGAGACAGTCAAGTCTGCACCTTAAGACTGCCCCTGCTAAGGAGAAAAGGAACACCCAGAAGAAGCAGCAAGGGATTGTCATGGGTGACTCCCTGCTGCAGGGCACGGAGGCACCAATCTGTAGACTTAACCCCGGGTCCAGAGAAGTCTGTTGCCTGCCAAGGGTTCGATTAAGGGATGCCACGGAGAGACTGCCAAGGCTTGTCCAAGGGTCTGACTATTATCTCTTGTTAGTGTTTATGTAGGCGCTAATGATGCCATGGGGAAGCTGAGTAACATCGAGAAAGATTTCAGAGCCCTAGGGATGGCAGTCAAAGGTCTGGGTGCCCAGGTTGTGTTCTCCTCTATCCTGCCAATGAGGGGAATGGGTATGAGGAGGAAAAGGCAGATATTACAGGTTAACAACTGGCTGCACCACTGGTCTTAGCAACAGGATTTTGGTTTTTATGACCATGGGACTCCGTCTGAGGATCACCAGTTAGTGGGGAATGATGAGAACTACCTCAGCAAGAGGGGCAAGCGTGTCTTTGCCAAAAGGCTGGCCAGCCTGGTTAGGAGGGCTTTAAACTAAGCATGAAGGGGCACGGGGGATGTTACATGGACAGGGCAATTAGTGGCATGCAGCCAAATCCAGAAGACATCCAAAAGGTAGTAGGGAAGTGAGTATAGGACATTATTATAGAGGGTCCTCTTTCACTCCACCCAGGAAACCTGCAGACTCAATTGCTTTCCTGAAATGCCTGTACACCAGTGCGCGAAGCGTGGGGAATAAACAGAAGGAACTGGAGATCTGTGTGTGGTCCCAGCGTCATGATCTCATTGGAATCACAGAGATGTGGTGGGACGGCTCGCACGACTGGAGCGCTGCCATGGAAGGCTATGTGCTCTTCAGGAAGGTCAGGCTGGGAAGGCGAGGTGGTGCAGTTGCTCTTTATGTGAGAGAGCAACTGGAATGCATGGAGCTCAACCTGGGGGTGGATGATGGGCGAGCTGGGAGTTTGTGGGTAAGGATTAGAGAGCAGGTTAATGTGGGAGTCACTGTGGTGGGTGTTTATTACAGGTTGCCTGACCAGGACGCGGAAGTTGATGAGGCCTTCTAGTCAGCTGGATATTGCCTCATGGTCACAGGCCCTGGTTCTCATGGGGGACGTCAACTTCCCCGACATCAGCTGGAAGGACAACACAGCCAGGCACAGAGTCCTATAGGTTTCTGCAGAGCGTCGATGATAACTTTTTAACACACACTGTGGAGGAGCCAATGAGGAGAGGTGGGCTACTGGACCTCGTACTAACCAATAGAGAGGGACTTGTAGGAGATGTGAGGGTGGGGGATAACCTCGGCTGCAGTGACCATGAGTTGGTGGAGTGCGGGATCCATCGAGGAGGAGATAGAGCTGTAAGTAGCCTTGCAACCATGGACTTCAGGAGGGCCAACTTTAGCCTCTTCAGAGACCTCCTCGGAAGAATCCCATGGGCTAGAGCTCTAGAAGGAAGGGGGGCCCAAGAGAGGTGGTCAGTATTCAAGCAGTACTTCCTCCATGCTCAGGAGCAGTGCATCCCTTCAAATTAGAAGTCAGGCAGAGGAGGCAGGAGGCGTGGGTGGATGAGCAAACAGAAAAAGGCATTATACAGAAAGTGGAAAAAAGGACAGGCTCCTTGGGAGGAATATATGAATGCAGGGCATGCACGGATATGACAAGGAAACCTAAGGCACAATTGGAATTAAACCTGGCAAGGGATGGTAAAAATAACAAAAAGGGATTTTTCAAGTATATCAACGGGAAGAGGAAGATTAGGCAAAATGTGGGTCCTCTGGTGAATGNATAAGAAGTCAGGCAGAGGAGGCAGGAGGCGTGTGTGGATGAGCAAACAGAAAAAGGCATTATACAGAAAGTGGAAAAAAGGACAGGCTCCTTGGGAGGAATATATGAATGCAGGGCATGCAGGGATATGACAAGGAAACCTAAGGCACAATTGGAATTAAACCTGGCAAGGGATGTTAAAAATAACAAAAAGGGATTTTTCAAGTATATCAACGGGAAAAGGAAGATTAGGCAAAATGTGGGTCCTCTGGTGAATGGCATGGGTGCCCTGATTACAAAAGACACAGAAAAAAACAGAACTACTGAATGCCTGCTTTGCTTCAGTGCTTACCAAGGGCAACCATCTGGAATTCCAGACCCTAGAAACCAAAGAAGGTGCCTGGAGAAAGGGAGACTTGCCCTGGGTAGAAGATTCAGAGTACCTAGGGAACCACAGATCCATGAGCCCTGATGGGATGCACCCGAGAGTGCTGCGGGAGCTGGAAGATATTATTGCTAAGCCACTCTCCATCATCTTTGAAAGGTCCTGGAGAACGGGGGAGGTGCCGGAGGACTGGAAGAAAGCCAGTGTCACACTGGTCTTCAAAAAAGGCAAGAAGGAAGATCCGGGCAACTACAGGCCAGTCAGCCTCACCTCCATCCCTGGAAAAGTCATGGAGCAGCTCATCCTGGCTGTTGTCTCCAAACATGTGGAGGACAAGAAGGTGCTCAGACATAGTCAGCATGGGTTCACGAAGGGGAAATCATGGTTGACTAACCTGGTAGCATTCTGTGATTGAATGACTGGCTGGGTAGATGAGGGGAGAGCGGCGGATGTCATATATCTGGATTTCAGCAAGGTTTTTGACCATCCCTCACAGCATCTTCCTGGGCAAGGTCCGGAAGTGTGGGATAGATGAGTGGACAATGAGATGAATTAGGAATTGGCTGGATGGCAGAGCTCAGAGGGTGGTAATCAGTGGTGCAGAGTCCAGTTGGAGGCCTGTGGTGAGCGGTGTCCCCCAGGGGTCAGTCCTTGGTCCAGTCCTGTTCAATTTATTCATCAATGACCTGGATGAAGGCACAGAGTGCTCCCTCAGCAAGTTTGCAGATGATACGAAGCTGGGAGGAGTAGCTGACACCCCAGAGGGCTGCGCTGCCATCCAGAGGGACCTGGACAGACTGGACAACTGGGTGGTGAGAAACCTCATGAAATTCAACAAGGCCAAGTGCACAGTCCTGCACCTGGGGAGAAATAACCCCAGACACCAGTACAGGCTGGGGACTGACCTGGTGGAGAGCAGCTCTGCTGAGAAGGACCTGGGCGTCATGGCGGACGACAGGTTGACCATGAGGCAGCAGTGTGCCCTCGTGGCCAAGAAGGCCAGTGGAGTCCTGGGGTGCATCAAGAGAAGTGTCTCCAGCAGGTCGAGGGAGGTGATCCTGCCCCTCTACTCAGCCCTGGTGAGGCCACATCTGGAGCACTGTGTCCAGTTCTGGGCCCCCCAGTACAAGAGGGATGGGGATCTACTGGAGAGAGTCCAGCACAGGGCCACGAGGATGATCAGGGGCCTGGAACATCTGCCCTATGAGGAGAGGCTGAGGGAGCTGGGCCTGTTCAGCCTGGAGAAGAGAAGGCTGAGAGGGGGGATCCGATCAGTTTATAGAAATACCTCAAGGGAGGGAATGAAGAGGATGGGACCGGGGTCTTTGCAGCAGTGGTCACTGACAGAACTAGAGGTAATGGTCACAGACTGAAACACCAAACAGGAACTTAACAGGACAGCCACAGGAACTTAAGGAAACACCACAGTAAAACACCATAGGAACTTAAGGAAAAAATTCTTAACAGTGAGGGTGATGAAGGACTGGAACAGGCTGCCCAGAAAGGTTGTGGAATCTCCCTTCCTGGAGATCTTCAAAACCCGCTTGGACGCAATCCTGTGTCACATGCTCTAGGTGACCCTACGTGTGGAGGGAGGTTGGACTAGATGATCTCTAGAGGTCCCTTCCAACCTTACCAATTCTGTGATTCTGTGATTCTATGATACTTCTTCAAGCCTTTTTCTAGGGGAAGCAATAGAGGAAGTTGAGAGTGACAAATAAGAGCATTGCTGGTTAT
Source organism: Crypturellus undulatus (assembly GCA_013389825.1). Taxonomy (NCBI): domain Eukaryota; kingdom Metazoa; phylum Chordata; class Aves; order Tinamiformes; family Tinamidae; genus Crypturellus; species Crypturellus undulatus. Next base: position 34,626 of record VWPW01017248.1, on the reverse strand, counting down.
ATCAGCTGCTTTTGGAATCACAGCTGAGGATTCTGCCTGCTAAGAAATACAGACAGAAAATAATCTGTTCCAAATCCAATCTGTTCCTATGCAATCACGGCATAGGGCACCTAAAGAATCTTTTGAAGGGCGTCTTTTTTCTTATTATAGAAATATTTTCAGGTTTACAAGGTGAGCAGTTTCTCATGGGGTGCAGCTGGCTAAAGTGAACAATGGTCCTTTCTACTAAGCGTTTCTCTGCATATCCTTTGGCATTTCATGTATTCAGCAAAGCTTCTTTACACATATCTGCAGTCTCTGTTGGTGGCTCAGCATCCATTTGGACCTTTATAAAGTATATCTGCATTTTAGATAATCTCTGCTATTGTCAAGGCAGCTGCCTATGCACTGTGCTTCTCCTTTCTCTTTCCTGCCCCAGGCTTAAGATGGGATCCTACTAACTCACATCAGCTCTATCAGCCTGCAAATGCTGGTGCTGACAATAAAATAAGGCTATGTGATTGAAAGCCGCCTTTTCTGGAACACCTGTTTACTTCTTAAAAGGCAAGTGATATTTACTTCCTTGATATCATGGTCTTCAGATTCCTTTAAGATATCTTTTCCCTTCGCATATACCTAACATATTTCCATGTGGCAGTGAGGTTGCATGGCTTAATATAATAGTGTCCTAAATTGATCCAATGAACACCAAAGGTGATTTACAAAGACAAGTATAACATGCAAGAAAGTGCAAGAATCTGATTTAAAGGTAGAGTCTGTCAATGAGCTGGATAAGAAGGTGTGCATGTCTGTGTTGCGAGATATATCTTGCAGTGGCTGATACAAATTCCCAGAATTTTTTATGAGAGGCTTTGAAGGCACAAAAAGTGCCTGTTACCTTTCTCCAAAACCTGCCATGTTTTCAGCCCTTGGGTTGAAGTTCAAGTTGTCAGTGCTGAGGAGAGACTCAGCATTCAAGGACATTATCATCAACAAAGATGACATTTAAAGATGAAATAAACAGTAAAACTGTTGGTGTGGGAACGTTGCTTGTTGTTGAGAAAGAGGAGTCCTGTGTTGTAGGTAGCAGTGGCACATCCTGGTACAGTGAAGTCTCTTTTCAATAACCCAGCTGGCAAAGGTCAACTCTAAGTTAAATTCATATGCATAGATTCATATGTCCATCAATCACAGGCTTTTGCTTGCTCAGTGGCACAAGATTTCCTTTTCTGCCTGTTTGCAGATCTACCATCCCATCACTGTACTTACTGCCCTCTTTCCTTTCTGTTGTCCCTGTAATATCAGAACTCCACGCTGAATGTTGCTGTTTGCCATTTTTGTACCAGCTTTGCTAGTATTATTTCATAGCATGTTCACACATTTCCAAGATGAGATATCTGTTAATCTGGGATTCCCCACAATTCCGTTGCCTGCCCACTCACACTGAGTTTGATCGACAGGTTGTTCCTGATATATCCTGATCTCTATCTGGATAGAGATCCTGAAAGATCCTGATCTCTATCTGGATTCCTCCATGTTACCTCTTCTGCTCTGCCTTCTGACCTGCAACACAGCTTGACTTTGGCTGGTAAGAGGTCTGACTCCTGTTGACTCTGTGCCTTCCTATCTCCTGCACATTCAGACTTCATCTGAAACATGTTTCCTTACTTCTTTATTTCTCATTCATTTCTTCCCCACCTTTGTTATTGTTATTAGGATTACTAATACATTACATATGTTTAAATGTATCGATTAAGTTATCAGTTTTGGTGAAAACAGTATCTGTGTGTCCATGTGCTGATGTGCGTATATGTCCTGAGGCATCCATTGGTCCACAATTATTATGTTGAACAGTATAAAGCACTTTCAAACACAGTTTCTTTGAAGATACCTGATGAAGAGATACTGCATTTTGTTTCCAAATTGCTTTTGAGTTAGTAATAGTAAGAGTAGGAAGGCAACTCAAGTCTCTGATGCCTCTCGCTTTAATTTTCAACCCTCTGTATACCCCTGAGGATAATGGCTGAAAATCTTCTTGTAATGGAGTCTAGCCTCTGTTTGGTGGTGTTTGCTAAGTTGTCACTGTCCAAAATGTTTGAGCTTGTGCTTTTATTGCCTTTGTTTCAGGGACCAACGTGAATTAATTGTAAACTGTAATGTGCCCTGTAAACTTGCCTTCCGTTCATTCACTTATATCAACACTGTCTTCCTTGCCTGACACAAAGGGTAATTTGAGTGAAAGTAATTGACACAAAGACAGTGAACATGGTGATTATTTGGAGAGGGAACACGATGTATTCCGGGATCATTTGTTTTTACTAGACTTGGATTTGAGATGCTAAAGTATAGCTCTGAACTTTTGCAAATTTTAAGAATGCCTAAAGATGTAATTTATTATATAATATAATACACATATACAATATAATATAATAAACAACATAAACAGGCACAAGTAATGGTTGTACAAAAGGCAGAGTGTATTGTTCATGCAAACCAGGAGGGAAATTTTAGGCCAGTGGCTTGAAATTACATAACTGTTAAAATAAATGAGTTTGGAACACAAGGAAATGGGGTTTCAGAGAGTTAAACCAGGAAGCATGATGTAATTTAGGCTGTATACTGTGAATTGTGGATGTCATATACTTGAAGGTATCTGCATAGCATGCTGTTTGCCCCAAAGCAAACAGGTTCACTCACTGAGCATACTTATAGAGGTCTTATTCTTTGCCTACATATGGCTTCCAGTCAGATTCAGAAGTATTTTTGTAAGGGAAGCCGCCTTTCCTACAGGGCAGGAGAGAAGTGAAAGGACTGATGTTGAATGTAGGTATTACTCCAGCAGACATCGATAATGAAACTCCAAGTATTCACCTCAGTCATCTCTTGAGACTCCGCTTATTTCCACAGCATACCTGAGAACTGAATACAGAAAAGTATATTAAGGTGAAAAGAAGCTCTAATTTTTCTATTGTGCTGGCATATATCAGAGCACCTCCATGAATGTCAATAGCTACGGTACAGAACAAGGATAAGGAGAGCAGAAATAGGTCCCCAGGCAGCCTGTGCCTACACATACTCCCTAATATCTCATACTATCTAGTCTCCAGAACTTTAACGTGGCTTGCAATATATATGTGTGTGTGTGTGTGTGTATGTATGTTCTCTGGAGTAGCCATTTTGCAATAAGGTTAAACCTTCTCCAGCTGATTCCCTCAAGCTTAGCAGAAAGCAAAGCACTGTCATATTCAGTACCCTGGTGGATAATGTTAAAAATAATGGGAAAGGGAAACACGAGGCTGAATTAGCTCCCACGTGGCAGAGATTACTCTGCCGGCTACTGCCATCGCTTTCTTCTCGAGAGTTTCTGTTAATGGAGGGAAGGTCTGAACTGTGTCTGGAGCTTGGTAACAGCCTGGAGGGGCTGCTGAGAACCTCGCTCAACCTGTGCTCTGCACCAGGAGCACTGGCCGTGTCTCTTTGCCTTGCGGTGGTGGTGTTGGCAGTTTGTCAGTTCTGCCGCCGCTACACAGCCTTCACTGCTGCTGCTGGAGGTCATGGTCAGACTGGTACTTAGATCGCACTCTTCTCTATAGCATCTCTCATACTGACATGATTTAAAAATTAGTTCTAAAGAAAAGGCTGTGTAATTAGTGTTTCTTTTAAGCCTGAGCATTGTATTTTAATCAGTATGATTTACTATCTGATTCAGCACATTAGCTGCAGACTGTGCATCTTCCCAAGCTGCATGGTGTAATGAATATGCATATATTCAACAGTTGCAATTAGCATGCAGCCATTGCTGGGGAAAACAAACAATCCAGGGTCCTGTTCAACTTGCCACACATTGACTTCCGTGCGAGATTGGCTAACATACACACCCCAGAATTTGCCCTGTGAAGCAATGGTTAATAGTCCCTAATGCTTCAAGGCTTAAGTGGCAAGGTATGGGTCAGATCTAATTTTGCCTCTACCTGTTCAAATATTCACCTATTCCAATGTGACCTAGGCAGGGAAATTGAAAATACAGAGCACATAATGTGTAGTACAGTACCTACATCCATGTTTGTTTTAGTGCTAGCCGTTTGGGCCAAGCTGTCTCCTCTCACTGAAAGAAATAGTATTAATTATCAAACTTCAAGAAAGCAAAAGGGTTAAACTATTCTTTCAGAATCCCCAGTGAATAGATTCAGCATCATGCAATTGTCATGAAAATTTACAAGGTAGAAGCTACTGGGATAGCAAGGAAGAAATATGCAGTTACAATTATATTTCTTTTCTTGTACTTCAACTTAACCCTTCAGTGGACCATAACTTAAAGTACCTTTTTTCCAGGGGTTTTCAGAAGGCTTTATACAAAACTGAAGCTCTGATGATATTTTCAAATTTTGGCTCTAGGTTTTGTTCGTAGTGAAATCGGCAATCTGCAAAGAACTGGCATCGCATAGTTGTTTCATATAAAATGATTTATATTTAATATAAATGTCAAGCATTCAAAACCATATGTGAATTACTTTTTAAATGCTCTCAAAATTAAAATGTTTGTGGTGTGATAGTGCACTTTACGGCATTCAGAAGCAGAAAGCAGGGTCCTGAATTACAGAAGTAGAAATCTGGGCTAAACCTTATCCAAATCCAAAGGAGATGAAGGGATCATGCTTTTGCCTACATATAGGAACAGAGGCTGAGCTGCAGCTGTGTCATGGGTTTGTTGTTTGCTTTTGTCTCCTTCCTTTTCTTTCATCCTTGCCAGCCCCCATCCTCTGGAGGTCTTGGATTTGGGCTGAGGAGTCTTTTAATAGCTGCCAACATCTTAACTAACATAACTGTGAATTCTAGTCTTGGTATTGAAATAATGTTGCTGTTTCATTTTGAATTCAGGCTAAAACAAATCACCAACATATTCAGCATGATTAAATCATGGTAACTCACTAAATAAAAGTGGCAACCAGTTATGGGCCAGTGACTAGTGATCAAACCCTCCCTCCTACATCCACTTGCAGTAAGATGCCTTGCTGTTGGCTCCCTGCTACACAGATGTCTGCATCTGTGTTTTTTTTTCTGAAGTCTTTTCCTGGGGCAATGTGTCTGTAATGCACATAGCAAATGTGTGTGCAGTCTGTAACACATGAACAAACACTACTTGTCCTTCCCTGAAGAGAGGCTTATAAATTTGGGCCAAATTAAAATCTCTTTGCAGAATGTGGTATCAGCTTTTCCTCTCCTCTCCTCTCCTCTCCTCTCCTCTCCTCGTGTCTCTTGTCCCAGAAAAGCAGTGAGTGGTGGTCCTTCACAACATGATAATCCATGGGTGACCACAGANCTTGTCCTTCCCTGAAGAGAGGCTTATAAATTTGGGCCAAATTAAAATCTCTTTGCAGAATGTGGTATCAGCTTTTCCTCTCCTCTCCTCTCCTCTCCTCTCCTCTCCTCTCCTCTCCTCTCCTCTCCTCTCCTCTCCTCGTGTTAGTTGTCCCAGAAAAGCAGTGAGTGATGGTCCTTCACAACATGATAATCCATGGGTGACCACAGAGAATGAGAGGAAGAAGACAACTATCTCCTAGATGCCCTGTCCTGTTTGTCTCCAAGCTTTCTGGCAAAAATTACATCTTCTCATCAGATCTGGCCTGTAAAAATTCTGGGGAATTTGGTTTAGCTTTTGCAAGGCTGAATTGTGACAGAGAGACAAGAGCAGGCTTATAATTATAGGACATTTTCTTCTTAACTGTGGTGAGATCGGCTTCCATGCATAATATATGCTGACTCTGCAGAGCATTTTAGTTCACACTGCCTTTTTTTTAACTAAAGAGACTGTAGCTAGATCTGTTTAAAATAAAGCAAAATTGATGCTTTATCCCAGTTTTGTATTATTTTACTGCTGTGTGGATGAAGTGAGAGGGAATCTGTTTATAATCAACTATGAAGAATGGGCCCAAGTGCTGTGGGCTATTGATAGCAGGTCAGTAGGAGTTTCCTATCCCTGGTTCAAGATATTATCTTACCTTTAGCTTAAAATAAACAAAAATATTCTGTGGAAAGGAATATACTGAATCAATTCCTGAAAGGAAGGCAGAGGGAGGCTAAGAGCAGGTGGATTGAGGGGAGGGAGGCAGTAATAAATATGGGTTTAGAAAACAATAAGGATTTGATAGATGGAGACTCATGATCAATTTGTGCTCTCAAGTAACTATTGAGATGTCAACTGGAGTAGAGTAAGAAAGAGAAAGAATGGGAATTTAGCTTTTTGATTGTACATAGAAAGAACACTAAGATCTGCCTTCTACAAATCCTCTCCAAAATGAAAGTCTGAGGGTTTTGCAAAATCTTTCCAAATGATCCTAACCTAGTTTAAACACTCAGAAGTGTAGTGTGACAGCTCTTAACAATGGCAGGCAGCATATGTAATAGCTGCTATTTTCTATGTGTGTGCCATGCATACATACAGGCAGCAATGAAGTACGTGTATGGTAAATGAATGAAAACAACTCATGAACTTGCTCCTTTTTTTTCTGCATTAGGCAAGTGGGTTTATGTATATTGTGCCCATGTGAGAAGTAATTAACTGGAACGTTTCAAAGCTGTGTCATGGAAGGCATTGATTGTGGATTGCCTGCCCAATTCCCTGATGTTCATCTTACTAAATCTTTTTCTCCTTGCAAAAAGAACAGTATTTTTATTATATAAAAAAAAAGGAAAAAGAAACCCCTGCACTTAAATATGCTTAATGAGTCACCATAACTGCAAATGCAAGGGGGAGGAGAGCCGTGAAATGAATAAAGTTTGAATCCTACATTATGTTTTGAAGGTGAATTTTGATGTCAGGGATGAGTGTTTTGGCTGGAGATCAGACTGTGGAGATATCTGCATGGGTCTTGGAAAGACATTATTGTTGTTGCAAAGTGGCCCTTTGCTGAAAGCCAACTTCTTGGGATGACGGGGAGAAGGTCTTGCTCTACAGTCCTACTAGCCCAAGACAATGACTTGTTCATGTTAACAAAGAGTCCTTATACTGTTGTCTGTGGAGGCATATTATCCTTATTTTACAGTCAGTGGTAGCAGAAGTAACACTGTTCTTTCCTTTCACAGAACAAGTGACTCCCCCGGGAAAGTTAGTCACTATAATCCAGGAACTCTGGCTGCCTTTGAGGTTTGTCTATTTGCCCTTTTCATGGGATTCATGCAGTGAACTGTGAAAGGATGAATCCCCTGTGGAAGAAAGCAGGAAATTTTGTGCAAGTGTCATGGTAGCATCCAGGCTGAAGTCATGCCATTCAACCAGTGCAGATGTCTACTAATCTTATATATAGTACCAAGAGCTTAAAAATGAATGCCAGGCATTATCTTCATATGGACTTCTGTAAAATATGATTCACCATGCTTATCCTATACAAAATGTGTGAATGAGGCTAGACACTGCTTCTGAGGTAGTCAAAACTTGATTCTACTCCATTTTTTTTAGGTGAGGGTGAGAACAGTTAACAAACCTGTGAGAGAAATGTTAAAACGAACATCTGTCTTGAGTTATAGACCAGAACAAATCACAGGGAGAAGGTCTTAATGTGATGACGGCCAAGGGGAAGCTTATGTGGACAGAGTGCATATATCCCTCAGTCAAGTGTTTCCTCCGGGAAAGATGTCCCCAGGAAGACAGCAGCGCTTAGGAGCTTAATGCTTCTTGTGAGGTTTTATGCAGGTTTGGACAGCTTGTTGATTAAACGAACTGGGGGAAACTCTCTTAGTTTCCCCCAATTCAGCTGATTAAAAAGCTGATTNCCTGTGAGAGAAATGTTAAAACGAACATCTGTCTTGAGTTATAGACCAGAACAAATCACAGGGAGAAGGTCTTAATGTGATGACGGCCAAGGGGAAGCTTATGTGGACAGAGTGCATATATCCCTCAGTCAAGTGTTTCCTCCGGGAAAGATGTCCCCAGGAAGACAGCAGCGCTTAGGAGCTTAATGCTTCTTGTGAGGTTTTATGCAGGTTTGGACAGCTTGTTGATTAAATGAATTGGGGAAAACTCTCTTGAAGCTGATTAAAATCCCAGACAGATGCATAAATTTAGTTTTGTGTTCTTTCTTATACTTGTTTCTGTGCTTTAAGAAACACATGGTTGGTATTTAAATGTGTGTAATTGCTTTTTCTCTACTTTTTCCTTAATCCTTGTCTTTTGCTTAATTTTAAGATAGTTTCATAGTAATGGACTCACAACTAAGAGCTCCATGTCATGTTCTGTAGCAGCTCCTACAGAAACAATTTTTGACTCTATTGAATATTTGACTCTAGTTAGAGCTCTCCAGCTTAGACAATATAATGTTCATAGGTGCCCGTGGAGCTGGAGAGGATTCTTGGCCAAGCTTCGGAATTAGAAGTTTAGATACAATAATTTATGGTGCTCAGGCTGTAGGTGTGATTAGCAGTGGATAGTGACTCCTTGTCATGCTGTGCAGAAAAGGGAAGTATGCATGAGCAATCCAGCATGCCCCATAAAGATGATAACAATTGGGAAACAGTTTAGTCTGAGTATTTCATAGAACATATTGGTTTTGGTAACGTTTCAGATGTGAGAATTCTGTCATATTTATTATGCCTCTCTTTTCTATGGTATTATGTTATGTTGTTCTGTTATATGGATATTTTATACTGTAATATTTTGGTGTTATTGAAAGAAATGATTATTTTTCTTAGTGGAGAATATGATTAGTGAAAAAAATTATTCTGAAGACTACAAAGCATTTTTTCAACTTCTGCATTTCATGAGAAATTTGAGAATGTAGCTTTGTTGGGGAAAAAATCACAATTCATATATTGGAATGCCTATCCAGGGCTAATGCAAGATTGTACTATATGAACCCTCAAAAAATTAACAAGCATTTAAATCAAAATTGACTGAATACGTTGTAAGGAATAATTTATTCAGCTAAGTCTTTTTCTGTTTCTCTTTACCTACTGGTTTGTCTACTAATTCTTATTTTTATATAAGGAGAAAATAATCTGTAAGAGATTCTCAAGCTATTGTTTGGTGTTCAAAAACAAGTCTTTGAATCTATTTGAAATTCAAATTTCCTTAGATTTTATTTTCATTCATAAGGTACCTAGCATGTATTTCTTCCTTGGGATGGCATCCTCAATCAAAATCTTAGAAGTCAACGTTTGAAGGAAAACTGCTGCTGTAAAGGCATTCAGAGGCATATTTGATGAAGCAAGAATGGATAAAGTTTGTTTGCATTTTAATTCTAGGCATGGAAAGTTTCCATATTTCAGTTTCACTTCTTATAATTCCTGAATGAAATCAAGGTGTTTGCTTTGGAAACGTGTATACTACTATTTTTCCATGTTCAAATTCAGCTGGACCAGTCCAGCTGAACCAATTCCTGCATGACTGTGCATTAAATAAGGAAACTGTTTTTTTGTTGACATACAGGAATTTTTTTTTAGGAAAGCCTGTATCTGTTCACTTACTTCACATCTCTTTCAAGATTGTTCCCCACAGGGGTACAGAAATCACGTCTAGCAGGGGTAAGCGCTGATGTGCTCATGAGTCATCATGGTAGGGAACATACATGGTCCTTCTCCTCTTCCAGATCACCCCAGTGCCCCAGGGCTATGTCCCACTGAGATGCAGATGCTTTTTAAATTACTATTAGTAATAAAAGTGTCTAGTACCTAGGAGGAAGGGAGCCAATTCACTGCCTCTCTCAGTAGTGAGCTGGTGTGTGACACCTTGCTTGCTGGGATGTGTGATGAAAATGGGAGGGAGGTGACAGTAAAGGCAGTGGCAGCAAAGACTTGACATGCTCCTGAGAGGCAGACAAAGTGACACTATGCTGCTGACGGAGGAGCTCAAGGGTACAAGATAAAAAGCAGTTTACTGTGCTTTGTGTATTATGGCTGTGATTGACAGGTACACCAATATGCATTTGTAAGAGCCTGCTGTTTGTCTCTTGTGAGCACCACAGAGTCTCTCCTTGAAGCCATGTGATATTGATGCAACAAGGCCTGCAACCCTTGCATCGGAAAACTCATCACGCGCAGGAGTGTGTTGAGTGTATACTGATTTCAACATGTGTTAATGGCAAAGCATAAATTCTATCCCAGAAACCTGTCTGGGAATTGAGAAATCTAGGCTTCTTGGAGCCTTATCCAAGATGTCTTGAAAATGCTGTCCCATGCCTTGTAATTAATTTCATGATGTTTCCATTAGTAGATGAAAATGCTGTCCCCAAATATGAAGCACTCTAATGATTTATCCTGCTTCCTCAGCACAGTTGCACGAAATGAGGTTGCATTTTAACTGTGTTCACAAAATTTTGATTCCATAGCAAACTTTAAAATCTAATTTTAACTGAGGCTTTGCTAGCAGCTAGAATAATTTTTCTTCCTTCTCTTCCCATTAACACTGATGTGGACTCTTTTGTATATTACCATAACCTATTTTGTACGGTTGAAAATGTTAGCATAAGTCATTGGTGAACAGAGATAAGCTACAATATCCCTCTTGAACACCCTCTCTCTACAGTACTTTTGCATAATATTTGATCCTCACTTCATGCACTTGGACTCAACCTTGAGGAACATACATAGGTTTCCAGCATAAGCAGCTCCATTGGCTTTGCAATCAAGTTTCTGTGCAAGAATCAAAGGATTGTCTGGTGAAGGCTGTCCCTCTTGTGTGAAAAAAAATAAAATAAATTAATAAAAAAAAATGCTGCCTAAGGAGGGTCTGGCTACAAAGGAGTCTAGCTACAGAGCATGATGTGCTCACTGCTGCACACTTCTTTCTTGGGAAAGCTGAGATTTCCAAATAAAAATTAAACTTGGATGATACCACCCCTGAGAAGAAATTTTTGCATCCATCTTCCAGGGCTTAAGTCCTGGGAATGTATAACTGTTCTTATAATAATGACTTATGTGAAAATTTCTTGAGCATTAGGTGATGCTGCTTTTTTAATATCCTGTCTATTTTGACTGCAAACTTTTGTTAAAAAGCACTTTCTCCTAAAGTCTTTAACTTAATCAGTTACTTAGCAAAATGGCACTAGGGACCAAACATATGGAGACCAAATAAGAGTTATGCTATACAGTACATTTATGTGTATATAAGCATATGTACTTACAACACTGCCTCTATCCCAGGTAACTTCTCTGTCCCTTCTCTGCTTGGTTAATGTCAAGGTGAAAATGTTTTGTCTATCCTTGGTATCTTCTTAAACAGTTGACGTACAAGACAAGACAGGACAAGAACTGTCCTGTTATACAGTTCTTGACTTTTCACCTCATTAGAATTTAAGCTGGGGAAAATGAACCTTTCATCGGACAAAGAACATCATGCTTATAAGAACCCATCTTAAAAAAGGTTGAAAGTCCCCACAGAAAGAAATATTTTAAAACTAGTTAGACCTTTCCTTGCAATTTTGACTTCTCATTTTCCATTATATAGCACTATACAGTGTAGGAAATATACAAAGGTGTGTTATAAATATATATATATGATTGTGTAGCATACTATGCAATATAAAATCTGTAAAAAATAAATAAAAAAGGAATAAAAGTCAAAACAGGATGGCCAAATGGAATGACTGCAGTATCATTCTGAAAATAACAAAATTTCTGCCCTGGAAAGGGCACATTTACAGATTTGAAGCATGACTTTTCCCCAACTTGCTTTAAAAATGAAGTCTGCTAGGACTTCTTATCATGAAAAAAAAATCCAGTATCCTCTACGACTGTGCTTCTTCAGAAAAAAAAAGAAAAAGAGAGAATGAACAGAGTGTTAATTCACAGAGGAAGGTGTTCAGGATTTTCTGCCTAAAAAGGAAGGAGTTTAGGATTTTCTGCATAAAACCTAATTAAGTAGACAATGTTCTGTAGGAAAATGAGAGCAAAAGAAAATCCAGCAAAGTCTATTAAGCTCAAAAATAGCAACTCTTCTTTTTGGATGCTGGTACTGTTTATGCTCATACGAGCCACAGAAAGTGGATTTCAAACAACAGTTTTTGCAGCATGTCTAATTTTATGTTTTCATGCATTCATGTTTGACTTTTTTTTTAAACATCACAGGTATAATTGGTTTCACAATGACATACATGTATTTTATTAACTTCATAATGCTGGGATTGCGTTGAAGTAATGCAGCTTTTGCCCTCTCCATCCTTAATTGCATCAGATAACCGTCTTTCAGATTGCAATTTACAGAAATGGTGTTCAGCAGACTCCCTGGGGCAGACAGGCTGCTCTTATAGCATGGAGAAACTCAGTATCAGTGCCACTGATAGAGTTGGTCCCTCCTGATTCAGGAGCAATTTCAGCCTGCTGCCCTTCAAAGCCATTTCCATTTTTATAAATCCATCACTATTCTCATCCTGATTGTATATTCCAGTTCTGGACTGCTGTGAGATTCATAGGTTTCTTTTTCCCTAGCAGCCATTTGACTTCATTGCGCCACTGTAAAACATCCAACTCTTCCCCTGGCAGTTGGTGAAAAGAACATAGGGCAGCTGGAAAAAAAGCTGAAGAAAAATTTGGGAGAGGATGCATAGGCAAGGAGACAGAGTTTCTGGCCAGGCTGTTCAGTGGGCCATCTCCTACAGTGAGAAACAGTGGTCTACTAGCCTACAACGAGAAGTGGCTAAGCAGTAGTAAGATCATTTTCCTTAACTGAGCATCTGAACAAAAGCCTACTCAAGTCAGTAGAAAGAGATTTCCACTGAAATCAGTAAACATTAGATCTGTCCTTTAAATGTGTTCTGCCTTTGGTAATTAAGATTGACTTTTAGCATCACAGATCTCCTGCTTCTATGGAAGATGTGGGCAAGCATATGACTAACAGGTGGTTTGGTTACAAGGGTGTAACAGTCCTGAATTTGGCCTGTAAAATATTTATTATTAGTAAAGATGTGAGAGGAATACAAAAAAAGAGTCTGTTTCTCAACTTTTTGGTGAGTTTCCAGAGCAGTATGAGGCAGCAAATCCCCAACTTTGTGGCTGCAAAACAAGTACTGTCCATTTGGAGCTGCTGTGCACCAGGAGCTCACAGCTTTGTTATGTCTGCTTTGGAAGTCCAAATAATGAAATAGATTGCTTTTCTTTCATCATTGCTCCAGCAATGGGCAATGCAATAGCCTTTGTTAAGGAAACTGGGAATTTAGCATCCAAGGCCACTTCCAAGATCTTATGAAATATTGCAAACATATTTTTTCTGCTTTTTCTTTGGTCAGAGGCACGATTCATTTTTCTAACATAGATATCATGAAATATGAATTGTCTATCCAATTCCTGCCTTTAGCAATGGGACATAGAGAGACCCAAATGGCCTGTAAAAACCCTTTGAATGTCACCTCATGGACTGCTGCACATTGTGTGAGACCATGCTCACTTTGGATGGAGCTGCGCTTGTGCTTCTTGCTGCTCAACAAGCAGCAAGTTTGGAAAGCCTTTGTGACACTATGCTGTAACAGCAGTCCCAATAATAACAGCAAAAGAAGTGTCAAGAGGGTGTATTTTGGTATTCAGTCCAGACCAGCTTGTTTCTCCAGTGGTTTTATACAGATATTAGTATAGACCTGATAGAAACTCACAGTCCTTTGCTGTAAAGAGAGTGCCAAATTGGGAAATACAGTAAAAAAACAGAAAAAAAAGTGCCAACGTGCTAATGCAACACTGTCCAATTTTACCCTGTCCATGGAGGAATCAAAAAGCAAATCTGGCTTTTGCCTTCCATCCATACATGTTTTGCTCATGATCCGTGGCTAATTCAACACAGCAGACAGAGCTGTAGCTGGGCACTACAGAGAGGGGAGCCTCAGGAGACACCAAGTCACGCATTGCCGAAGAGACACTCCCAGGGACAAATTGCTGGAGGGACTAAGCTGTGATTGCCAAGTTTATCAGCCTGTGAGAATTGCTCTGTGAGCACTTTTCCTTTGGAAGTGAAAACGTCAGATGTCTATAGGAAAATAGTCATTGTTGGTCTGTCAGCGGTAGCATTATTGTGTTTGTTGTTTCACCTCCAGGAGTGACACAGAAAGCAATGTTGTCCTGCTTTTCGACTTCAGGTGAGTAGCTTGCTTATCTGTAGCTTGCTTTTTTTTTCTGTTCTCCCTCACTTGACTAGCCCTCCCTCCTGCTAAAATCACTTGTGTTTTGTGTCTCTTGGAAGGATCAGTGTTTTAATTACTCCTGCAGTAGAACATCGTCACCAATAAAAAATAAACATTGTGTCGCTGCTCACAGAAAATGACAGTGTGGGGAAACATGCCTCCTGTTCACAGACTATCATTCAACTTCTTGTAGAAGAATTTCTCCAAAAATAGTAATACAGTCAGAAAGGCAAAGCCCACATATTGTGACCACAGGCAGGAGGGAGAAAAGGCAGGGTATAGTCTTGGAGGTTTCCTCGATTCAGGATCCGTTATGTAGACACAACTCTGAGGAGAAGAAGTGGCAACATGTAGCCTGAGGGCAATCAAAAGGCACTTTAGGGAACTGGGGCAGACAATCAGGAACTCAGGTGCACAGGTCATATTCTCTTCCATTCTTCTCCGTGCTGGCAGCAGCATAGCAAGAAACAGGAAGATACAGGCCGTTAACATGTGGCTCTGTGGCTGGTGTCATCACCACAACTTTGTTTTTTTTGGCAACAGAAAGCGTTACATGGCACCAGGCATGATGGTGTCTAATGGGATTCGTCTTTCTCAAAGTGGAAAGAGGGTCCTGGGTCATGAGTCAGCAGGGCTCATGGAGAAGGCTTTAAGTAGGTTCGAGGGGAAAGGGAGTATCACCAGGGAAGCTGGGCATAAGGTAGGTGATGGCCTGTCATGCCACTCACAGCAGCCTAACTCCAGAGCTTGTGAAGGATGCCCTAAGCCTCAAGAGGCTAAATGAGAGAACTTTTGAAGGCTCACATAGTCAAGTTGCAGCTGCCCCAGCTAGATTGAGAGGCACACCAGGAGCCCAACTCAAATGTGTCTATGTAAATTCATGCAACATGGGGAATAAACAAGGGGAACTGGAGATGTGTGTGCGATTGCAGGGCCATGATCTCATAGCAATTACTGAGACATGGTGGGACAGCTCTCATGACTGGAATGTGGCCATGGATAACTTTAGGCTTTTCAGGAAGGGCAGTCCAGGAAGGCGAGGTGGTTGCTCTTTATGTGATGAAAGAACAACTGGAATACATGGAGCTCAGCCTAGGGGAGTACGAAGCGCTGGTCAAGAGCATGTGGGTGAGGATTAAAAGGCAGGCCAACAGGAGTGACACTGTAGTGGGAGTTTACTACAGGCCTTCTGACCAGCGAGAGGAAGTGGATAGGCCTTCTATAGGCAGCTGAAAGAAGCCTCACAATCACAAGCCCTGGTCCTTATGGGGAACTCAACCACCCTGATGTCTGCTGGGATAATCACACAGCTAGGAAAAGACAGTCCAGGAGGTTCCTGCAGAACATTGCAGATAGCTTCTTGATGCAGGTAGTAGATGAGCAATGACGAGAGGTGCGCTGCTGGACCTGGTACTAACAAGCAGAGATGGCCCAGTTGGAAATGTGAAGGTAGGGGGCAGTCTCAGCTGCAACTGCCATGAGATGTTGGAATTCATTATCCTCAAGTAGGGAGGTGGGCAAGAAGTAGGACTGCAACTCTAGACTTCAAGACAGATAACTGATCTCTTCAGGGACCTCCTTGGAGGAATCCCATGGGCCAGGGCCCTAGAAGGAAAGGGGATCCAGGAGAGTTGGCTAATACTAAAACAACATTTACTCCAAGCTCAGGACTGGTGCATTCCTACAAGAAAGAAGTCAAGCAAGGGGGTAGGGGACCTGTGTGGATGGGCAAGGAATTCCTGGGAAAACTTAAAGAGGAAAAGAGAGCATACACAATGTGGAAGAAGGGTCAGACCATGTGGGAGCAATATAGGAACACTGTCAGAGAATGCAGAGATGCAACGAGGTAGGCCAAGGTCCGTTTGGAATTAGAGTTAGCGAGAGATGTCAGCGACAACAGGAAGGGATTCTATAAATATATCAGCAGCAAGAGGAAGACTGCTGAGTGAGAAGGGTGCCTCGGTGACAGAGGATGCAGAGAAGGCAAAGTTACTAATTGCCTTCTTTGTTTCTGTCTTTACTGCTCAAGCTAGTCCCCATGAACTACATAGCCTTGAAACAAGAGAGATAACCAGGAGAGAGGAGGACTTTCCACTGGTTGAGGAGGATTGGGTTAGAGATTATTTAGACAAAGTGGACACCCATAAATCTATGGGCCTGGATGGGGTGCATACAAGAGTGCTGAGAGAACTGACGGGGATTATTTCTCAGCCACTGTCATCTTCAAAGGTCATGGAGAGTGGGAGAGGGGGGACTGGAAGAAAGCCAACATCACTCCAGTCTTCAAAAAGGACAAGAGGGAGGACTTGGGAAACTACAGCCCGCTCAGGCTCACACCTATCCCTGGAAAGGTGATGAAGCAGCTCATCCTAGAGACCATCTTGAGGCATGTCAAGGAAAAGAAGGTGATCAGGATTAGTCAGCATGGATTCACCAAGAGGAAGTCATGTTTGATGAATCTGATAGCCTTCTACAACAAGATGACTGGATGGATAGATGGATGGATGGATGATGGGAGAGCCATGGATGTTGTCTACCTTGACTTCAGCAAGGCTTTCAACACTGTCACACTGTCTCAACATTCTCATGAGGAAGCTCAGGAAATGTGGGTTAGATGAGTGGACAGTGAAATGGATTGAGAACTGGCTGGATGGCAGAGCTCAAAGGATGGTCATAAATGGGGCCGAAACTAGTTGTAGGCCAGTGATGTCCCGTAGGGATCAATACTGGGCCCAGTACTGTTCAACTTGTCCATCAGTGACTTGGATGAGGGGACAGAGCGCACCCTCAGCAAGTTTGCGGACAATACCAAACTGGGTGGAGTGGCTGACATTCCAGAGGGCTGTGCTGCCATTCAGAAGGACCTAGACAGTTTGGAGAGTTGCACAGAAAGGATCCTCATGAAGTTCAACAACGACAAGTGCAGGGTCCTGTACTTGAGGAGGAATAGCCTTATGCATCATTATAGGCTGGGGACTGACCTTCTGAAGAGCTGCTCTATAGAGAAGGACCGTGGTGTCATGGTGGACAACAAGTTGATCATGAGGCAGCAGTGTGCCCTCGTGGCCAAGAAGGGCAATGGGATCCTGGGGTGCATTAAAAAGACTGTCTCTAGCAGGTTGAGGGAGGTGATCCTCCCCCTATACTCTGCCCTGTGTCCAGTTCTGGGCTCCCCAGTACAAGAGGTACCCTTCTAGAGAGGGTCCAGCACAGAGCAACAAAGTTGATTAAGGGACTGGAGCATCTATCATGTGAGGAAAGACTAAGCAAGCTGGGCCTGTTTAGCCTTGAGAAGAGAAGACTGGGAGAGGATCTGATCAATATGTATAGGTACCTGAGGAGAGAATGTAGGGAGGATGGGGCCAAACTCTTCTCGGTGGTGGCCAGTGATAGGACAAGGGCTACTGGGTACAAATTGAAACAGAGGAAGTTTCATCTCCATGTGAGGAAGAACTACTTTCCTGTGAGGGTGACAGAGCCCTGGAACAGGCTGCCCAGAAAGGTTGTGGAGCCTCCGTCTCTGGAGATCTTCAAAATCCGCCTGGATGCAACCATGTGCCGCGTGCTCTAGGTGGCCCTGCTTGAGCAGAGGGGTTGGACTAGATGATCTCTAGAGGTCCCTCCCAAACTCAACCATTCTGTGATTCTGTGATCCTGTATTTTTTCTGAATATTTAAAACTTTACCCATGTATTTTCAATTTACCTTACAATTTACAATCCCGAGGAAAAAAGTGGGGATTCTACCCATCCCATATGCCTAAATTTGCAAGGAGAATGGGCAGGAAATGGGACTTCCCTTGTCTGAAATGGTCAAGAACACCAAATACCTGCACATATCTCTGAAGATGAGCACTAACAATGAACACTAACTGACATTCATATGGATAAAACACCTTACAGCCAAGAAGGTCTCAGGTGTTTTTCATGAACCAAGGCTTGCCATGGTCTCTTAAGTAGTGAGGTCCTCCTCTGTTTACAGAAGGGAAAAATAAGAGGTGAGTGACTTCCTCAGGGCAATAGGTAGCAGGTGTCAGAGTCAGAAATAGAGAGCCGTTTGCTGGTCCTCTTGGACCACAAGTTTCTGCTTCCTAACTTTTTTTCTGTCATCTCAAATTAAATAACATGAGCCAATGTTCACATTGGGCTAGAACTGTAGTTTTATGGTTTTAATGATGTATACTCAGAGTCAAATTTACCAAATATCTTATGTTAGGAATGCCCTGGAATCTCTGGGCATTTTTCTCTATGTACTAGTCTGTAATTTGTTAAAACACTACTTCTGCTTCTATTTCTGAGTTGTGTTTCCTGTCATTTCCTTGTGGGTTATCAGGGCTGGGCGGTTCTGCAAGAGTTCAGTGTGAGAGAAACCAGCAGTATGCAGGGAAAATGACAGTAATGGCACACTTCAAAAGGTTCAGAGGTTCAGACAGAGGCATAAGCTTATCTGAACCTTCAGAGATGAAGGTTCTCATGAAAAAAAAAAAAACAACAACTCACTTCTTATAAAACATCCGGTATATCAGAGTTTTGTCTGGGTTTGAAGTAACTTGAGAATGACATTTTCTACATTATTTCCATATTTCCATTTCCAGCCCAATATGAATGAGAATTTGTAGAAGTGCCTGGTGATTTAAATACATAGGAGCAGATTCCTTTTTCACTCTTCAGCTAATGTGAGTAGAGAGAACCTTTATCTTAGTGGCATGGAACAACAATCCCAACCAACCACGCATAGTTCCTAAGCCTTACAAGAGCGTTTTGAGCTTTCTGAGGAGCTTGGCAGATGAGGCACTCAGAGGCAGATGAGGCACTCAGAGGTGAGCAGACTTGCTTATAAAGGGGCAGCCACACTAACTGGCAGCCTTTTAACGTTGAGGTGATGTAAGGGTAAAAGTAATATGAAATTGTGCAGGATAAATTCCCCCTCACTTATACCCCATGCAAATTCAGAGAAATAGATAGTTTTCGTGGATCGTAAAAGAGTACTGATTTTGGCCTGTTGTTTTTACGCAGTGTCACAAATTCCAGAAGCCATGACTTGATATGAAAGTTGCATGCTTTGATTCAGTAGCTTAAGCTCCTCTCAAAAAGCTCATTAATCACTAAAGGTACACGTGTATAATTAGTCTGCTGGAAATCTCACTACCTCACATTAGGTGGGAGTCAATAGTAGAGGGTCTGTCAAGTCTATTCATTATAAAATCCTGTTGTCAAGAGGGTATAACTGGGTTGTAAGATTTGTTCTAATCTAAAAAATTGCATAGGAAGTATCTGCCAAAAGAGGTAAATTTAAAAAAAAAAAAAGAATAAGAAAGAAAAATCCATATGGTTCTTTTTAGCCACATGCCCTTTACTGATGGTAATATGAGGCATCTGGCTCTATAGGTGCAGGGTGAGCATAAGAGTATGAAACTTCTTTCTAGTAGCAGAGAGGAAGGAAGGGCTGAGATTGTTCCCTCCTACAGATTTTGAAGCTGTTTTTTGTCCTGGAAGGGCAGGACTAGAATTCCTGGTTTGAAGTTCAGCACAGAGCTAAAAGGATGATCAGGGGCCTGGAACATCTGCCCTGTGAGGAGAGACTTAGGGAGGTGGGCCCGTTCGAAGGCTGAGAGGGGGAATCCGATCAGTTTATAGAAATGCCTCAAGGGAGGGAATGAAGAGGATGGGACGGGCCTCTTTTCAGTGGTGGCCACTGACAGAACTAGAGGTAGTGGCCACAGACTGAAACACCAAACAGGAACTTAAGGAAACACCACAGGAAAACACGATAGGAACTTAAGGAAAAATTTCCTGACAGTGAGGGTGACGGAGGACTGGAACAGGCTGCCCAGAGAGACTGTGGAATCTCCCTCCCTGGAGATCTTCAGAACCTGCTTGGATGCAGCCCTGTGCCACATGCTCTGACCCTATGCGTGCAGGAAGGTTGGACTAGATGATCTCTAGAGGTCCCTTCCAACCTTAGGCATTCTGTGATTCTATGATTCTATGAATGCTCAGTCTCTAAGCAGAGGTGTCTGTGCCCAAGGAGGTCTCTTTGAACCAAATCCATTGTATTTTGTAGAAGAGGTGTAGTTTTGATATATAAGTAGTCAAAACAAACAATTTCATGGTCCCCTAGAGCCTAAACCTTTGTAACAGGATGGTCTAAACTTATCTCTGCCCTTCTTGTCTGCCAAGGAGACTGCCATAATGGGAAACACCAAAACCTTTTGTCAAAGCCTTAAATCCACAGTGGTTTGTGCTAGGGTTCTGCTGGTGAAGTCCTCCTGTCTTTTGCTCAGATCCTCCTGCTCTCGTGCCCACGCCCCACAAGGAGGAATCCACTGGCAGTTTCTGAGGTCCCGAGGACTGTCTGCCCAGCCTTTGGACTGTAGTTTCACAGTTAAAACTAATGTTGCGTATATAGATAAACAGTAGTTTTGAAATAGAGAGTAACAAAACATAAAAGAAAAATAAAACATTTGAGTCCCATCCAATGAATGTGAATATGGGGAAGCTAATTCTGTAAGTCCTGCACACTGCCATCTCCACATTCAAGTACAAATAATAGTGGTGCTGAAAATAACTTTCTCAATGGAGATGGAGAAGTATCTAATATTTTCCCTTCCTCTTCCAAAGCAGGCATGACAGCATGACAGCAAAGAATCAATCAAAAGGAAATTTGCAGGTTTTCAATATGTCATTTCAGGCAGGGGTATTGTTGTGTCACTTTAGTAACCATAAAAATGCTTCGTGTGGATCCTTAGATATTTCTGTGTAGAAGTGCTATGGCTGGAGAAGCACCTTTGCACAACTGGCATAAGTGACTCCATGTAATAATAGTATTTTTGCATGGTCTGAGGTTTCAAACAGAACAATAAAGCACATCAGCAAATACTTGGAGAAATAATAGCATCTCCATGTCCCAGCTGCCCATGCTTATGGGACATTCTGCCTCTAAGAGGCATAATAGGCTGGATAAATGAAAAGGAAGGTGAAACACCTTTCTGTTGTGAGACACTGCATTAAAAAATTCCTTCATTTTGTGGCTGCTTCTGTTTTGTAAAATAATCTGAGGATCAAAAAAATCATATTCACCCAGATTATCTGTAAGAGCACTAAAACTTGAATGCCATTAAGCGAAAAAATATATATATATAATCTCCTGCTGCCTCTACCTTCTTATGTTCTGTCAAAAAAAAACGCTGTATATAGATAGTCACCAAGTTCAGTGACCGCAATGACCACATCAGCGCCTGCTAGTATTATGTAGGGTCTGTTAAAACCACATGGTTTGGGAGAGAAAGTCTAGTCCAACCTCCTGCTCAAAGCAGGATCAGCTTTGAGGTCTGACCAGACTGCTCAGATCCTGATCACAGAATCCCAGAATGGATGAGGTTGGAAGGGACCTCTAGAGATCATCTAGTCCAACCGCCCTGCTCAAGCAGGGACACCTAGAGCACTTGGCACAAAAGTGCATCCAGGCGCGTTTTGAATGAACCAATCAGGTCTGAAAATCTCCAAAAATGTCCCTAACTTGAGGCTCCTAACGCTGACTTTTCTGCCTCAACAAGTCCTATTCCCTCAGTGGGTCCACTCAGGGCAGGTCCTGCAGCCCCCTTGCCACCTTCGTGGCCCTTGCTGAACTTAATCAATGCCTCTTCTTGTGTCTGGGGACGCAAAGCTGACCTCAGCATTCCTGATACGGTCCAGTAAGTGCCAAGTGGAGGAGGATGAAATAAAGCTGTTATTCCCCATTCTAAATGTAAGAGAACCATGAAGGAAATAATCATAGGCTTTTTGATTTGACTGTAGGGATAACATTTAGCTCAATCCTAAAATCAAAGTAAAGCCAAAAAAAATCCATGAACGGCTTGCATTTTTCATCACAGTAGCATTAGTAAAATATTGCTTAACATCTAAAAAAGGATTCAAAACTGTTTATCAAATGCAATTGCAAATTTTTTATCCTTCATTGGAGCACTGCTGTCTTGTCAGCACATCTGAGGCTAATGGGCTGAACAGGTATCCTAAGTATTTATTTTAGCTCAGAGCCATCTCATGGAGCTTATGTGCTTGTCTTGGGACGTTTGAAGAAAGGAAATAGCCAGCTTAGAAAAAATATGAAGAAATAGGACTACCTAGGGATTTTCAGACTGTGACTCTGAAGATTTTGCTGTTATATTGTTATGATGGAAGGGTAGATTTTCAAGGGGGATTTTAATACTGTTGCTGTTAGGTGTCTAATTTAGCTTTATGAGTTTGAAGTTCTTCCCATATAGCAATTGAAGCCTTTTGCTGGCACCTGAAACTGCATCTTCAGGAAAGCTGTGCCTATAATGGGAAACAATGACAGCATCAGCAATACTTTACCAACTGCTATAAATAAATATATATAATTTATATAAGTTAATATACATATAAAGTAAAATATATATGTATTTGAAGCATACCACTGATGAATAGCCAAAGCTGAAAGACTCTGACTTTCCCCCATTTTTTGCTGCTAAAATCAGATTTTATTTCTTCGGATTTTAATTTTTGTGAGAATAAACGGCTGCAAATCTTTGGACAAGAAATGAGATGACTGTTGTGTCAGGCATTTTGAGTTTGAAGAAATACAACAGCTGAGATGGTAGTAAATAACCCATTGCTTGCTTTATGTTAATAAAGTAACTAAGGCCTTTTCTGTTTGTTTGTTTGTTTGTTTTTACAAACTAACTATTAGGGAGGTTTTTTACAAACAAACTATTGCTCCCCTAAGCAATAGGTCAGATCTATAGCTTGTCACAAACTAGTGTTTCATCTAGACTGAGAATAAGCCAAAAAGTGTCAAATAGGAATAAATAACCTACTGAGATAATGTTGGGGGATTTGAATACATTTCCTGAGATTGCAGTTTTGGTCTTCTTTGCATTTTCACCACTTTGCTTTGAATGCACATAGATTATATGGGTTTTGCCTTTGCAAAGGCTGTCTGAATTGAAACTGAAACATTTCAAAATTAAAACAGGCAAAGTGAAAAAGGCTGCGATGTTAAGGAATATACTTAGAGAATGTTGTTTAAAAGTGGTATCATTAAAAAATATGTCACTGAAATAAGAAAGCAGGTGCATAGAATTTCCTGCATCGTCACTAAATATGATTTTCAAAACCTCATAATATCTTCCATAAAAGCTACCACCTTGTCGAACTTCAGTTTTTTGTTGTTGCTTTCCTTTGCCGAAACTATAGAGAAAGCTCAAATAAAGCTGCGTTTCTCTCTGCTATAAAAAGCAGGTCTTTTTCTTTTCACCTTGTTGTTCTAAATATCTGGCTGGAGAACATTTGATCAAACTTTCAGAAAACAAAACGCTCAGATATAAAGCAGTCTTGGGAAGTTTGGACCCAAGGTACAGGTATTTATGAGAAAATGAAAACTGTGTATGAGAAAAAAAAATGTATATAAGAAAATGAATACTGTCCTGTATGGTGATGTGGCAAGTGAAGGGAGGTGCATTGTGGATTTTGTAGTATACTTGGCAAATCATTTAATCTGCAGGTCTTAACCCTGGATTCAGAGGTGATGTTTAGCCATCAAAATGTTAATAGCTGTCCCAAACTGTTTAGTTCTTGGCTCCTGCAGTTGAGTAGATAGTCTGTTGCTCTCTGTGTATAAGTCAGCTCACACCTCTTTCGGATGGCTACGCACTAATAAACCAAGCTGAGCTCATAACATAAAGGTCTTAAGTGGATATTAAGATCTCAGTCAGCTCTGACTGTGTCTGGTTTAAATATGTGGTCTCAAAATGAGAGCCAATCACCTCTATTACTTCATGCAAAACAGTGATATCAGCATTCATTTCATTTTTTTTTTTCCAAATACATATGTTCCCTTATTTCTGTTATTCTGTTTTTATTTCCTTACCTTTATCTACCTATAATATTCTTCAATAAATGGGTGAAATTACTTTCTCACTCATTTTCAACACTGGAATGAGCCTTCTTTTAGAAGATGTTAAGCTTTAAAAATAGTAAAAAGTAATGATGAATAATTGGGATGATCTGAGGGAGAGATGACAAGAAATGAAGAAAATAATTTAAGGGAAAAATTCTATTGCCATCAATAAGACAAGTTTAACGTAAAAAAAAATGATTGCAGAAGTTATGCATAATACTCTTGAAGGCATTTTTAAATTTTATTTTTAAATCAATAGTCAAACACAGACACTTCTACCACACCTGCTTGTTTTCATACTCACAGTAGTTATTTCTCCTCTACCAGCTCATGGCTCAGTCATTAAAAGCAGAACACCCTTCTTTTGGAACCAGTGTTGCAGTGTGGCAGTGAAGTCCGGTACAGAAGTATCAAAATTTTCTCCTGGATTACCTTAGCAGGGAGTATGTGCAGGGGATGCTGCAGTCTGGGTTGTGAGGTTGCCTTGGTTGGCCTGAGATGGTACCCACCGCTGGGCAAGGCATTTCAGGCTTACTCAGGCTCAGCTAAACTCTGTGAACAAGAGGTGCACACAGACAGCGTGAGAAGGTCACTGGTCACCCTAACTTCTCACTTCTTGCGGAAGACAATTTGTGGAAAGATCCCAGGTTCACTCTGGACCAAAGGGCAGTGGTGGGTGTATTGGAGATGGAAATTTCTACGATCTGTAGAGTCATAAAAAATCTCCCGTGGGAAGCAGAGGCCAGACCTTGGGAGGGAAGGTGTTTGCCTGCCTAGGCTGAGCAATCAGGAGCACGGATGCAGCTGCTCAGCCCGGTTCACAGGCAGCCCCCTCTGAAAACCTGTTGAAGGCGGCTGCTTGACCGGGCTCGTAGCCAGCTTAACCGCAGACGTCCTCCAAACTATCTCTGGAGGTCGAACACCCAGAAATGAGGAAGAGCAGGAGGAAGGCAGGACCCTCGAATTGAGGGGTGGGACCCCCGACTGCCCCGCGCACCTGCGCACCCAGCGGGGAGAGCTGCGCAGCTGAAGGTGGAGTTTGTCCGCCCCCCGGCTGCCTGCTGGGTCACACTGACCCTGCGTGCCAGGATGCGCCGGGCATAGAGAGGACAGTGAGGAGAGAGGTGGTGGGGAAGGAGAAACTCCTAACTGTGAGACCTGCACTGTCTGCACTGGAGCCGGTCAACAACTCCTTCTGATCTGCCAGCTTGAGAGGGTGTTCAGGTCCAGGATCCCTCGTGAGTAGTTATCCACACTTTGCTGCTTTCACGTGCTTTTACCTGAATAAATGCTCGACGTAGTCACCTCGTTCTGACGTGATTATTGCCGAATGCTGAGCCCATCTGCACCATGGGGCCGGGGTGGTGGGAGAAAGGTCCTTTACACGCTCCACACCGACAGGATTTATCAAAGGGAGGAAGCTGTCCTCTGGGGTAGTCCACCCCAAGCCCTGATGCAAGGCCATGCTCAAAGGGCTGTTAGCAGGGGCATCATGTAGGACAGGGGAGATTATGTGCTGATCAGTTGTTCTTTAGGCAATCTCTTAAATAAAATGTTGGCGCCATCTAGATTTAGAAGCACCAATTCATGGCTCAAAACTGTTAGTCTCCTTTTCTCTGCAAGGCAAAGCCTGAGCTTTGCTCTTTTGAGCAGCACAGGCAGTCTCACTCCTTGCCTTTTTTTGTTTTCAGAGGGAGTATTTGGGCTGTAGTAACAGCCCAAATTTGAGTATCTGTGCCAGTAATTGAGCGATACGCATCAAAAACGTGATTGCGCTCCACAAGCCTCCAGCCTCTGTTCGGCAATTTTCTGTGTATAGGACATGCAGTGAATGTCACTATTGAAGTCTTATCATAACACAGCCAAGCTGTATAATGCAACTTTAATGTCAGAACTGTTCCTCAAATGCTGTACATTGGCACCTTAATCACTTTTGCTGCTTGTTCTCTGAACCCTCTCCAGCTTTTCTAGTTAGGTTGTTTGGCACAGAAAGTGGTTTCCCAGTGCGCCGCTCTCCGCTTCTGCTACCCTCCACCGCTCGTCCTCTCCACCCCCACCAGCATGGAGAAGGCAACAGCCTATCACCCCTCTTTGCTGTGATCCACTGGCTTTGCAGTGTCTTTTTCTTTTTTTTCTGTCATTTGCAAGCAGTATTCAATTTGCTATCCAGTTTTGTGCTACCTAGGTGTCTAACACTGATTCCTCCAGGTTCTTCCTTCTCCTTGGAAAAATCTGGTTTGGGCTATTTCCCTCTAGATATGTTAGTAGAATACAGGTTATGTTTTGCAGTGAATTTCTTTTTTCTTATTTCTTGTGTATAATTCTCTAAATCCATTCATGTTCCTTTGTCTCTGCACGTTGCCTTCTGTATCTGAAGGTGCTCTTTTGTGTCACTTTTGAAGATATTACTTAGATCCAAAATTGGGAGGAACTTTGTGAAGATTTTGCCCTTCCTTCCTCATTCCTCTCTCCTGCAATTTTGCATCAGACTCTTTATAAAAGTGCCATTCTGCTATCACTCTTCATGCAGGTATTGCCTAAACAAACCATTTATGTTTCCTCTATAACCCTAACTATGCAAACAATTCTGTCCTTTTATTTAGTGGCTGCTCAAAACTTATTTGAAAGGATTTAAGCATCTGTTTAAGTGTTCTGCTAAAGGAAGGCCTCTATTTCATTGCTTTTATCCCTTGTCTTGTGACTGTAGTCTTATATGTATGAAACACCAATAACTCTCTCTATCAAATGGATTCTTAGTTTATCCCATGTCACCTGTGCCCATTTTTCCAGTGCCCTCTCCAAGCTTCCTAATAGTTCTTTCTGTACTGTTTGGTCCATTATTTTACTGGACATTGGAAATAAAATTGCAGGACAGTAATTGCCAAGAGCATTCTTCCTTGTGTGTAAATCAATACTGTATTTGCTTTATTCCCAACCTTTGGGACTTTCATAGTTCTCCATGACTTTCAAAAATAATTACCAATGGTTCAGTAAATTAACTGGCTAATTCTCTCATCGCCTTAGGATGAGCGCAACCAGACCTTGATCTTTTACAGTAGATATTCAAAATTTCAAATCATTCTTTTAACCTGCAGTACATTAATGGTTATTCTTATAGGATTTTCATTATTTCCCAATTGCCACATCTTTAAATATTTTTTACCATTTTTCAAGATGAGTTTCAGCCTTTAAAAGAATGCTAGTGGTTTCATCTTCCTCTCACTTGCTAATGAAACTATTTTTTCGGATGGGCTTTTCTTTCTCCTATTTTTTACAAGATCTTTGTTAAAGCCATTCTTATTCCCTAGCACTCTGTGGTTCACATAAACTCGGGTAAGTTTCTGCTGTCCTTGTCATTTCTCCTGTTTCCTTTTATTTCTCTTCTATTTCCCAGCCCTTGTTTCTGAGTTTTGTAATTGTAAATAGTACAGCTTGTACCACTGTCCTTGACACATTGTTACAAATAATTAGAAATGTATCTGTGTCCCAAAAGATCCAATTCATCACCCAGTTTTGTCCCATATCTCTCATATTTACCCTGTGTCCTCTCACACCTGGATCTTTTTTTGTTTTTATTTGATTTTCAGCAATGAAGAGGGAATAGCTCTGAGGCAGCTATTTATGACTGAATTTCCAAGACTCTGTCAAGAGAAGTAACAGACAGGTGCCAAGATAAAGAAAACCTTGTGTTGTTGGTTCCTGCAAGGCCAAGACAGAGAACATCTCTTCAATTGGTCAGTCATTTTTCAGTGTTTTCTAGTGATGAACACGGTCTGCTCTATGATCTTAGAGCCCAGAGCTCTTTGGTCATTCTCCTTTCACATACACAGGTGGAGGCACTGACTTACATGACCTAATGGGACTTTTCCATCTCTAACTTCTTTGAAATAGTTTTCCTTTTACAGCAGCAGTCTCTGATTCCTTCATTTCTTGGTCATTTCTTTTTTGTAGAGGCTCAGTGTTATACTTCCTAGCTCTCAAAATACCCTCACTGTAATAAATGACGTGCAATTTACAAGCTGTGCTTTGAATGCTGTTCCTGTCCATTAGGCTTGAAGTATTTCTGAATAGATAATTGTCACAAACTCCTTCTGATTCAGAAGTTATGGACCAGCGCAATTTCCCAGCTATTTTTGGTCACTTTCCCTCCTGCTCCTTGTGGTGTTGAAGTGGCTTCTGAAGCTTGTGTCATATTAACCTCAGAGTACACTAAGTAGGGTATTATGCAGGGCCCATGCCTTCCTTCCCATCCTAAAACTATTAGTTTAAGAACAGAAGATTGTTTATCCTCTTCTTTGTTGTTGTTTCATGCTCATATGCCTCTTCATGGTGGAGGTTGCTGTTTTTGCTAGGTGGACATCACAAGTTATTGTGTCTTTGGGAGAGAAGAATAAAGGAAACTAACGGGGTAGTTTCCTTTTCCTTCCTTCTTCTAAGATGCTTTGATTAACTTTTCTAGCATGCATCTTCTTTATTACCACATTTCTGGTTGCAGACCAATTATGTCTGGTAAAGTCTTCTGAGAACATATAGCTTGAATCAAGATCAACACTTGGATCAAGTGTTTCATGGAATTGTTAAATACTCTCACCTGAAATGAATGAGGTGTTACGAAGAATGACCAAGGGAACCTAAGTTTCCAAAGAGACAAGGTGGCTCAGAGGCCAAACCAACTTTGGCTTTGTGTAAATACCCAGCCAGATGTGCATCAGTGCCACAGAGGATGCATTTTACCTCTGCATGCAGTGGTATAGAGGGTAGCACTGGCATTTGTCTCCAGATCTATTGTCTTTGCTGCTGAAGTAGTGACAAAAAGCTGCAAAGAAGTTTTTTTTTTAAAAAAAAAGAGAGAGAGAAAAAGAAAGAAAAGAGGAGAGAAGAAAAAAAAAAAAGATGCTTCTAGTTTTCCTATGTAAAATAATTACAATCCTCTAAGAGCTTACTTATTAAAGAGAAGGTTAAAATAGGATTTTAATGTGGTCTTTATTAATATCTACTTGAGGAGAAGACCTCTGATAGTCTAGCTTTAAATTTAGAAAATGAAATCATACATGAAATTCAGTTTTGGAACAGTGAAACAAAGCTCCAAGCAGAGATAACAATTTCTTCCAATGAAGGCAGATAACAATTTGGACACCCTTGCCTCATAGCTACAGCTGGAGTTAGCATAGGCCCTATTGGACGAAATAACATACCCTATGTTTTGAGGAGGCAGACATTTTGAGTGGCAAGACATTTTGATGCTCTTCCCCTCCTAGTATCATTTCCCAAATAAGTTTTTTCCCCGTTTCCCTTACTACAGCTCCTGAGTCACCACCTTGCTCCTAGACTTGTCCCATCTGCTAGGAGCGTCTTTCAGCTGCTCTTGCAGAACCCTGGTGCTGCTTCCTACGTAGTAGCTCTTAGATTGTTTGCCTTTCAGAAAATGCCACTGTTTTCAGGGACCCCACATAATCAAATCTACAGCTGAGTGGGGGAAGCCTTCATGCAACATGCAATTTTTCACTCATGCATTGATGCTGGGTCCATATGAGCCTACCTGTAATGCATACAGGAGTGCATTACCTTTCTAATTCACTTTGTACCTATGGTCTGGCTGAAAATAACAGTTCCACACCAAGTGGACGTGCTAACGTCAAGATTGAGATTGAGACAATGTGTGCAGATGAGGAAAGGCAAGCTAACTCCAGTAGTTCTAATTTTATTCTTGTCCTGTTATTTAATTCTTAGAGGAATCTTCTTTATCTTATTCAAAATTAGTTTCTGTTGTAACATTGCTCAGGAGATAATTTCTTATGCCTGCTGTCTCACAGCAGGTTACAACCCCAAGCTTATTTTCAGTCTTGGTCTGATTTCAAAACCTTT
Organism: Crypturellus undulatus; assembly: GCA_013389825.1. NCBI lineage: Eukaryota > Metazoa > Chordata > Aves > Tinamiformes > Tinamidae > Crypturellus > Crypturellus undulatus. The sequence goes on along the minus strand of VWPW01017248.1, from coordinate 4,769 downwards.
TGAAATCTAACTGTTCAATCTTTTTAAACAACAACAACGACAAAACAAGCTGAATTTGGAAAAAAATGGACTGTCTGTTTTAAAGATAGTTTTGAAAAATTTTGGAGCAGTTGAACTGTATAGCTACATGATAACTTCACAGTTCCTTTTGTATCAGTTCTGAAACTTTGGTAGGAGCTTGGAGCTTCTGTTAGTCTTCATTCTGTTAATGAGTAATAATAATAGAGATGATGACAATTCTGAATGTTTCAAATAGATCGTATGAAATTGTGTTGGTTCAGTGCAAGATAATCTCAGATCTAATGTGGTTCTGATTCTTAAGTTATGTAAGAAACCTGTTTTGAAATGACTGAAATGACTTTCCATTTTGAGACAATATCCCCTGTAAAATGTATTAGGTCTTTCTAAATAGCAACTACTGAATATATAATTTTATGATGGAATTTAGGCACATCAGAAGAGTAACAAACAATAGCACAGTCACTACCAGAGTACCTTCCTGACATATAATTATAGGTCTCTGAAATATAAGCTGCTAGAGATGCAGGTTTACATGCCTGAGTTAATATTTTCTTTCTCTACTGCTTTGTCTGCGATCATCCTTAAAACAATCAAAACATATAAAACAACAGAAACCTAGTCTTGCAGGCCTGGGACAATTTACATATTTTTGTTAAAACAGCCTTCCAACTTCTCGCATGAATTTGCTAGAGAAGCTAATGATTAAGATGTCCTAGTTATTTTGTTTCTAGGTCCAGGAGTTTCAGACATGCCCAGCAGAGAGCTTTTTGTCTCTAAAATTTTCTGATTCTAAGATACCTAAGAAAACCTTAGCACCAAAAAAAGAAAAAGCAAATAAGAAATAGGAAGGGCAAATTATTCCACTATAATCAGTGGCCCACTGATTTCAGACAGTGAAAAGAAATGCTTGGATAGCTTGCATGCTCCCAAATCCTTCTTTAATAAGGGCATCCATTACAGCCTCCACTCTTCCAATGACAACAAAGAATTTCCACAAGCAAGGTTCACTGAAAGATGAGGTTTCAGCCTTTCACTCCTGATCTTTCTTTTTTTCTTTGAGAAATGTGATTGTCCTTCTAATCACTTAAGGAAGTAATTAAAAAAATGCTGATTAGCACCTACTTGGAGACTGCTTCGCTGACTCAAAATGCCTTGCCCTTCCTCCTGACTCAGTGTGTTTCCACGATATCTGCAATCTGCATTCCTCAAGCTGCAACCTCCTGTAGGAATAATACACGTAACACCTATACACAGCAGGAAAATAGAACTGCCAAGCCAGTATTATGTACACAGTACTACCTGCAGTAGCTCAGTTTGCTGCTGTGTTTTTTTCCTTTACTCTTCAGAACTGCTAAGGTAAACCTCCTGAGTAAAAGTAAATACTACTCTCTTTTCTGAATGGCACCCGTTGCCTGGAGTCAATATATAGCTGCTCCAATTTTCTAGTAACGCTGCACTTCGCCAGTGCAATGCTGAGATTTCTGTACAGGAGCATCAGTGTTCATTGATATGCTCTCAGTGTGCATTGAATACAGTGCACATTGCACATTAAAGTGCAGTTTAAAGGATAATACCTAAAGTCAGCTGCAACCAGTGTGTGTTAAATGTTCTTCTAGTACGGATTTTACTTTTTAATTTTTTTAAAAGACATCCCCCCCTACCAGCACTCAGGCCTTGCTCATTCATATTTATAAGTAAACTCTCATCTTATTTAGAGGAACATATTCTAAGGCAGTCCTCTGAAGTTTGCTGCAGTGATCCTTTTTTGGCTGCCAATAACAAAGCTGCAGATAACAAAGCCAAAAAGGTTGTAGCCAAATATATATATTAAAAATAAAAAAGAGGAGAGGAGAGGAGGGGAGACGGAAAGGAAAGGAAAGGAAAAGAAAGGAAAGGAAAGGAAAAGAAAGGAAAGGAAAGGAAAAGAAAGGAAAGGAAAGGAAAAGAAAGGAAAGGAAAGGAAAAGAAAGGAAAGGAAAGGAAAAGAAAGGAAAGGAAAGGAAAAGAAAGGAAAGGAAAGGAAAAGAAAGGAAAGGAAAGGAAAAGAAAGGAAAGGAAAGGAAAAGAAAGGAAAGGAAAGGAAAAGAAAGGAAAGGAAAGGAAAAGAAAGGAAAGGAAAGGAAAAGAAAGGAAAGGAAAGGAAATGTGTAAGTTCTGAATTTTTATATACAAGATACAATGATAATCTTCAAAGTTTATCTTTTTCCATTTATGAGTTCTTAATAATTCCCTGATTTAACTTGTTCAGTTTGCAAGAAAAAAAGATGAGAGATTTCCCTCTACCCCATGACTGCACCAGTGTTGTTGAACTATGATGCAAATAACCAAACTAATGAATTTACTTCCCTTCTTGTTCATGATTTATGTACCTACTTTTATGAATTCACCCGTAGTTTCTCCTAGTTGGCAAATCTGACCAAGTCTCATCCGGCAGTTTTCTGTAGACTTCATTCATTCACTATTAATTCTTCCCAGATGGGACACTAACTTTCAACGTGAGGTTTCGGATCCCTCAGGGACCTGCTGGTTTTAATCATGAGATAAATGAACACTGCATAATAACTGATATTATGCATGCTCAAGGTTCCTGCCCAAATTCAAGTTTTGTGAAAACCAAACCAAACTCCTCTAAGCAAATTAGTAAATCACAGTCAAGCAAAAGCTATTGTGTATAAGGTGAGCAGAAAGCTGGGGAACAAAAATGACAGCTCTGATACCAAATGTAGACTCCTAAATTCCTTACTCTATTGCAATACTTCAAATCTGACCTAGGGGAAAGAAAAAAAAAACAACTACATCTGACTGCCGTGTAAGTTGTTACAAAACTACTTCCTACTTGCTTGCTCTAGAGTCAGGGAAGCAATCTGAATGAGTGTTGCAAAGACACTATGCATTATCATATTTCCACTGCACCATTGCAAACTAATTTTCTTGCGGAAATTCTTCCTTCAACACTTCCTCTTATCCTGCTCCCTTTCAGTTTCACCCTGAAGACTGTGATTCTCTCTGGAGTCCCAACGGTTTGACTCAGTTGTCATCTAGGGAAGTTCACAAGCTGCCTTCTCTTTCTCTGTTTTTGCATGTTTCTAGAGGGGTGTAGAATTCAAATTCCCAGCTGGTAACATGAGAACAATAGCGTTCCCAGTGATCATAGCCACAGTGCTTCTCCATGTGGGTTGGCTGCCGTATACTAAGCTTTGTCATCCCACCTCTTTGATGCCACCCAAACTCTAAAAGCACCACAAGGTCCTTGAAGGTGGCTCTGCTTCCCGTGCCCATCCCTGAACTTGGTTTTTATGAAGTAGCTCACTCTCTTACCTGGTGCAGGTTTCTGACTGTTTTTGGAGCATATGAGATATTACTGAGGAAAAATAGTAAGCAAAGATCTGCATGGTTTTTGAATCTTCCTAATTTGCTACATAAGTGAACTTGATCCTGCCAGCAAAGATATAATCTGGCTAGTTTTAGCATAGGAAGCCATTAATGCCTATAATGTTTTAATAATATCAGACCATATTCAAAAACTGATTCTCAGTGATTTTTGTGTCTACATCTCTGGCTCTCTAAAGGTTTCTGCATCCCTTTGCTGCTCTGTAAACTCTTTCTCTGTAATTTAAGAACACCTCTTGCAGAGAGCTCACCCTCTTTTGCACTGGAGCAGTCAGCCTGAGCAGTGAAGGTGCCCAGAAGGAAAAACAACACTTGGGAAGGTTTGTATTCATATTCTTGATTTCATGGATTAGCCCAGAAGTTGTATTATCTAGTCTGCCTGAGTGGCAGCTGTTTCCAAACCTTGAGGGTGAAATACTAAATATCACTTTCTCTTTCATAAAGATGATCTTATTTACAGATATTGGGCTTTATTTTGTACTTTCTACATGCCCTTAAGCACCAAACATTATTTCTGCACTCCAGAAGGGTTCTGTCCTGTGCCTTGGTATCAGTCCACCCTATCTAAAATGGCACACCCGTTCTACATTTCAATGATGCTTTGTAGTTATATGGCAATTTAAACCTCTAAAGCACCTAACAAAACATGACCCAACTGCAAAAACCATTGACAATCCCACATGCTCTAGGTAGTCTTCCTAATATTCCTGTGAGAAAGGTAATATTTCTAATGGAGCTGGACATAATATCTAAGATTTAAAGCAAAAGCTTTGAAGTGCTTGTTTACATTTCAGGCATTCAGCATGACCCTGGTTTTCGCTGTTTCAAAATCATAGCAAATATCCTCCCAATTTTTCTCAAAAATGTGAACAGACCTATTTGCCATGATAAGCTTAAATGGATAATACTGGCAAGAAAAAACAGTCCCATGGAATGATGTGCCCCAGAGGAGGTTGGAAAATAAGGGTTTTGATATGTGTTTTAAAAATTTACCATGTTGGTGGTTGTCCTTGCTGGGTTTTTTTGTTTGTTTGTTTGTTTGTTTTCTGATTCCTGATCCTATCATCAGCTAAGAGATGCGAGTGTTAGAGATGTTATCCAGCCCCAGACCACCCAGCCAACCTTTTCTGTGTTATCAGAATGTGCCCATTAAAAGAAACCTATTCATCCTAGCAGAAAGGGATTGACTTCTCTTATAAAAATTGTTCTCTGTTATCCAAATTTATTTTGAACCAAACACTTCTCTTGCTTTGGGCAGACCACCTGTAGAAGTTTGCAGTCCTCTGTACCGGTTCTCTGACACTGAAAGGTGATAGTGAATCCTGCAATAGACTTCTTGCAGGCAGATATATATATAT
>VWPW01017247.1:0-129131 GCA_013389825.1 Crypturellus undulatus | reverse complement strand
TTTCTGGTTCTCTGTAATAGTAAAATGTCAATTTTTTTGTATTTCTACTTAAGCCCTATCAAGAAAAATATCTATGAATTATGTTGTTTAGCTGTTTGCAAACCCTGCAGTAGTTTGTAATTTAAAATAGTAGCTCTTGAATTAAATTCTTGCTGAGAGAAAACATTTACTAGAGTTTAAATTCTATCATCCTGTTTTCATATTGTCTTTACTCAGTTTACATTTATTGTACATCTGTGCCAAAAAATGCAACTTTGGAGATCTACAGTGTTTTAGTGGCTTTGGATGGATGACTTTGGATAGCTTTAGCTTACAGAATTGCTCTTTTTGTTACTTCTCTGCTCAAATTACAACTCCTATGTCATTGCTGTGCTGATCCCATGGCAAGCAGAGAGCACCTAAATTCAATGATGTGTTTGTTTAGTCGTGCAGGAAAGGCACAGATCTCATTTAAAGCATTTTCATCAGAAATATCGGCTCAGTCAATACCTGCTGGTGGTTTTTATCCCTCCTGAGGTCTTTGTCCCCTAGTTTCTCCTCAAAAAGAGGCACAACTACCCTGTTGGGGCTAGTCAAGTGGGTACCAGGACAAGGCGGGCAATAGGGAAGTTCAGCAAGACTCCAAGTCAAATGGAGTTGACTTTGGTCTTCTCGTATTGCGGTCACTTTGCAGTTTGCAACCCTTCTGATCTCATGGGTTTGCATTTGTAGCTCATGAGGAGCCAGTTACACTATCGTTATACATAAAATGGTGATGATAATGTAATAAAAATAATACTAGGCACAGCCTGGGTAGCTTTATGGATGATGAGCAAATGACTCTGTGTGAAAACCCACAATATCACAGAGGAAAAACTCTGGAAGAGAGGCCAGCTACTAACTGGAAGCACCACCAAGATGCAGCCCCCTTAATGAATTATTCCGTGCTGCCAGTCGTGGTATTTTTCTGCTTTACCTGTAAAGCAGCCAGCACCTCTGCGACCAGGTTCGAGACGTCTGATGAGCTGTAGAACAGGCTTAATGTCTTATGGCAGTTTGTGTGGAAAAGCATGGGAGCCCTATAGAAAATTAATATATTATGTGCTTTATTGTGGTTTCAAGAAAACAGAGGTGACTCGCTGAAAATGCGTCTCGAAGTCGGGATAAATCTTTCAATCAAAAGTGGATTTCAGATAGCTGATAATCTGGCATCTAATCCAGTCGCTCATTAATTTAAGACTGTTTGGGGGTTTGAGCATTGAGGAAATTGCTTTAAGCAGTACTTTGTGGCAGAGATTGCTGGTGAAATCCCCACGTGCCTGTTTGGCAGCTCTTGTCATTGCAGATCCTGGTAAAATCTCCTCACGACTCCCCAGGCCTCAGACTTCACCCGCTCAGTCCTAGACCTCCAGTGAACCATATGTAGGTGAAGAGGTCTAACAGGGTTTATTGGAGGATCAAGATATAATTCTGGGAATTATATGGTGAGGAAAAGGGGCTATATCTGTCCTGAGTGCCTTTGAAAATCCCATTCGAAAGATCTCCTGCTTGGGCAGCCCAGAAGCTTAGCATGTGCAAACACAAATTCTGAACGTTTAACAGCATGGAAGATGCTGCCTTGATCTGCTGATCCCTTAATCCCCGAGCAGAGGACATCTGAGCACCGGTTACCAGACACTGATTGCAACTACAGAGCAAAGCTCTCCCATCTCCTGAGACTTCTTTCCGTGGATTGGAAGCCATCAGTAACCTGAGGCAAACATAGTGTGGAATTACTAGGTTTCCTTAACGTCGTGCATTACCTAAGTGATACAGGTCAACATCTTTGCTTAATGCTTTCCAAGACCTTCCCACTTAGTGCCAATGCTGCTAGCATTAACCATCTATGAGCAATTTGTTGCCTTCTCAGTCCTCTTGCAGCTGTTTGGTTCCTCTCTTGATTTATGTTAGTGTTTCTTGTGCCACTTCAGCACCCAGTTGACGTTGCTTTATACCTACCCATCATGCGGCATCGTCTTTAGGTAACATTATTAGCAAGTACTTTCGTGTTGCTGCTTGTTTGCATCAAACTGAGGTGTGATCCCATGGATGATGCAACTGCGGGCAGGAAAAAATGCTGTTTCCAAATACTGCTAAATCCTTGCCTGCTCTTCTCTGTGGCTGGACCATCATCAAACAGCATCTTTTTCTAGAACATAGTGAAGAGGTCACTTGCTTTTACTTTGTGTTGTTTACATGTTGTTCCCTGTGAAATCCCACAGACAGAAGCCCAAGATGAGAATTTGTGCTGTCAGAAGTACAGAATTCAATCGAGATTATGGACCACTGGGTTTGAAGGGTGCAGAAGTGTGTACAAAGTGCATATGAGGAACACGTGGCTGTGGGTTTCTATCCTGCATGTGGTTTGGACAGTCTCTGTAAGGCCAAAATTCCAAATTCCTCCAAAAATTCAGAGGAATCAGGCAGAGGGGTCAACTCTTTTACACAGCAGCAGAACTGTTGTGTAGTCAGCTATCCACTGCACAGGTCAGCAGCAGTGTTAAAATAGATGATTCCATCCCCGCTGGCACACATCCTTGCTCCTGATGCTGGAAAAGGAAAGTTTTGCTCATGTTTTGGTAGGAAGCTACTAGGACACATTTTCACCTTTCTCAGATAGCCCCAAACGTGAGCACATATATCAGTGCAAAATAATGCTGAATATCTGTGCTCTTTCCCACCTGGAAGCCTTACAGCACTGTTGTTTCTGACTCTGATGCTTGTTTAACAGGATCTACCTGACCCAAAGATCTCCTGCAATATGTTTCACATTCATATTTTGAGGAAAAAGTCTCTTTTTTTGAGGAAAAGAACATGCCGACTTAGCTGTTGATTGTTTTATTCTGCACTGTCCCTGCTGCAGTGGCTCTCTTGCTTTTTTGTGTGTGAGGCACCATAAATAACCCCGAATGGGATGAAACGGTGGGGTCCCATTTTCCAGGTGGTACGCGGAGCAAAAGAGGGCTATTAATACCATCACGAGACGCCATCTCAGGACCAGCTGCCTGCTATTCCTGCCTCCGTTTGGAGCTCGTTTCAATGCGCTGAGATTGGCTGTGTTTTCCAAGACTGGCTCGTTTGTAACAGCCATTCTTTGGAGCTCTCGCATCTGTCAAGCCTCATACAAATCCTCCCCTGGAGGAAGCAGATGTTAGAAAGTTATAATTTAGATGTTTGTTTTGCCTCTCTTTGGAAGAATGCTGGACAGCAATCGCTGCGGACTGTTAAACATCATTAGCAAATGCAAACTGTTGATGGATCTAGATTCATTGGAAAGTGATTTTCTGTAACAACTCTTCACCTCAAGTATTACAGCTAGGGAAATAAAAAGGTAATCTGCTATTCACAAACACCTAGAATTTTATAATCTATAGATTCGTATCCAGAGTTTAAGAAAGGCAGCTGCATTGTAATGCTAGAAATTGTTCCAGAGTTGAAAAAGAGCGGAGCAAAGGACCCACCTTATCAGCTACTGTGGGACAGACAAGATGAAGACCTATTTTCTGCTCTCATCTTTAATCTATCCAAAAAATCCTGTTTTAAAACAACTACCAGGCTTGAGCTGGGGCTGCTGGCAGATCCTTCTGCTAATTCAGATGTTGCTGTGACAGACTCTTGCTTTGGCCAGACCTTTAGGGTAGAGCTAGCTCTCCTAACATCTCCTAAGGCATTGGTCACCATACGACTGTTTCTGAACATCATTCTAGAAATGCTCTAACATGATTGTTCTGACATAGGAGAATGCTTTACCCTAGGCTGTATGGATCCTGAGGTTTTTTTTACAGAGTTGAGGCTATTTTCATGTCAGGTCTACAATGCCAAATCCTTAGCAGAAACATGAAATGCAAGAGAGATTGCATACGTTTTGTCCAGTGGCGAACAGAGTGACTTGTTAAATGTTTAAATGAAAATGTTTGCATTAAAAAAAGGAAAAATACACTAAAAGAGCAAACCCTGCTCTGACTGCAATGAAAAAGGTGCATCATAGATTCATTAAAAAGGGTACGCTGCCCTCCAGCTATTCAGGCCCTGCACTTCAGGCCCCAGTGTACTGAGACAGGGCCACAGGGCAGATTTTAATGAATTAGCACAAAAAGTCCTTTTAATATTCTCCTCTAAAACACCACACAGTTAGTGAATCTGATCTTCTGTTTATTTGCTTTAAAAAGTCTTGCAAGATAAGGGGATCTTATCTTGCAACATATAGAGGTATTTTGAGAAGGACAGTAAATTATTCTGGCTGTTCACATGATGAACTATCCTGCACTTTTTTCCAAAACACATAAAGAGAGTTGTTGCAATTATCTGCCAACAGGTTTTGATATGTAGGGCCTTCATTGCACGTTGGTGTGATGCAGGTATGTAGGAGTCACATACACAGCCTCGTCCCAAACATGCACAATCAATTCACTATATAGACTAACTGGTATTCCAGTGGTTTATTATTCCTGAAATGTCCTAGACACAGAGAGCTGCCGATATAGGGCATCTGTCCACAGAATGGATTGATCAATCTTTTACCGCTTCCTAGATTCTGCCTTTGTTGTGTGGTGGCAGAATTTATTTCCTCATCTTTCACATACTTCTCCTGTGGGGATGCACTCTGTAGTGTTCCAGATCTTTAGACAGATGTGGGAATGACTTCTGGAAAGGGTCTCTTTTTTAAAAAAAAAAAATATTATTAAGTAGAGAGAGTTAAATAGTAGCACTTTGGTTCAGTTCTGTGTTTTGTTGCATTGTACAACAGGAGGGGAGTATTTTTCTATCATATTCAGAGTAAATGGGGCCCACTGATTCCTTTAGATGACACGGGAGGATTGGCTAAACCTTGGTCCTACAGACTGCGAGCTGAGAGGTTTAACATCTTTTATGGCTACCAGGATGTGTGTGGAAGAAACCAATCAAAACTGTAAATGAATTAATGTTTTGTGTAGGAATTAAGTAAAGAAATGCTTAGAGTAAGGAAGTGCAAAGATGCAGGAGGGGTAAACAGGACCCCGTGCTGTTCAACTTGTCCATCAGTGACTTGGACGAGGGCACAGAGTGCCCCCTCAGCAAGTTTGCAGATGACACCAAAGTGGATGGAGTGGGTGACACTCCTAAGGACTGTCCTGCCACTCAGAGGGACCTGGGCAGGATGGAGTGTTGGGCAGAGAGGAAACCCATGCGGTCCAACAAGGACAAGTGCAGGGTCCTTGTCCTCAGCCCAGGCTGAGCTCAACAATCTCTTTAATGAAGAAAGTCATTGAATTTAAGTGAAAATAGTGCTTTCAGGGGTTTCCTATCAGGTAGGATTTTTTCAACAAAGCTGGATAATAAATTATTAATAGTTATTAATTAAAATATGATTATACACTTACCTGGGGCACATTCTCACTAGGTATCTAGATATCAGCAAGCTTTCCTTAAGCACNACCTGGGGCACATTCTCACTAGGTATCTCACTAGATATCAGCAAGTTTTCCTTAAGCAAGCAGACCTCAGGTCCCTTTGCGTCCCCCGGACATGAAGATTTTGCAAGCTCTGATGCCAGCCCTTTAATAAATTAAGCCCAGACAAGAGGATGTTTCACCTTTGCGGGTATTGAACCTGCATCTCAGATGCGTGTCAGTAGGGAAATCTGCCTGTCATTGAGCAAATGTTCTAGTCAGCAAAGCAGGAGGACGAGTGATGGAAAATACTGGATGAATATCATAAAATCTGCCAAAGCTGATACTCCCAGATCAGTTACGCTTTTACCTTACATGTCCCCTTGGTGTACCTGTAAATTATTAATGCTGAAAACTGTTATTTCATTCATGAATGATTTAATAGGGCTTGGATGGATGGTGGGGAGGTGGAGTGGAGCGGCGGGACAGAGGCAGCAGCTCCCACTGATGCAAGACGCTGTGTTTGCTAAGCAAGGGAAGACATTTAGTAAACTTGGGAGAGAAGGAATGAGTCCTGGCTCAGATGCAGATCTGGCCTGTGCTGCGAAGGACCAGTATCTGCGGAGAAAGTTTCAAAAATCCAGCATTTAAATGTGAAACTCCACAGGGAGGGTGTGTTTGTCCCACTGCACTGTTGCATATCTCCGTTTTGCCAAGGGTGGAGAGGGCACGAGTGTGTTCACATCACCAAACCTGTTGGTATAGTTAACTTAAGGCAACTACAGTTGAATAGTATTTCACACACTTCCTTGAACCTTCTTGAAGACTGACCTCTTTCCACTCAAGAAGAGCAATTAAATTGCTATTTTGTGTGCTTGGTGAGGGACTCTTTCTTGCCCTGATGCTACAACTAAGAGGTTCAGGACAGAGCTGGGAGCATCTATGCTGAGTTTGTTTGAAGAATAGAAAGAAAAGAGGAAAAAGAAGACTGGATTCACCACTGATTTGCTTCTTGTGTTGCTACTGGCAGGTGATTTTGGGGGAAATTGGTGCCTTATCTGGTTGCACCACCTCCTTACATAAGATGAGAGCATGTGCAAAGCGACACGGATACTTGGGATAAACTGCTTCCTTTAGTGGGGAAAAACAAGCTAAGATGCAGTTATTCCATATCTGACTCCCTCCTTGCTGTTTTCTCTGTGTATTTTGTTGCCTTAGACTTATTAATACCGAGCTGATCTTTTGGGTCATGTCCAAATCCCCCTTTTTTTTTCTCTGCCAGCTTCAGCAAAGAGAAGGCTGCTCCCCTTTCTGTTTTGTCAGAGCAGCATTCCCATGGTTCTGGGACTACAGGATATTATTTTGGTGCTTTTTAAGCTCTGTTTAACAGCATTTGCACTTGAACATTCTGGGAATTAATTTCTGCCTTTGGAAATACTGTTTATTTATCCTAATGAAGGTGATGCATATTACTTAACTGCTCCTGCTTGTTGCACATGTTGCTATTCCCTAGCAGAGCGAGTATGGAAATCTAACTCACAGAGACAAGCTCATAAACAAAATAAAAGACTAGCTAATACCTTTTTTTTTTTGGTAATTGCAGATATTATGGTAAAGCAAAGTAAATTAAATGATTCATTTATGCTAATTTCACATGCACACCAACTAAGGCATGCCACTTTTGTACTTGATTGTAATACCTCTAATTTATGGAAATTATAATGTAGAACAAGCCATGCTGTGACTTGAGTCACTGGTGAGAACTCCGTAGCTTTCAAAAGCAGAAAGTAGGGCCAACTTTAGAAACTAAAGGGAAATAAGAGGAGGGAGGCATCTGCTATAATGAAAAACCCATTCTGAGGCCAACTCTCTGTAACCAGTTCACTTGAAAGAGCACAGGGTAAAATAATCCATATGATTTTATTAGGGAAAAATAATCTGATCAAATTCCAGATATAGTTGGGCCCAAGTGAGGCTACACTAAGAACTGTCCTGTTACATCAATCATAAAAAGTGCTTGTGCTTGTCTCTTCTTTTAGCATCTTATGGGTAGAGGAAGAAGAGTCTGCTCTTGGCTGATGCAAAACTATTGATTTAAATGCAGTTTCTGCAAAATTATAGAAATGTATCTAATGCAAATAGTTTGTTTACCTGAACTTGGACTTATTTTTCATCTGTTATTTTTCGTCTGCACAATAATAAAAAGCCTTTTGTTAGCCAAAGGGCTGCTATTGAATGAGAGCTGTGAGCTCACTAGGTGTGAAGATTACTCCTTTGGCTAAGATGGTTTGTGGATGATATAAAAACTCAGATTTTATCTTCAAAATTGCTTACCATGTTGGTAAAGGTTAGTTAAGTTTACTACCATCAGTTTTATGAAATGGTTGATTGGAACGGTAATTTGTTAATTAGAAATCAAATCGCAGCATGTTGTGACCTAGATTTCAGGATAATTTGCATGCAGAGTCCTCTGCATTTAGTAGTGCCGTGAATTTAATGCGTTTAAACATAGAAATAATAAAATTATAGTTCTTTCTGGATGATATTCTTTCCCTTCTTGTGCTTTCTCCTCCTCAGAAATATAATCAAAATTATTACTGATGCAGAACAAATTCGAAAATTACCAGCACAACTCTATGACAATTAAATTGTAGACTGTTGTCAGCTTAATCCACACGTGAAAACTATGCAGGTTTGCATTTATTAATAAAAACCGCATTATATTTTAAGGCCGTGAATCTCCAAATCCCCACTCTTTCCCTTCCGTTGTCACTAATATCCTAGGACAAACAGTATTCATCCTCATCGAGCAGGACATAGCAGCTTCTTGAATTATTGGCAAACACATTGTGCAGAGACTGGTGCAATTCTGTGTCGATGAAATGATGGTTCTTGTAGTGGGAAGCCCTGGGAAAGGATTCTGAATGCAGGATTCACTTTCCTTATTGTTTATTTGTACCTTTAATTTCAGTTCCTGCGCTATTATTTCTTCTCGGCCTCTTCCTCCTCCCTATTAAAAATTTATTTATTTCATAGCCCGAAATAGACTCGAGGGTGTTAGTAAAAAGAGAACCACCATCTGTTAGGTGGCATTAAGTCTGCTCTTAACTTTTCTGGAGTGGAATTAAAAATGAAAACTACCCAAAGGCTCAGTCTAATTGTTGTGTTTCCTTCGGACTGTGCATTGAAGTCTTAAACCGACCCCTAGTTCTTAAACACCCTCTAGTGTCTTTAGCACCTGGATAAAAGTATTAAGCTGGCAAATCCGCTGCAGATTCATCTTTATTTCGACAATCAATAAAGTCGTATTGATAAACAATTGGGATATTTGGAAAACAAGGCACATTTAGGAGGGTTCTCGTCTTGTGTACAGATCCAAAGGCTTTAGAATGAGTGGAAAACGATGATTCATAAAAATAACAGTTGTTTTTGGAAAGAATTAATATCTGTTGATAAAGCAGCCGTTGCTGTTTTATGATACCTGACAAAAATTACCCAGTTTCTTTGATTGCATACAATTAAATGACATTATCAGTCCATTAGGCTACATACATTTCACAGTAGGAAAATAAAATCTAATGTTTACTTATCGATGTTTAAATAAATTGTAATTATCATTCTGTGACAATCTTGTATTACTATAATTAAGCTTTAAAATAAAGGGCAATTGGAATTAAAAGGGCTTATCCACTTTTCCTTTAGAGATTATTGCAGAAATCATCTGGGGTAACGTGAAATAACTTTCAGGAATCAGCACTCACCTGTTTCTGTGGTGAAGAAGGGGAAGAAGGGGATCACATCTCCCGTGCATCACCAGGGCAATTTGCTTTTATTATGTGCTGTTTTTGAAGGTGTGCTAGAGAGGTGTGCTTAATTCTCTGTAATGGTTTCATTTGGATATTAGGAATATTTTGCATAAATGAGAGAAAATAATCATTAAAGTCCATCACAGTCGCTTGTCTGAAGTTGTTTGTTCTAGAAGTTTTGTGTCTGTCATGTCATCTTCATTATATTTCTCAGTATTAAGAGTCTAAATTGCCTGATTGAAGAATATCCATGTACTGTGGGGTGCATCATGAATAAGAGTATTTCAAGAATTCTGTTTTTTTTTAATGCTAGAGGGACCTTTTTTAAAAAATCCAAACCTTTCTTTTTTAATGGGTCATGTTCAAATTGAAGGTTTTGGACTAGAGCTCATCTTCAGCTTCAAGGTAGTTCAAAAAATCCAGAGTGAAGACATTGAGGAGCAGCAACTACGTAAGCCTGAAAACTAATTAGGGAACAAATCAAGCTAGAATATCCTATTAGTTATGCAGCACTGCTATGTTTTTTTTTTTCCTAAACCAAATAAACTCACAAGACATTTATAGCACTTAGGAATCTGCCTGCGAATTGGTGACCACAATTCAAAATATTTGTAGAGAGCTTTTTTGTTGCTGTTGTTTTTCCATAAACTATTTTTAGTTTATGGCTTTTCTTCTCTTTTCCTCCTGCATAAACTGGAAAAACAAGATCTGGATGAACAGAATAAGATGACAAGGTAGTGTTCTGCACCAAGTTATATTAAATTTTAGTGTTTATGCAGAAACATGGCATAACATAGCTAGAAACAGAACTGCTATACTCAGCCCAGGTACCTGCTGTCTGGTTGCAGATCCAAGTTAAAAGCAAAATTTTCATTGTTAATGGGCTTTGATCAAGGAGATGAAGGGAAGGACTGTGAGACACATTGATCTCTGTGTTAGCTCTCTTTTCACTTAAATTAGTGGGTTTTGCAGTGGGTTTTTTTGTGTGAAAGCTAAGATAGTGCCTTGTGGTTATCCTTCGAGCTGCAAATGTCGAGAGGACATCTAGCAAGTTTGATGCAGAAGCAAAATAGCTTTTCCTGCAGTTTGTTGATAGAAGTAGCTTTGTCTAGCTCCCATGAACTGCTCTGCTTCCGTGAGGAAGCACCGTCCTTGGGGTAAATTCTTATCACTGTAAACTTTTACGTTTGATAAAGCTGACATTTTAGACCATAGTTAGGGCAAATATGAGCTCTAAAGCAAAGGATATCAGCACAATCAAGTGACTATCGAAACAATTGAGTGTGAGAAAGTCTACGGCACACAATTTTTCCATTAGTTCACTTCTATGAGCCTTACTTGTTCTCTTTGTCTATATCTAACGTACCTTAATTTCATTTTCTCTTGAAAGTAGCTCAAGGGATTGCTGAGCCTCTTGAGTTAGGAGATTTTTGTGTCAACAGAAACTTACATAATTCAGACAAATAAATCATCTGTAATAAATCTCCAAAATAAAATATTTTAGGGAATGTATTTTCTGTTTAGCCATTTGTTAGAGTTTGTCTCTCTATTAGCATTATCATGTTAAAAAAAAATTTGTCCAGCTTTTGGTTTTCTTTTATGTGTGTTTTCATTTTCGTTACAGTAAATCTACTATGAAGATAGGGGCCCGTATAGGGTGCTCAACTCACATTGAGGTTTATTTCACTCAGAAAGTCCAGATTAAGTCCAACTCACTGATAGGTCCTTTTTTTCCTCAACTTCTAATTTTTCATTTTGCTCTTTTCTGAATTTCCTTTGAGTGATCTTTTTTTCTTTCTTTTTTTTCCCCAGCTTATATTACTCTTTTATGGTCCTTTTGAACTCAAATGCTATTCTCCAATGTCTCTGCTAGCTTGATACCATCTTCAAGTGCAACGATTTTTCTCACTGTTGCATCATTCCAGTTATTTAATGCTGTCCTAGAACAAACCCTGCGTGAATAAGCACAGAAAAATCTGTCTTTAATAATGGGGTTACCTCTTCTGATAACCTCTAGATTAATTCCTATTTGAAATTGTGTAACTCAGGTGCAAATGAGTCATCGAGTTTTTGTTTTTTTAATTTTCCCGTTTCTTAATATGTGGGTCATATATATATATATTCTTTTAATTTTGCATTTTTAGTATGTGAGTCAGTGCCCACACTTGCATAGTAGTACTTCCTAGGAACTGCCAAGGAATTCGCTTGCATCCCATCAGACCCAAGATACTGCTGAAGAAGCTAGAAATTGCTGTCAACTTTTAAGTAGAACTTGGAGTAGTTCATTTTTGGTATTCCTAATGATGCCAAATATATAGTAGATTTAACACACTTCTATTGACACACAGTAAGAACAAAAAAAGGTTATTTTATAAAATAATCACATTTATTATAAGACAAAAGATATAGAAAGGAGAAAAGGAGAATACAAGGACCACCACTATTCTATAAAGCAAATAGCTTGATGGCCATTTGTGCAAGCATGGAACGGTGCTTTCTAAGCCAAGACTGACATTGAAACGAAGCTTATTAATGTAAAGTAATTTAGTGCCCGTCCACAATTCTCAATCTTTCCCAAATGTGTGCTCTGTCGCTGTGCAATACCTTTTCTCTTTAAACATGTCCAGGAGATACTGCAAAAGATTGCTGAGG
This sequence comes from Crypturellus undulatus, assembly GCA_013389825.1. NCBI lineage: Eukaryota > Metazoa > Chordata > Aves > Tinamiformes > Tinamidae > Crypturellus > Crypturellus undulatus. The sequence continues at coordinate 117,286 of VWPW01017247.1, read as the reverse complement.
TTACAAGTTAGCTCCTCACTCGCTGTAAATCAGAGACCTTAATAGAGCATACCAATTTCTCCAACCTGCACAGAAATGAAAATTCAATTTTCCAAGAGAAACTGCTTATTCAACAAGATCAAAACATTCTGTTGAAGCATTCAGACTTCAATCAAGCTCTGGTTGTAAAAGAAATCAAAATGAAGTGGTTTTCCCTCATTAAAAGGTAGCCTTTTGGTTGAGGGTTTTTTTGGTTGTTTTGAAACTTAGATGCTAAAATGCAATGTGATTTTTTTAAAAATATCCTGCTTTAGTCGAGAAAACAAAGTCTTTGCACAAATACGTATTTTAAGGGATATTTAGACTGTTGGCAGGGCATCCTTATTCTGAATTAAGTTTAGGCATAGTGCAAATTCCAGCTCCTGCGTGGCTTAGGATTTTGTCTGGGTGTTCAGGTATCCAAATCACAAAACCGTCATCAGTGATGGATACGTGGTATTCTCAGAAATAAAGTAATGATTAAAAAGGATGAATTGCTTCTCCATTAAGAAAGAAATGGTCTCTGTGAGTCTTTTCACAAGGTAAGTGTAGGGCAGTTTGCACTGCGTATAATATATAGTGAACCTGCATACCCATGCATAAATGGCTATGCATTTTTCTCGACTTTTTCTAGAAAGCATAAACACGCAGCATGATAATTATGTCTTTCGATACAGCTAATGAAACTTTAATAGCCCATGATAGCAATGCCAATAAAAATATGAAGGATGTGCAGCTGTTCGGTAACAAACCACTTTTTGCATCTTTACTGTATGGCCTGTAGGTATATTCTTAGTCCACATCATGTCTGTATAATAAATCTAATATAGCAAAATAGGAAGCAACAGACTTGGTCTGTAAAATTCGGGGCTGGCTAGTGTTGAGCAACTCTTGCAGCACGCTGTAGATAACGTATGTGTTATAAGCAATGAATAACCTCATATACAGCTGTTGTTGGAGAATCTTACGTACCATACTGAAATAGATGTGTAACAATTTAATACTACTTGTAAATTAGGGAAGTGTTACTCCGTTACGGTTCAGATTCACTTCAGCGTGTGTGGACAAGACTGCTCAGGTTTTCTAATAGCATCTTAGGTTTCCATTTGGCTACCTGGGAGGGTGGTGGCTGCGCTTCCAAACGGGCTGATACTCCTTTTATCCTTGGCTTTTACACTCTTCCACCTGCGAGTATTTACCAGCCCCTGCAATACTTCATTGCATGAGTTGCACACATCTCGTTTTGCCCTCACAAACTTATTGGAGCTGAGAGAGTCTGAGGAATCAACACAAAATGTAAGCAATGCCATAGCACTTAGGTGGGATATCAAGTTTCTTCAGCTCTCTTCTGGATGATTTTCAAATTACGTATGGCTGAATCACGTCTCACACAATTTGTGCTGAATCTGGGAGCCTTGGGAGCCTTGGGAAGCTACAGGACAAGTTGATGCCACTTATCTTGGTGCTGAGTTTCTATTAATCATAGAAGAATTTGCAAGTTCTGCCCTTTCTGCAGGCAGGAAGGGAATATAACAATGCCAAGGTATATTTGCACGTGTATTTGTTGCTGCATCCTTCTGCTTTTATAGTCATCGTGATATTCAAGGTTCACAACATCAACCACTGCCACTTGCCTGCTTGCAAACCATCCAAATAGTGGTATCAAAACAAATTACTTGGGCCCCTTCTCTCTCTGTAGAGCGTTTTTCTTCTTGAAGAGAAATAATCTGCTTTCTTTCCAAGTACAAATTTAATAACTGGAGTCTCATTACCGTGAGCAGATGAAAAGATGCCTTGTTCTTTGCCGCGCAGTGATCAGGGTTTAAATCGCAGAACTGAAGCAACATCGATTGTTTTGACGCAGTTCCTGGCCAGGGCAGATTTTCCCCTGTGTTACAGCTTTTTCATGACAGCGAGAAGAGTATCTGCCCTATGATTTATCTCTCTTTGATGTGTAGACACTAGAAAGATAAGTGACTTTCTAGAAACTCTGCTAGACTTGGTAAGTGGCTTGCAAAACCAAAACTCCATCCTTCCCTCCTGAATCTTTCAGCATGCCTTTGCATACCTTTTTCTTCCATTCATTTTATAGCATTCATTTTAGAAAGGAGTTCATTAACTTACTCCTGTCTGCGCATCTTTTATCCAAAGCGGCAGCACTAATATTAAAAGTTATCAGCTATTGTTTTCTGGCGAGGTATTTTGTTGTCTCAGCTTTGTCCAAGCCAAGGGCTTTAATTGCAGCTCTTAATCTTTCACAAAGCGCTTTGCAAAGATGCATTAATTAATTTTCATAACGCTTGTTTTAAGCAGATATGGTTGTACCAGGCCCCAGGTTGCAGGGCTTGCTGTGTTCATGCCTGGGCACCCGATGAGCTCGCATGTAGACCCTCTTTTGGGCCTATATTGCCAGGTTTTATTAGGCAGGGGCAGCAGTGGCACCGGCACCAGGGGCAGAAGATCTCAGTGTTAAAACCCTTAAGGCTTGGAGAACAAAGAGTTCTGTTCTCCCGGGACCCCAGATATCCTTAATTTTGTGGAAATCTCTTTTTTCTCACAGTGAAAGCGGATGTCTTCTAGTGTACTCCCTGCCCAGGAGACTCCCTATTCCTACCCAAGCAGCCCCTCCAGGTACGTGAATCAATCTACCCCACACCATTCCCTCTCTACAATAATTCTTGCACCCAAACCCGCTCTAGGAGCTTGAACATGAAACGCTTTCTGCTTCGAAATGGTTTATCTGCAGATTGGATGCAGTCCTGCGTCCTATAAATCTCCGAATGAAAAGATAGGTTGCCCATTTTATCAAAGTTACGCCGCAGAATAGCCCCAAGCAGGAGTCGCGGAACCCTTACTTCATATTCCACACATGAGGGTAAATTACAAGCCTTCTCGCTCTATATTTCTAAAATATAATGTATCTATGCCAGTGCACAGGCTATAAAATGGAAATGAGATAGCGAGCACGCTAGTGTTTTCCTGATGCACAGAGGTGATCTTGGTGATATATGTCAAAAACCTCCAGCCGTATTTTAAAAGATCAGCACTGTCAATTTGCATAATTTCGGATATAATTTTTTTTCATTTTTTTTCTAATGGCTGAAGAATGGTGAATCAAATTTAACTCTCTTAGTGAGAATAAATAATTCAGTCTGTGAAAATGCAAGTGTTACCAGTCATATAGGTGTTATCAGCCGCATAAGAATGCATGCAAATACGGGCTTAAATATTGCACCAATAGGTGCGTTATGGATGAAAATGAGGAAATTCTCTCTTCTGTCTTGAACAAGACATGGCAATTTCACGTGCTTGCACTTTGCCTTTCTGCTAGATTTCAGTTTGGGCTAAAATTTTGACCTAAATTCACACAACTCCCTTTATTTATTTGTTTATTTATATGTAAGTATATTTTTTAACTTTCTGGCTGATTTGTGAATACCATATAATACCAGAAGTGGTAGCTACACACGGTAGCCAACATAGCTCCATAAACAGTAGTGTTAGCAATACAGAAGAAACCACAAATGGCTGAGAAAAGCAATTAAAACTCTACCCTGATAGCTGGGATCTGGCCTCCTTTTTGAAAGTACATGAACTACATGTATAGTTTGTAGTAACGTATTAAAAAGAAAAAAATCTGTAAGTGGAATGATGTAAAAATAAGTTTGCTTTTTTCAGTGCATTAAATTCAGTTTGGGGCTTCACTCACTTGCGAAATCAACAGGGTTCAGCCCGTTTCTTGGCATTTGGTGAAAGCAGCATTTAATTGAAGACCCAGCTCGTCGTTACAGATGAATACTCATTTTGCTTCTGGACACTTTAATCAACCTGCCTGCGTGTTGGGATCAATCCGTTTCAGCGGTCGTGTTCATTCATCTTCGTGCTGCCATTCATCTCATGGCAGCACGGAGAACATTGTGTAATTGAATTTAGTTGAAACCTAATACAAGGACAACCCGTGACAAGCCAGCGGTAAGGAGCTTGATCCTGAATTTGCAGTATAGATATTGGATTTCCAGGAGGAGGGAATCCAGGCTACACCGAGAGAGCTGGCGACGAAGAGGGGACATGGAGGCTCTTTTGTGTGTGTGTTTTTGTTCAATTATTGTGGTGGTGTTATTGTTGTTGGGTTTTGTTCAGTAATGTAAAGCATACAGACAGGATCTCAGGATATATCGGTATATTTTTTTTTCCTTTTTCCGCCCTATTTATGGACGTTTTCCCCTAAGGAAAGGAGAAAGGTGCATTGATGTGAACACATGCTCGCATGGGCAACACCTGCTGTCCGAATTAGCTAAACACAAACCATATGGGATAGTAACTTGGGCTTAGTCAAGCTTATAACCCAAACTAAAATTAATCCCAGCTGATTGATGGGATTCTTTTAATTTATCTCATTTGGGGGCAGGATCTAGAAAAACCAGGATAGACAAAAGAAATCCCTGATTCAAAATATGCAATTTCAGTGCAAGATGAAAAGGAATAGGAGAGTACAGCAGAGCATGCAGTGATGCAGTTACAGAGTGCTAATAGCATCAATGTGATTAGTGGAATAAATTGTGGTGAAACGTAGCAGTTGTCAAGAAGTCTAATGCATCTTTTTCCTACCATGCTATGAAAAACTGCAGCAAATTCATAGCAGAAAGATGACTTTCTTGTGGTTTTTATTTGAAATTCTTTGCTACCTCTTCGCCCTTCGTGCGTAATCTCTAATTACAGCGCAATTGTGTGCAGTTTGCTTGCTGCTTTCCATTAGTGTGCCTTGGAAATCAGTGGGATGCAAGAAGATAAACTGAAAGGAACACGAAGGACATAGAGGATGCTCCTGGGCATAACAGTTGTGCAGGGATGAGGCTGTTGAACCATCTTTCCCCACAAAATTTGAAAGAGGTTGCACTGTGAGACTGCATGTAATTTAGGGGGAATGTAATTCCTCTCATTACATTCCAGTCAGCCAGGAGTGTAGACACCTTCTCTGGCACTTTGTCCTGCTGTTCATGGCAGTGATTATTTCCTCTAGTTCCCGAGCTATTAATACCTAACCTGTGCTGTCCCTAGCGTTGCAAGTACCCACTTTTCCTTCCGGATAACTCATTATGACAAATCTGAAATTTCCATCCCCATTTGGATGACAGACTTGTCTACAACTACGGGTACAATTGTCGCTTTGTGAGCATGGCACTTGAAAACAGAGCATGCTAATTAAAGCTAAAGGCTTTTTTTAGTATTATTTCTGTGATAAAGTTGACTGTGGTGGGAGAGAGAAGGGGGAAAGGAAATGGGAGACAGTGGGGTATTTAAAAATAATAACAATAATAATGAATTACCTGAGTTTATTGCACTGCTTCTGCCAAATCAGAAAGGATGATTAAAAAAAAATAACAATTCTACCTTCTTGCCCCATCGCAGGCTTTTTTCTGAAGTTTTCTATAGAAAGGCAGACCTTGGGGGAGTAGGTTTCTCTGCTTCCTCAAACTCTGACTTTTGAACCATTTGATGGGTCATTTTTAGCAGAGTTGACCGCAGTGTAGAGGTATCGAGTGACGTAGGAGTTTAATAGCTGTATTTGAACCCCTCTTCCCTGCCTGAAGATCCGTATTCTCCTGACCTTGCTCCGGACGATACCTTGATGTACAAGAGAGAGGGACCTCCATCTCCTGCTGATGTGGAACTGGATGTGCATGAAAAACGGGCAGAACTGACCTAGGTCCACTACTAAAACGCAGAGGGACATCCCCAGGTGACGGACCATATCTCAAGCTGACTCTCAAAGCTTCCTTGCCTTTCTGCTGCTTAAAAAATATCCTTGGGCGGCACCATTTGACCTTATTTGTGTCTGAATCTCACTCTGGGCATAATGAACTCTTCCCAGCTCGCCCAGATACCCGTTGGTATCGAAACCCAATAGCAAAACAGCTGCCTGGGGCTGGAGGGATCAGACAGGGGCATCCTTAATCCTTAGATTTATTACTCTCTGTTTATCTGTTTTGCACTAAACACTTGCTTGTTTTCTTATATCCACACAGCAGTAGGGAGCAGGGATGGGAACATGAGATTTCTCCTCATCTCCCCATGTATTTCATAGCAACAAGCCTTCAAAACCTGCTGTTTGGGGAGGAAATCTGGGTGCAAAAAGTTGGTGTGAGTTTTACTACCTGTCCCAGCCACCTACCTTGGCACTACCTTGTCTCTTATGGCTTCATTTACTGTAAAAAGCTCAAGATTTCCTTGCTCTTTTTATACGTAAAGGTCTGCATCATTGTAAGTCAGTGCAAAGAGAGGAAAAACTTTATATGCTGCCTGTCAACAGGGAATGTCAATAGAAGAGCATTAGTAATAAATGTCATGGTGCACTCTAATTACCGCCTACAGCTCTGCTCCTTGAGGCTGGATGTTCTCTCCATCGGGGTCATGCTGCAGTACATATTAATTAAATCTCCTCAGCATTATCTGTGCTCTCTGGAAGGCAGCAGACGTCATGCACAAAGTAGTGGTTTATCTGCAAAGCAAAGAGTACATCCTAGAGCAAGGAAATATCTTTATCGTCTGAAATAGATATCATCTATTATTAAAGCGAAGAAAAATGAGTGCCTGCTGGATTTGCTGCTCTTCCTAATAGCCTGTTTTAGAATGAAATAATGACTAGAAAGAGGGAAGAGAAATAAGCTCAGACATGAAAGCGCAAATACTGTTGTTTAGTAAATATGTGTTTCTATTGAAATTATAGTTTCAACAAGTTGCGGTGGGAAATGCAGCTCAAAGGAGTCTCTACCCTTTGTATGGAGAAATTGCCTAGTGTTTGTTGGAACAAGTTGTTGTTTCAGTTTAAGGCCTAGTAAATTCAGGGGAAAACAGCAAAGCTTTCCCTTGATATGTATGTGTTTGATTTGGGTTTCAGATGGCTGTTTTTATCTATATTAACACTTATAAAGTCATTTTTCACAGACATCTTTAACAAGCGTTTTTGCATCTTACTTTGAGCTGCAAAATATATGTCTGCCCAGGCAAAACCCCCTATTTTTCAGTCAGGAAATATAATCAGTACTTGATGACACACTAGAAAGTGGAATTTTTTCCCAAGTGCCTGCGAAAAATGAGAAACCACTTGGTGTTTGAGGTCAATAGCACTTGGACTCTTACATCTCTTGGTGGCTACTAAAAATGCTTATTCCAGGAGAGATGAGTTGATTCCAAGTGAGTGAGAAACATATTGCACTTAATGAATTTGATATATTCAAAAAAAAAAAAAAGTCTGAAGCGCTGTAATCCAGTTTCTGAATTGGAATGAGTGGAATGAGAAAAAAATATGATTTTTTCATTGCAAATAGATGTGCTTCACGAGCGCAAACAGTGCAGCTGTGCAGAAATACAATGTGATTACGGCAAGCCCTGTGTTAGCTAGAACAGGCTTCAATTGGAAGAGGAACGCTGTGACTTGCCACTGCAGCTTGGCAAACCTCGATATCATCACCTAATGACCATTCGGGTAAATGCAAGGCTGGAAGTGACTTCTGCTGTGCTTCCAAGGCAGTGACAAACCACTTGAACCAGCTCACGCACCTCAAGTGGGTTCAGATATTGAATGGCAAGAGCTAACCGCAATGGTATTAGCATAAATTCTGACTTTAATGGAGCTATTTTGGTCTGCTGCCAGGCAATTACAATAAGTAGTCTTCAAGCAGGTGTTACATGAAGGAGTTTCTTCTCTATTGTATAATTCAAGAGTTATCAGGTAAAGTTCAGAAGCTGAAATGGGGAAAGAATGCAGCAGAAATGGATCCCGTTACTCTGTTGTCATTCAGCACGTGTTTCCTGAGCTGCTTTCAAATGCACAAGGGCATAAACGCTGATTTCTCTCCATCCAGGTTTGTGCCCTGAACTTTACCTTAGGTCAAATGCAAAATTTTCCGTTTTGGAGAAGTGTGAACCTGCGTCTGTGGATTCATTTCTGACTGCCCTTGAACTGGGAGTTTAGTCCCGGTGTGGTGTTCTGATGCAAAGTTTTGGTTCAGGCCTGTTTCTTGAAAGATTTGGCTTTTCTTTCCAAGGTGGGCGGCAAGAGAGCCCCACAGAAAGACCATATTGTTTTTACCATATGTGATTTCTTAACATTGTCTTCTTGACTGATAAATATTTTAACTATGACTATATTTAACAACTTATCTTCATCCTCTGTCTTGACAGAAGGCTCCAGTTGTGTGCCTGAGTCTGTCTATGCTGGGTGGCCCATAGTACAGAATATATTCTCTCAAGGGTCTGAAAAGTGCTATGTTCTCCTTCTTTTGCCCATAAAAATGTTTATTTGCATAAAAAAGTTTATTTTATGTTTTCAAATATGAATAAATAAAGTCTGTCTTCACAGCACCAGAATGCTTGTGCAGGGTTTGGTCTCCAGAGGTCCCTTCCAACCTTAATCGTTCTGTGATTCTGTGATATGAAGCATCGGAGCTGCACGTGCATTTTTTTTCCCAATTTCAGGGGCTCCAAAACAAATTCTTTTATTAACCTAAAATAAATGGATCTTCTTTTACATCTGCACCCAAATATAGCTGTGCTGTCAGATTCCTTGTTATCCCGAGCCAGTAGCACCATGCAAGAGCATCCCACGAAATAAACTTCTGCCACTAACGATGTTGCAGCTCTCCAAAGACATCTGCTCTTTCTCGCTCCTGCACATCTTTTAATGATCTGACTAATGATATATTTAAGATCATGGCACAGAAAGAAAACTTGCATTTCATCTTCAAAAAAAAAATGAGAGAGAGCTACTTTCTGCTGACAGAAGGTCAGTGAGCTTAAGTAGTTGTGCGCAAATTTCCAGATGATGCTGTTTGACATCAAGCCACGTCCTTGACATCAGCAGAGCCACTGCAGAATTGGAGGGTGGTATCTGGACCGTCGGTGATTACTTTTCTTATTGTGGCTTTGCATCATTTAACTATTGTCACTTAACTGAGTACCAGCAATGGCACAGGAGAGAGAGATTCTTAAAAACCTTTATGTTTTCCCTCTTTGGTAGACAGCAAACTGTAGCTCATATAAAAAGCAGGATCATTTGTATTAGGTGCTGTGGTCCTGACAGATTAGTAATACAACTGCAAAAGTTTTGCTTTAAAATGTTGCGGTTGCAAAAGATTGATGGCAGGACAGAGAATCCTATTTGTTCTCTCCGGGATTTGGGGCTTGAAAAGTTTAAGATAAAGTATGGAATCATTTTGAAGAGAGAGTGCAAAGGAGTTGAGAAGATCATTTTCAAGGGGCAATGGCTTAAAAAGTATTCTTTTGAGAGCTGCAAGTTCTGCGATGAATGTTGGGCTCTACATGAGGGCTGCAACGTGGTTCGCCTGTTGGCTAAGGCCAAATACTCATCACTTTTTTCAGGTAAATGTTTTACAGCATGGTTGTACTTTAGAAAGGCTGCTCACTTTCTCCCTGGGATGTCTTGTGTCAAAATCAGTCATTACCAGCCTTAAAATGACTGTTAGTGGTGAGGAGGTCATAATGTTTTTGGATTTTTATGATTAGATGAGTTTTAACACATTCTTATTTGATATGGTGCTTGAGGGCCTGTTGAGTGTGGGTGTGAAGATGGATGCGTTCAATGGATGCTGCTCAAGATGGATGCATTCAATTCTCATCTCAGTTTTGGTACCCTAAATGTCCTTATAGCAGTGGAATCATGTTTTAAAATGCTCTTCTGCCCCAGTTGTGTTGGGCAGTGTTGACAAGTGTTTATTCTCTTCATGGGATGAGCAATGTCTAATGTGGTCTTGGGGAGTTGTAAATAGATCATGGTCAGAACTTGCATTTAGGATTAGGAAGGAAGGAAAGACATCAGATTTTCAAATACAGGAGCTACAGCCTGGAGAAAGTTCATTGTTAATAGGAGAAGACAGAGGTGATTTTTCAGAAAAGCTAATGGAAGTGGCAAGGTTTAGATAATACTTCTCCTTTCCTAATTAATAGCTAATTAATAGTAGAAAAACATTGTTTTTGAGACTGTTTTGGCATCTCCTTCCCCATCTTTCTTTTCCCTTCACTTTTCTTCCTCTTTTTTTTCTTATTGTACTTCTTTTTCCCTATCTCAGGCCATAATATTTAGGCTCTCCTTTGTGCCAAGTCGCTTGGTGCTGTAAAGATCTTTCTTAGTTGTGCAGTGCCATTGTCATCTCTGTGGTGGGTATCAGAATGCAGAGAAAAGTCTTAAACTTAGATAGCAACATCCACTTGCTCTTATAGTCAATCCCATTTCCTCTTCTGTACTCAAGAGGCATCACTTCAAAAGAGTAAAAAACGATGGCAATTAAATATTTCCAGGGCAAATATGTCTTGAGGCCTTACAAGTTCCTCTTGTATTTGTTCCATTTAAAATTAAAAATTTTCAAGTTGAAAGATGGGGCAGGAGAAGAATTTTGACAATCATAATCCCAGATCTAAATAAATAATTGCTCCAAGTGATGACTGGAAGCCCTCACTACTAACATGACCCCGAATGGAGGCAGAATGCTTTGGAAAACATCACTTATCTCCTCCTTCGTGCTGCAGCCACTGCTGAACAGTGTCCGTGTTAAAACAGCAACTTCATCGTGGAGTTTTGCCTTTTCCTTCCTCTTTAAAGCATCAGTTTGGGCAGGTTTGGGCAGCATTTCCCCCAGCAGAGCGCAGTGCTAGCTGCGTGTTTACGACTAGCTGAACAGCACATTCCTGTAATGGCAGGTTTTAAAATATTTTATAGGCTGTTGGTATGGGATGGAGTAAAACTAAATAGAATTGCATAGCGCATTCCCCGCAGAAATTGCCGTAAACCTCTAACAGAGCAAAGCTTGTCGCAGGCTAATTAAAGCGATCCTGCTGAAATGAAGTTCGTCTTTGTAGTTAATAGTTAGCAATGTGGTGGTACAAGCAGATCTTAAGACTTATATTCTTCAAATAGAGTGCAAACACTCCGTAATATTTTGTTTAAAGTGTAAAGATGGCAGTGGGCATGTATAAATCATTAACCATCATCTTTTTCAAGCAACTTGATGCCCTATTTCTCCCTCTCCAGACTTGTCCTCAGTGCCCTGTCAGGTGAGAAGATGACACATAACTTTGACCTGCGGGCCAGGGACCTTTTCTAATTCTTATGATTCCATCTAGCCTCCCTAGACTTGGAAGACCCAGGTGATTTATTTGTTAGAACAAAAACAAATACATTTTTGAAATGGGTGGTAATTGCGGCATCTGCCTCAGTATTGTGTACTTTGTTATATGCTGGCGGTTTTAGTCATTACACAGACTTCAGTTGAAATGGAAAAGTTTGAAAACTCTTTTTATGCTGAATTCTGATATATATAAAAAAAATCCTTGTCCTTGATGCACAATGTCGATTTTCATGCTGAAGTGCTGCGAAATTTCATCTCAGAGTGCATTTTAATAGCTGAGCTCTTAACCTTTCCAAATAAAAGCATATAAGGGAAATAATGATAGAGTGGAATTCCAGCCTTAATTTGAGCTGTGATAGAAGGGCCGGGTATAACATTATTCTATTACTTTTTCCTTTCTTGAAAATAGGTATGTACGGCTGTCTCTTGGCTCTACACATATTCATACACCGTTTAGCACCCTTGGCTCAGGCTGATGAGATATTACCCGGGTAATTTAGCTCATTTGTCTTCAGCAGTGCAGCCTGTGCACGGGGTTATTCACCTGTGGGACCTCTTAGGCTGGATATATGGGGTTTAGCAGTAATATGTATGTTTGTTTGTGCTCTAGTTGCACTAATCTGATAAATATCTTGTATATAGCCCGCGTGGCAATAGCCCGTATGATGAGAAATTCCCACTACCTGTTTTTGTGATGACTCGGAAAAATTTTATACTGAGACACCACTGCAGATTACTGAGAAATGGGGTTACTCTCTAGCATTAGCTTAAAAACATTTGGGAATGCTTGATTTAGATGGGATATCCCTTGCCTCTCTCTAATAGAAAGAGGATGTTAGAAACAAGCTGTATCCCCGGATAAGAAAAATATCCCATCCCTTTGGATGCAAATATCCCATCAGCACTAGGTATGTCACCTGTGGTTAGGAAAAAGGTATCCATATGATTCGCTAAGCATCAACTTCAGAAATTATTTAGTGCCTTTTCTCTTTAAATGATGAATCTTTTGTGGCAGGGAGAACGCTAGACAGATGCCGTCTGTAGCAACAAGAAACCTTCTCATATATCAGCAGCAGGAACTTGGCAAGAAACCTTCCCTAGGTGCTGTAGTGCAGTGTGCCCATGCCGACACAGAAAGAGCTGCAGTAATACAAGACCGTGACTTGTTTTCTCTTGTCTTTTCAACAAATATGTGTTCTAGCTCGGCCAGGTAGGTATAATACGGAGCTGGACGCGAGTCTGAAGATGTTCCTGGTGCTGGGCTGGAGGAGTCAGGGCCGGTTTGGGTAATGGGCTGAATCACATATGGGAAGAGAATACAATCCTTCGTCTTCTAGGAGACGTGGAAAATGTTGGCTTAAAAAAAAGCAAAAAGAATAGTAAAGGGTAAGGCTGAAGGGGGAAGAAATGGTCTTAGTGGTCCACTTTACTAGAAACTATACTGAGACCATATGTGCAATTCAGACCAGTTTTTTTTTTTTTTTAGACCATTTAGGTATTAGGATACTCATTAGGATATTAGGATACTCATTCCAGTGTGATAGCTCAATAAATTTCTATCTGAGAGCATTTTCTTTATCTGTCAAGCATGAACTATTCTTAGAAGAGAAAGAAGCAGGCTTGTTTGCTTGAATTAAGATAATACTAATTATCTTATTATTAGTACTACCAAGGTAATACTAATTACAGTAAAAATTGCTATTTAACTGCTCCATTTTCTCCCTTACAGTGCAGAGTGCTCTGGTTTCTAAATGACTGTGGTTTGATTCGGCTGTGCATGAATAGTGCTAAGTGCTGTTAATATGAAAGTTATTTGGCATTTGCACGTGGTTGTGCATGTTTAAAGGTAGAAAAGTTGGGATCCACTGCAACTAGTTTCAGCCCTGCATCAACCACAAGTGACCGGTCAGCAAAGAAATACAAACACCTCCCTCCCTGTGTTAAAATGCTGGTTTGCCACACAAGGGGGAAAATTATTATCAAATGGAGTTTATACCTCTCCATTCTTCCATGAATGAAACCTGTTCATACAGCAGTATGAAGTACAGTTTTTATTTTAAATAAATTTCAAGTAAAATTGCATCAGAGATTGGTCAAACTCTTCTCCTTCTCTGCCAGCTGTGAGAATCCCCTCTCGAAGTGCTAGAGATCACTGGGGCTGGGCTGCAGGCTAACAGTGGGATGTTTTGGGGACGTTTTTACCGATTCGATGCATGTGTAAGGGAGAGATTCTTGTATGCCCAATGGCCACGTTACAGAGACCGAGAGATTCTCCCTGGAAGCAAAAGGTTTTGGTAAAAAAGAAAGGAGACTTCATATTTTCTGCTGTATTTTCTCCTTGTTTCTTTGAGGGGATGAATTGAAAATGGTTGCTTTGGAATTAGACAGAAATGAAGCATTTTCATTTAGATACTCCTTGAAGGTGGCTGAAATATTTATTTTTTTCTCCCCCAGGATTGTTGCTTCTTGTGCCTCTCATTATTTATCTCTTATCTCAATCCACTTTCCTAATGATAAGAGGGAGAAGATGGGGCAAACAAACCAAACCAAAAGCTGAAAACTCATCCAATTGTCTCTGATTTATATCAGCATAGAATTTGCTTTACTTTGAAACGTTTTGCTAAAATTACACAAGTCCTTGGACCATGAGACTATCCTATTTAATGAAAATGCTTCCCCTGAGAAACTTACTTTGGTTTCTGAAAAAATCTTGCCCTTAAATCACTTTAGCCGATCCTGAGTCAAGTAAAAGCTAGTTAGTTCTAATGAAGCTTAGAGCAGGCAGTGTACGTGTGAATATTGTTTTCAAAAGCAACAGGTTGTAAAACAAATGGTAGAAACAGAGACTCCAGAAAGCCAGCTCTATTTACCAAAATTACATTTTCCTATTTTATTTTGGAAAAAAAAATAAATAAATAAAATAAAATAAAATAAAATAAAATAAAATAAAATAAAATAAAATAAAATAGGAAGAATCTCCAAAATAGACTGTTTTGATAATTTCTGCTCACCAATTCTCCTCCTACATATATATCAAAATATATATATATACATTTACAAAATTTTATATTTTGGAAAATGAGCTATGGCACTAGGAATGAATGAATTGTGTGTTTTATTTAACCCAGATTAAAATAAACGAGCAATGCAGTTTGTAGTTTTCATTAGCTTGTAGTTTTCATTAGCCCTCGAGAAATGGTTGGCTATTTTTATGGGACGCAGTAATGTATTATTCATAGATGATTTCATTGGTGTTATTGCAGGTTCCCGGTGTAGCAAGCACATGCGTAAAGTCATGAAATCCTTAGGATGAGAAAGATGCCTGATCTTACATAAAAACGAGTAGGGATGTGCGTATGTGCACACAGAGGGTGCTACAGGTCTGCAAGGAACTGAGAAAATACCTTTCCACCATGGTCCTGAAACTTATTCTGAAAGCAGGATGATGAAAGCGAGATGAAAGCATCTTACTTTTTGCATCACCTCTTGCGATTCACTGGTCCTTAGCTGAAACTTGGCAGACAATGTTGTTTCCCAAGGAATATATGGTTTAGTTAGAGTTAGCTCTAGTGGTTTGCATGCTTTTTGCCAATTTGTGCCAATGTGCATTTTAAATATAAATTGCCCTCTTTAATTGGCAAGTTGCAAGGAATGAACGGTTTGAGAGTTTGTTTGCACTGTTTGAAGACTCCTTTGACCGTTGTTTCCGGAGGAAAAGCACTTGGAGGTAGAATGGGATTACAGCAGTCTCAGCTTCTGTGTTCGGATAGGGTTTATACATCCCTCATATATGAAGTTACAAAGCTTCATACGTGATCTGGCATATTTAATAAAAGGCAGAAGGGGCTTGAATGTCCTGCCACCGAAACCAGCAGCCCAATCCTGTGTTTCTTACAGACCTAGAGTTAGATTTTTCTCAGGCACTGCTGAGTTGTGACTTCAGGGTACGTGTATTGACACGGGAAAAAGAGCTTTACATCTATATTTAGCTTTATATCTATATTAGTTTTATATATACATATTACATATTTTTATACATACATATAAAAGACTTTTCCCCTGGAAGCAAGTCCTTACTCCTTTTATTTGGAGCACGAATGCATTAGCACAGAGGCTGAACGGGCTTCGACGACGGGTTCTGCTGTGCAGCAAGAGGCCAGAGCTGGCAGGAAGGAGGCTCCAACCCGGGCAGGGAATTGCCCATCAGCTTTGGAGCCTATGAAGTCTTGGAAGGGGCTGGGAGAAGGGACATAGAGGCCCAGCATGGTCAAGTGCTCCATGTGCTGTAACTCTGAGGGGTTCAAGGCAATATGAGCAGGTTCTGATCACGGTAAAAATGTAATTACCAGTTTTGGAGGTTCCTGACCTGGACCATAGGATTAGGATGAGCTGGGGAAACTGTGGCTCAGCTGCTTTGGTTTTTATGTTGGTGTCGTCATAATCCAAATAGTTGAAAGTGAGTTGATTTTTGTACAGTTATTTTAGAGGAGCGGAAAAACGTGAACAATGTCAAAACATCCCATTTTCACTCTGGAACATCATTTTTTGTTCTACTAATGGCATAACCTTTAAATTAGATTTAAGATATAAAAGCAAACTAAGTGGTTTTGCAGCACATAGTTTGGGTCGTTCCAAAGCAATTCTCGTCACCAATAACATGAGGCTTAAATTGAATCTTGATTCGGTTTTGGAAATCTCAGGACTTTTGATGAAACTGAATGCTTGGGGTGTCATTTTCTATGCCACTTGTGTAGCACCAACTTTTCCCCTATAGCAGTAGTGCAGGTCCATATCTCGATGCAGGCATTAGCAACAGCTGTACATATAATAAAGTTGGACATATTTGAGTTCTAGCAACCTTAAACTGCAGGGATTCAGTCCAAGTTCATTAAAAGCACAAGGCTGGTTTTTGGTACCTTGGTAGATATTTTTCATCTTGCTTCCTAAGATTGGTAGTGGATTTTGCACACTTACACTGTCTGTGCGTGTATAAGGAATCAAGGTGTTAGAGGACCTGTCCTCCTACAAGTTTAGGGGTATTAGTAGCTTTTCTTGATGATTCTTCTAACCCCAGATGTCAGGAAAAAGTCCCAAAAGAGACATGTGAGGCTGTGTTTTACGAGTTCCTGCGGCTCATTTAAACCATACCCAGTGCACAGAGAGTACAGTTCACACCTGCACATATTGGTGTGTAATACGTATGCATATTGTTCCCTGAAACACTTCCAGAAATTAATTTTGCTCCCTCTTGTATAAAGTATAACCCCAGCTCCACCTGGTGGCTCTGGGAGTGAGAAAGCCCAGCCGAAGAAATGTCTCTAATCTGTTATTTTCTCCTTCTTCTGCAGTGATGAAGCGGGTATGTCGTCAGCAGCTCCCTCAAGGTCGTTCCGAGGCTTTAAATGAGATATTCCTTTTGGGCCCTTTTATTTGGCATTAGGTATTTGCTGGATTGTATGTGTTTAGGGATTGCGCTTTCTTTCCTCAGTCCTGAAACTTAAGAAAGCTCCTTTAATTATACACACATATACATGTATGTATGTATGTATTTATATATATATATATAAAAGGAATGGTGAGACTTTATTTTACCCCTATTATTTCTTGAGAGCAAGCGCTGGGACTTTATGAGAAAGAACAGATGCTGTGTTTGAGCCACACTCTCTTCCTAATAGAAATGGGTATATTCCACCTGCACTGCTTTTTATCTACTTATTTTAGAAAGGCATTGCATGTAGGATTTCTGTAATGAAAGGAGTTCATTTTAGTCAGAAATTATTGTTATCCTAAGCCCGATATCAAAAAGAATTCTGAAATGAATTTTTCATCAAAAATTACTGTTGGATCTGACGGATTTTTTTTGATCATGTTTAAAAAAAAAGGGCAGACCTGACCCTGCATGGAAAAGGGGAAAACCAGTTTAAGACGTTGCAAAATGCAGCTAATGCCTCCAGTCAGAATAAACTTCTGGGAGTGAAGAGCCTGTCACAGAGCAAACAAGTGTTGTAGGGGGTTTTAATATAGTTTAATATAGAGCAATAGACCTTGCTCTACAGGTCTCTTCACAAAAGCTAATAGTTTTCATGGGCATGCTCTTGCCTTATGTAGCCCAAACGCCCGTTCTTAGGTATTTGGGAGTAAAAAAGTTGTATATTCTCTCCTTTTTATACATTACCAGTCACTCTCTCTAGCAGTGTGAAGAGTTTTATATAGTCACAATGAGTTTTATATGTCCCAGTGACATTTAGCTTACCTACTCTCCTCTACTTGTCAGCTTGCTAATGGACAAGCTGTAGGCTGCATATATGCCCGCACTGTTAATGCTTTATCACCTCTAAATCAAGGCAGAAGTCTATTTCAGACAGAAATACCACCTTGCTCCTGTCAAAGGACTCAAGAACATCTCAATCCCTATGACTTGAAACTATTAAGCATTTCTTTGCAAAGGGTGTTGGGAGCAGTTTCTCACTTAATGAGGCACTGAGTATATGTGTGTTAATAATTATTGATGAATATATTGATAACTCATCACGTTTTCTTTTCCTCCAAACCGCTTATATGCATGATAGAGGACAGGAGAAAAATAACCTTCTCTTTAGGAACTGATGGCCAAGGTGCTACCGTGTGGTTGTCCCAGAAGTGAGATTCAGTTTCTGCTCCCAAAAGTAAAACAAACAAAACAAAACCCACAATGAAATAAATTACTCAAGGCTGATGCTGAATAAAAGAACTTGTAGTCTTCTGCTAAGCAATTTATTCCTGAAACGAAGAAAGTGGCACTAAAGAGTCTATGAGAATCTTGGGCTTCTTGAATCACAGATTACATCTGGGTCATCCAGTTCGGGGACAGCCAAGGACCTTCCCCAATGTGTTTGTCCAGTCCAATTTGAAGTCACTGGTGTACACTAAAACATCCTGAGCCAAATACCATCGTTTATTTATGTTCCTTGTGAAAGGAAAATCATAGATTTAGCTTTGAACTTGCAAATGGATTTCTTCATCCTGTGCCATTTACTCATGCCCATGAGCATGGTTTTGCTATTTGTTTTCTTCACTTCATCCTAACCCTGAGGGACTTCTCCCATAACCGTGGATTAATTGTTTGTTCCCAGCTCCAGAATGTGGGACTGTTGGTACCTGCTCCTATGGCCAGCATTGCTCTTGGAAAAAGAACAGATCAGGGTGTTGGATGGAGACAGTTCTTTCATTTGCAGCCAGTCCTGACAGAAAAGGTTTTGTTCCCCTTTTTTCACCCAACTGCCATGGACACGGTCCAAAGGTTACTTGCCTGGAAAAGCAGAGCACGAAAGTGCTGATTCTGCCTTTCTTAGGAAAACACGACTTTCTGTGATTAATACTGCAAAAATGAATCGTGCTAAAGATTTCTCCAGTTGCTTGTACCTGTCTTAGAGACACGCGTGGCAGTGTGGGGTGCTGAGCGTCACCTGGCTTTGATCTAATCATCAGCTCCCTTTTCAGCATCATCTCTTTGTTCCCAGGCTTTTCTTGTGAAGACTACGGTGCTTTGTAGCCCTTCTTATGGCACCTGATAGCAAACTGCTGTCTGCAGGTCACGGGGGTTATGTGGCAGCAGTAGCTGTAGTCACTTTCTTACGCAGCAGTTAGCTAAAAGATTCCTATTTTACTTGATTTTACCCTTTCTCTTAAAATAAATCATAATTAGCAAATATCTTCCCAAAATGAAGTGTTTTTTAATTGGAAACCTTTACTGGGATAACAGCATTTGACACACTTGATGTGATTAAAATAAGCGGTCACATTGCAGCATTTCTGTGTTTCATAGGAGGCTTCACACGGGCATATCACAGGGCATAGTAAAGGAATCAATAAGGAATTCAGAACTATTGATTTGGGGACCTACAGAGGTAGTATATTTATTTAATAGGCATCATATTGTATATCATATTATGCATAATAATTAGATATATATAATTATTTAATTAAAATAGCAGATCGGCCGAGTTTCTGATTTAACCCTTCCTTCTGAACATTTTTGAGGAGACGCTAACGAAAGCTTTAGCCAGAGAATTAAGAGCAGACAATTGGATTAATTTAAACTGAATCGTGATTAACTTTTCTCTTCAATCACTATGCAATTTTCTACCACCATTTGTTAGAGCAAACTGTTAATCTTTGCATCTTTATTATGATACTGTTGAGGGTTTTGCCTTTTGCCTGCCTGATGTCACCCGCTCTTTCTCTCAAGGGCTGTTGCATGGGCAGTTCTATTGAGGGAGACTGGATTCCCCAAGGACTCCTCCACAAGTATCTCCCAGTGTGTTTTTGCAAGGCAAGATACAGTTTAGTTTAAGGAAGGAGTAATATATTCAGTCCGTTTAATTGAAATCAGGTATTATACCAAAAGGAGAGCGCCACGACAGCTGAAAGTTGAAGCATTGCATCAGATGTTCAGCTGAGGATAAACTATTGATTGTGGAGCAGAAATCAGAAATAAAGTTTTATCGCGTGCCCTCCAGCGATCTGGGTGTTCATAATGAAATCTGGAGAGCAGGCACTTGTTATGTCTGTACATTACTGCAGCGTGTGCGACAATAAAGCAGGGAAGTCATGAAATATCATTAGTGTTTTCTTTTGGTTGATTACTGAGTTTCTTTAGCTGCGGGAAATATGGGGGGAAATTTATGGTTCCAACCTTTAGCTTAGAATTAATTTAGTTGTTAAGCTTGGGGATTAGGAAGGGCTGTCTGCTTGACAAACAGTAACAAGCTGACAACCTTTAGGAAAGCACTTAATAAGTCCGCCCGCATCAGGGAACTTTCTCACCATAAGAACAGCTGAGCAGGAAGAGTAATAATCTGCTCGAAAAGGGGGGCGTAGCTGACACTAAGTAAGAACAACTGCTGAAGAGTGCAGTACAAGGCACGTAATGAAACTGTTCTGGGAAATTTGCGGTCATTTTTGTTTTCTTTTTCTTTCCCTGCTTTGCAACAGCTCCAGGATGTGTTTGCAAGTTCTTCTCACTTGCCAGGACACTTTGCATCGAGCGGAGTAATTGCAGCAGCTCTGGTGGAGCCTTGCTCCGTTTAGACACCAACTGGAGATGATAGTCAATTCTGCTGAGAACCGTGTTCCTCTTCTGTAAATAAATCATACCAGCTCCATCCTTCAGGTTCTCTTTGGCCTGGAAGTGTTTCCTTTCAGATATCTTCAGCTCCACATCAGGAATGCTTGTGTAAAAGGCATTTCCCTCCTAATGAAGAGATCAGATTTCCGAATGTTTCTGCAGCCTTTGAGATCACCCGTGTTCTTAGTGTAGTGAAGATACCTGCTTGGGGTGAGCTGCCAGTGCCTGCTCTGAACTACCGCAGATAGGTACATTCTCAAAAAAGCTCCATATCCTTAAAGACCGGTGCTGAAATGGAAAATGATATGCAGCCTGACAAAATGATGGCCAAATTTGTTCAGCATTTTTTGTAACAACAGTTTTGTCATGTAATTTTAGGTGAATCTTATTCAAGGCATCACAAAGAATTTGTTTAATTGGCATCACGCATGAAGGCCGCTAAGGCAAAGGCTGAGCTTTGGGCACAAGTAATGATCTCATTGCCATAGTGACATCAGTTCGACTCTCCTTCCCCCTTGCAAGTTGACAGATCACTTAAAGAGTAATTTCATAAGCCTGAAAGTCTCACCTGGGTGCAAGTAGCTACATTAAAAGCCAGCTTGTGCCTTATCCTGCTTCATTTCTCTATGAAGCAGAATCTGTTCATCATACCAGGGATTTCCCAAGGAAGGCCAAGGGGCATGCTGAGCCCTACCGAGAAAGCGGTTGCCATCTGACACAGCACTTTTATTGTAAATCTTATTTATCTCCTTCTAATTTGTACTCTTTGCTTCTCTGCATCTTGATATTAGCTGGCAAGTGTAATTTGTTTTTCTGTTGGTGCAATCCTGGCCTCTCTTGTCTCAAATCACGTTGCAAATACCGAGGTCCGAGGACTGAAATGTTTCCAGCCTCTGTGGTGGCCTTGGCCAACCCTCCAACCCACTGAGGGCCTTGCTCTGTCGTGCCCATGAAAGGCATGAAGATGTCCTGAGTTGTGCCTAGGAGCCAGGCTGGCAGTCCTGCTTGTGCATGTTGTATTCTTGCTTTCTAATCTGTCTTCAGGAATTCCAGTGTTTTCCATCATCTGTGGCTTAAGGTTTTGAACCGTCACCTCTGACAGATTTCCTAGTGATCCTTAATAATGCCTAGAAGCGTGGGAAGAAGGAGAGATGGGGAGCGAGTGTTCCCTTTTAGGAGGCTGCTCGGATGTGTTACTCTGGGCCAAATGAGCGTTTTGCCCTTAGACTTAAACTCCCAAGTTTCTTTGCTTGTCTAGTGAATTGATCCAAATTGCCTCAGGCCTGACTTAGACGGATTTAAACCCGAATTAGACTGGTGAAATACACTGACTTATATGGCATTACGTTGTTCACAAGCTGCTTGGGCAATGGGTCGATAGTTATTCATCGCTTGCTTTAGGAGAGCAAGCTCCGGTCTTAGATCCATTGAAAGTTGAAGCCGACCTATCCATGAATGTAACGTGTCTGGCAACTGTTGCGTCTTCAATTTTAAGTTATAACCAAGCTGTAGGACACAAGAACTTCGCCCTGAGTAAATTATGGAATACTTTTACTTGATCTGGCCCAGTAAGCTAAAATAAACCCATTCCTTTGGATGCATGCAGCACTGCATCCTAAATATCCTCCGTGGAATCGCTCCGCTTCCAGTAGCACTCGCTGCACCAGCAGCTCTTGAGTATTTCTGCTGCAGCACTTGGCTCTCACCTGTAATGATACCAGTTTGTACATTCCTGAAGATGTTTTCTTTTTTGTCTGACACATGAATTGAGATTCGTTTCCCATTTTGCTGCTTCTATTGTTTCTTAGCAAGAGCTTATCAATTGGCTCAGTCAAGATCTCAATGAAAACTACTGTTTCACTTGCTAAAAATCAATAGGGAAACTCAATAGGTCTTTCCAAAAGGCAGTAATGAAGAAACAAATTAAAGTGCTTGCAGCGGATAGGTGCACAGGCTAAATAGTTGATGCAAAAGCCTAGGTTTTGCTAACTGTAACTATCCACCAAACTTATCCCCCATTTGCAAATATATTGTACTTACCAAATTGCAAATATATTGTACCTTGCCATTTTGCTTTTGCTTGAAAATGCTGAGATAAAGGCGACATTTCAAAATGAAAATGTTTTGATTGTTTAGAGCCTGTGTCTTGAGGTGAGGATAATGGGTGCTGCTTTAGAAGGTTAAAACTTGCTGACTGCATTTTTATATTGTATCATAGTTTGGGGTGAAAAAGGGGAATATTTCTGATGATGAGCTAATTAGTTCTAATATGGAAATGGCTGAAGGTGACCCTTTTTTTCCTACAAAGCAGTTAGAACAGGCTGAGTTTTCACATACCACTTAGGTATGGCCAATATTTCTTATTTTTTTACAGCAGCTGGGCCAAGATCCTGGGAAAGACTGAGATACTGATAGATGCTGTAGGGTCACCTATGGAGTAGCTATCTGCTGTCTAGGGGGATACTTAAATTCTGAGATTTTCTTTCATGTGCAAAGGATTCAAAATGTAGTAAAAGAGGGGAAAATCTTTTTTTTTTTTTTTGCTTGCATAACCATTCAGGGCGTGTTAACATTAACACATATTATTAAAAATTAACACATATTAATAACAATTAATAATATATGTAGAAGGGAAAACATATTTTTAAAGTCGGCTCCACTCTGATCCGATTAGGAAATACTGTGAAGGCAATTAGGGGAAAATAAATAAAGATGACACTGCTCTCAGAGCAATGGAAAAATAATTATTAGTGCGCTAGCTGATTGTATGTTGTCCCTGCTGGATGCCAGAGGAAAAATAGCTATTTTTGAAATCTGTCTGCACCTCCTTGTACATTATGCTCAGCATCTTCAACTCCTAGAGAGAAAATAACTAGAGGTACCCGGCACACTTCAGTGTCCTGAGCATCTTCCAGCATCTGCCATTCCCTCCTTGATGACAGCAGTTCATGCCTGGCCATAAGAACCACAGAAAGGAGTCAAAAAGACAGCAAATATATGTAAAATGTGTTGCAAAAATGTAGTATCTCAACAAGATGGTCTTTAATCATGAATTTAGTGATATCTGCAGAACTGGCTCCAAAAGGTGATGGCAGCAGGAGGGTTTATTCCTTATGTACTGGTTGGAGATATTATCAGCTTGCTACACTTCATCGTGGAGAGGCTTTCTTAATCAACCTCATCGGTGATCTGACTGGGAAGGTTCTTGGAAACCTCTGTTATTTCCTTCATCTTCGGCCTGAGCTGGTGATCCAGGTAATTAATTATATTTATCCACTTGCCAGGATGATTAAGGCAGCTCTGCTGTGTGGCTTGACCTTCACATACGCAGAGAACTCCTCTCTCTTAATGCTCCCTCCCATTGCATGATATTGCACATGCTTTTTAAACATAATATTTTCCTCTGAAATCGTCTGAAAATTATTACTCTTCTGGTGCGATTTTCTGACTGGAAAATACACAGAGGCAGTTAGGGTGCTAAATATTAGAAGAATATCTGGGTCCCACAAGAAAAATTACATTGAAGGTGGTAATAGGATTGTTGGCACTACTAGAAATCTGTAAATCTTTGAAGAAATAACCTCAAAAATGATGAAATGAAGTGTACAGATTTGCTTTAGGGCTTCATCATTTCTCCTTTGGAAAAGGAATGATGTCCTTAAATTCCTTCCCTTTCCAAATGGTCTCTTTACACCTAACTAGACAACTCGAACAACTCCTGCCTCAATCTTAGAGGGATTTTTGATCTAGGAACCTAAACTGTAGCAAAACAGAACTGGCAACATGATGAAGATGGTATACCTGAACCTTGGTCCCCTTCCTTCTGGCTTGCTCTCGAGTAGCTCCTGCTTTTTATTCCCTAGCAGCTTTTCCTGCAATGCCATTGCCTGCTAGTTCGCTGCATTTCAAAGGAAAATATTGTAATTTAAAACAAAATGTCACCTGATGTTGATGCCGTAATTGCATATTTCTATTCATGGATTATTGCAGATCAAGTCCCTACTCGCCAGCGTAGAGGAATTGTGAGCAAAGTCTCCATAAATCCTGAGATTCCCTCAAAATCCTGGAACTGCAGCGTGCATGCACGTGTGCTTCTCCTGGGTATTTCTTTAAGGTTTGCAGTTTCAGGCTTTCCTTCATGTTACAAAAGGGGAGCAGTTTTGGGAGCATAAAATAGCACTAGATTTGTGCAAAAATCATAGGAATTGGTGAAAGACTGCCAGCCGCTGTCCTTTACTTACTCCTTAGAAAAGAAACCTGCTATAATGGGACTAATGTCCATGAGAAAATTAATAGCTAAGATTTAACAAACTCTTCCTATTCTGTTGGTTCACAAACAATTATTTGATATTAAATGTGTGGTTGGTGTCAGAGCAGAAATATTTAACAATGATAAATAATGGAATAAGTATTTGTATGTAAAATGTTTGTGCTGTCATTTTTTTTGTTGTTTTTCTCTTTTAGCTGCTGATGCAAACTTGTAATAAAACTGTAGTAAATAACGTGAGGCAACTTTTCATTATTCCTCAAAAAATGATTTTTCTCCACATTCCAAATGTTTGTAATTTAAACCCAGACATATGCCTTGTCCATACATTACAGAAGGTAATGGATTAAGACATTTCCAAGAAGGTTTCAATGAATGATAGTGTTTTCTCATGGAATCAGTGCAGGGAGTAAATTTTTAATGACTCATTACAAAAGCTAATAGTTTTGGAAATCATTACAGTGCGATTCCATTATATTGTTTCTTTTTACAGTGCAATGAATGCCCTATGTATCAAAATAATGTTTTTCTTCTGCCATTTCCAGCAGAAGTGTTTTGGACTCAGAGCTCCCTCCAGGAAACCTCTATCAACATGTTCTTGAGACACTTTTCAGGAATGTTTAATGGATTTAGGAACATTACAGTGCTGCTAGAGGGCAAGACATCACAGAATGTTTACGCCCCTGAGAGGAAAACATATATCTAGTGTGATTTTTTAAAAATATTTTAATAGCTTCATATCTCATTTTGATTTCAAAAACAATTAGAGGCCCCGTCTCTGTAGACATATTATGCAGTCCTCTAAGAGCTCTGTTTTAGTTTTGCTTGGTCCTAGGTATAACACACGGAGTGTTATTGTCCCACCTAACATTCATCCTGCACTATGTATTCCCCTCTCAATATCTATTATCTATTTATTTATGTACAGACATATCTTTTAAAAGGGCCTTTTTTTTTCCTGCAGCTGCTGTTGCAAAATCAGTCTGTTAAATTCAATTCAGATGATTGACGGCTCTGGGTGGATGAAAATATCCAGAATTACTTGCTGCAACTTCTCTCTCTTTCAAACGTCTGCATAGTCCATTGCCCACTGAGTAAAGAGCATTTCTAATAAGTGTTAGATAATAAGCTTCTTCCCTGCTAACTAGAGCATTAAATTCATTGACAAATGTTGCCATGAGTTGGTTTGTGAGGAAATAAATGGAGTTCAGAGCTAAGGACAATAAATACTAGGTAACTCGAGGCCTTGATAAAGCTTAGAGCCTCAGAGAAGATTTTTCAATCACCAAAACCGCACAGGACTGATCTCTTAATAGCGATAAATAGCAGAAGAGGTGGATCATTTTCCCCTGACCCATACCAAGGGGACCCTGAAGGACTCTAAATTGCCTTTCCTTTGCGGAGCACTTTGTGCTGAACACGTTTCCTGCTGTTCTGAACACTTCTACGGCAGCATTTTACCTTGACCCGAAACTGCTTCTTTGTGTGTACCTGGATGCCAATGGGAACAGTCATCCTGGAGATCTTTATGGATGAACTTTCCTTATCTGCTGGATAAAAAAAGAAAAAACAGTAATTTTCACAGTCTTGTTTTGCAGAGACTAAAGCCTGTTGTCAATAACAGTGAATTGAGTTACTAACAGAAATGTATTTAGAGTGCTTTTCTGGACAGGCCTACGGGGAATCAAGGGTTTATGAAATGTGTAAATAGGAATTTGTAAGAAATGCTACATCCCCTTGCTCTTACCCACTGATAATAGAAATGTGTTTTCTCCGGCTGCTGGCAAATTATCTCGCTTGTCAGTTATACACTGTGCTCTACTAGCCCTCACCATCCGTTCGGCAGCTTTGTCCCCCTTGTGCAGCACTCGGCGGGACCAGAGTCTCTTCTTGGCCAAGTCTCTTCATCCTTGTTCTTGCCACTACAAGAGAAGACTCCCATTTGGGGAGACTTCTCCTAGGAAAGGAGTTTTGTGGTTGCAGGTTGAGTGGGGCTCAGGAGTCTTGGGTATGTTCTTCATCCTCTCCTGAACACAGGGCATAAGTTGTGTCCCCCCGTGCTGCCACCTCGCTGCAAGGAGCGCTTGGAAGGGTCTGTGTTTCCATCGTAATCAAGGACGTGTCTTTGTGTGTCCCTCTGCCTTCTGACACGTGACAACTGAGCAATTGACGGTGGCACTGACGTCCTCAACACACCTCGTCTTCCTACAAAACCAGTGAGCTCTGCAGTAGGCTAAAAACGCTGCCCAGATCCCATAGAAATAGCTGGAGCTTGGAAAACAAAATGGGCTGTTGTCGCTGGTACATTTTAACACTACATTTTTTAAGGCATTGTTGTTAATGTACAGATTCTAAGCGGTAATTCCCATTTTTAATTGCCTTGCGTTTAGTTACGGCAAACGGTCCCCTTGTCCTTTAAATGTAATAAATAAGTGTGAGCATGTGTTAAATGGCCTCCTTCATATTTTCTTTTTCACCAGAATTGGAGATTATTCCACTCTTGGTAAGGACCTACGTATTTTGGGGCTTACTTACCTGTTGGTCTGAAAATAATACAGTCAAGATAAATGGTTTGGCATCATTTTTATTCTTGGATGATTAATGTGATAGCTATTTCTAAACCGTTAGTTCCTTGTGCATGGCATTTTATCTTTGTTTAGGGAAAAAAAAGATGCATAAAGTGCAGATGCTAACAACAGATTAACTTGATTTTTTTTTCCAGAGGGAAATGCTTCCAAAAGAAATGTCCTTGTTGGTGCAATGTGCATGCAGTTGTCCATATCTCAGCTTAGAGCATCATATATGGGAACGCTCTTCAGGGGAGAGGTTTCTTGGTGCCAGATACTGTAACACAGTCACTGTTTGCAATATGTGTACTCTGTATTCCTGCAATAATAAAGCAGCGAGAAGGTGCTTTGAATTACCCTGAGCAGGGAAAGATGATCAATAATGCGATATTAATGAGATCCACGGTATAGATTTCCATTTGAGGCAATAGTGCTCCTGGTAGACAACAAGTACAGACTGTAATAGCGTTAACACAGGATTAGATCTCAAGTGCTCTCTGTTTAAAGCCTCTATGCATGCCCAAAATTGCTGCTTGGTAGCTACAAGTTTCTACAAGAGCCCAGAGATAGAGGTAACTCT
The DNA here is from genome assembly GCA_013389825.1 of Crypturellus undulatus. Taxonomy (NCBI): domain Eukaryota; kingdom Metazoa; phylum Chordata; class Aves; order Tinamiformes; family Tinamidae; genus Crypturellus; species Crypturellus undulatus. The sequence continues at coordinate 89,604 of VWPW01017247.1, read as the reverse complement.
GGTGCCCAAAGAGATAGAAGTAACATTGGTGCCTCCTACCTACTGCAGAAGTACTTCAGCGTGTCCTGCAGTACATTGGTCTTACAGGATCTTGTGGAGTAGCAATAAGTGAGGCAATTCTTCAATCAACTAGAAAATGGTTTTGCAAAATGTGTGCGAGTGAAAAAGAAGAAGACCTAATAGCTGAGAGAGATATAAAAGGCTGTGATAGAATTAATGGATAAATCTGTTAATCAATTACTCTTTGAAGTATGAAGTATATGTCATGAAGTATATGAAGTTTATGTAAAGCATATGAAGTATATGTCAAGTTCTTTTGTTTTGATCTGTATAATCTGGATCAGCATAATTTCCAGGAAAAAGTCATTGTCTTTTTGCAGGTCTTGGAAGTGCATGAATTTTAGTATGAATTACCTGCGTCTTCAGCTCCCACCTGCTCCTCACCGATTTTCTCTAAAGCCTGGCGACTCCGCTGCTCCATGTGCTGCAGCAAATAAACTGCATCCTGAGAGAGATGGGCAGTGGCAGGCAAAATAGTGGCTCAAAGATGCCATAAAAGATGTTACAGAGCAGATAGTAACAGTAAATATAAAGTCAAGGTGTGTTTAACCTTGTCCAGTATATCGAAAAGCAGCTCCCAAATGCATCTTGTAAGGAGTCTTTGTTATTGTTTTCTATTTGGAATATTGCCCACTCTGTCAGTAGCAGTGCCTAGTAGATCAGAAAATCAACCACATGGACAGGGATTTGCAGAAGTTTGATGGAAAGAACTGAGGACCAATGCTTAGAGAGAAAACTTTTCTCATGATTGTTTAGAGATGAGCAAATTAGCAGAATGGTATCAGGCTTACTAACCAAGAGAGAAAATACTTGTACTGATTAATATTTGTAATAAAATTTTAATAGTCATAATGATAACACTGGGTAAGAACAGACAATTTAAGCATCCCAACCTCCTTTTTGTACCTTTTTGCGCGGCTCTCTTCCATGAAGTATCTGTGCATGTCAAGAACTTCTAGATTTCTTACTTTGCTGCCAGTTCTGTAGGACAGGAAGGTGTGTTATATTCTGTTTGTTGTATGGGAGGATATTGTAGTGAAGCTCCACAAGCTTGTGCCAATGGAATGGCTTCCATTTGCGTGTCTTGCCCACAGTGATCCTAAATACTCCTCTCTTTCTAGGAATGAAAATGCGAGTTTTAACGTAAGTGGTTAATTATCATGTGCCACGTGGCCCCTTTCCATTTGACTTTGATTCTACTATCACCTTTTTGTTACAGCCTTCAACGGCTGGAACAAGGTTGGGATCCTGAGTCTATTTGCTCTCCTAATGCACACTATTAGTGCTTTCAGCTGAGCCATGTTCTCTGCGGTAGCTGAAATGCTATTTTTTTAACAGCACCATTACTTAAATAGCCTATCGCACATCCACTGCAGGTATATTTACCTCTGAGAGAATATTTTTTTCTCCATAAGAGAATGACATACTAATTCCAGAAGAAAGATGATTACGGTAGATGTCTTCTCTTAGGCGTGCTTTCTTTGGAAAGCCAGGCAGTTTTCAAACTTGAATGCATTTAATGGAAATCAGAGCAAAACCCTATTAGCACTACCAGGTAGTTGAGAGTCATTTCTTTAAAATGCTTTCTGATGAGTTTTCTTTGCACTTTGGGTGTGTACATGTGCACACAAATGTCCAACTCTCAAGTTGCTGCTCTCCTTATGGTCACATTTTGGGTATCAGGGGATGTAGAAAGCCACATTCATGTACCCACCGTGAGACCACCTGCGTCCATAGCATCACAGCAGAGTGCTTGATCTGCTTTTAGACTGAGCTAATTTCCTCGTTATTCCCTCATCCCTCCGGTTGCAGCTGTTGCTCTTTGAACGCATCATCAAATATTGCCTGGGCCAGAGGCCTGCCACTCTCTCTGGCACATCAGGTAGTCTGTAATTCATGCCAACAAGAACAGATGCAGAAAGTTTGCCTGAGAAGGGGCTGCAAACGTACATAAATTCTCTAGCCACTTTGCTATGTAACTGTTTTGTTTGCTACCTCATGCTGTCTCAATATTTGAAATTCTTATTGGGCTCACTTTCTGTTTGGGATTTTCCTCAGTGCAAATAGTATAAATGAAGCAGAAGTTGCTGCAAAAATTTTACTATTCCTGACTGAGAGCTGCTTTTTGCAGGTGTGGATGCACAGATATGAACTATATAGGCAAAACTAGGTTGTGACGTGTCCTCGCGGGTCAGTTCCAGGACTGAAGTGAATGAGTGAATGTGCATTTGCTTTCTGGGCTTACACGGGTTGTGAAACTGGACATGTCTTCTGAGATCTGTGGAGAAGTCAGACACCACAAAGGAATGCAGCTGAGTAGGGAAAAACAAGTAATCAAAGGCAGTAAATGAATTATTTCCTTTCCTTTTCCTTTTCCTTTTCTTTTTCCTTTTCCTTTTCCTTTTTCCTCAACTTCCCCACCAATACTGTATAGATGGCTGACTGAAGTGTGGGTCTGGAGTACGGGCAGACCCATTTATATATCTGTGTGTTGGTGGACTTGCTTTGCTCCCAGCTCCTGTTCCATCAAACTTCTTCAAAATAGAGATTCATATCTGTTTCTAGACCAAGAAAAAATGGAGGGATAGAAGCAAACTTCGTTCCAGATCTGAGTTACCTTTTGATGCATGTTGGATGCCCTGGTTTGTCCTATTTATGGATGGGATTGTCCACATGTGTCAATAAAGAGAAGCGAGACATCCCTTTCTGTCCTTCATGGAGCAGCATTTCAGGATGCAACATGCTCCGTCTTGGCTTCTTGGAGGACTCTTCTGCAAATCAGAAGCCTAAAAATATGCAATGCTTTTATAAATGCATATATTTGGTCAAAAAGAAGATGAAATACTTACTTAGCAGTATTCTGTGTCTCAATTTCAAAGACTGTGATTCGGTGTGATTGGCTTTCAAGCAGGCAAGCAAAATGAAAACAAAAGTCAAGTTGCGAGAGATTTATGACTTCAGAAGTAATTACAAGGAGTGATACGAAGATAAAGTACCTAAAACAATATGACGGAATTGGCTCAACAGATATCTGAAACAAATCCTGCTGAAAGTAATTAAAGCCACCAAACATCTTGGACTGAAAAATATCCCACAAAGGAAAATGAAAAGCCTCTTGAATCATTAATCCAGTTTTAAACCTGAAAGATTTTATAAAAATAAACCCAAAAGGAGAGGGGGTCAGGAAGATTAGGAGTGAGTTGTCAATAGAGCACAAAAAATGTAACACAGTTTTGGAAATTTCAGATTTGGGTCACTTTTATAGACACAGAATGAACCTGTTTTATTTTCAACAGATCAGAAGCTCTTAGCCAGCACCCAGACTTTGGGCACTGCTAATGACTTTTGAAAGACACAGCTTTTCCAGGTCAAAATTCGGGGTTAAAAATCCATGCAGAATAATTGACTTAGTGAGCTAGTATGGGTACTGACTCAACTGGTTCGCAGTCAATACCAGTAAAATCCACTCTGTTTTAGTAGCTTGGCCTTTAATCACACACCATTTTTGTAGCCGTAAAAAGCCTCACCTGAGCTGTCAAGCTGAATCAGAAAGTGGAAAGTTTGAAAGAAGCTTTATGGTAGGCAGTGTTGGACTTCATGGTGCTATGATTTGAATTAGGGAATGTCACAGTCTGGTATGGACATTTAGTTATATTTACTTGCACTGCTGCCATAAAATCCGTGTTGATTCCTCCAAGCTGTGGCTGTTCCCACTAGCCATGCTCTTGTTCTCAAAATTCACCAGAACAAAGAAATTTCCCAAGCAGAATATTTTCCCAGGCATATATTTATGCTCTGAAATAAAAGAGACCTTGTCTCTACTAGCTTCCATTGCTCAGATAAAAGTTGTGAGAAGCAATGCTGTTAAATAACATAGTTGATTTGCTTGCCCATGAGCAAGTCAGGGATGGGGTCTTTTTCACACAAGGTTCCCTACCCTACATGTAGAAATAAGAGATTAAAAAAAAAAAGTGACAGAAATAGAAATTCTGCTACAGTAGTGCAATTTAAGCAAAAGTGAAATTTCATTGGCACATTTAAATTTTGATACCATGGTCAGTGAAAAGCTTGCTTGCCTGTATTATTTCTATACATTATTTCTACATTCTGAATTATTTTCTAGACTGTACTGCTTGGTGTGGCATATGGCCTTAATTTTCAAGTGAAATATGTCTTGATCCTGAGTATATAACTCTTAATCCTCGTTTGCTTCCATTGCATTTTGCATTTAAGTCTTCATAGAGTATTTCTCACTTAAGATTTCTGTAGTGATTTTGGTTTGTGGTAGCAAAGCACATGGCCCCCTTTTCCCCCTTCAGTTAGGTGAGAAGCAAACCTACATGTGAGATCTATTTTTCCATCTTGGTAATCCATGAGCACATTTTGGCTTTGAATGAGACACGTTTTGACAATGCTAGAGCTATGTGGGAAGGATGTATCTACCCTCCTGTATTCTCCCTAAAGGTTTGAGAAGAGGATATTAGAAATGGCACAATTTTGTTTGCTCCAAACTTTCTGAAAGAAGAACGCAACCATCCCAGCTTTTGGTCTAACTAGATATCCAAGCTCCCTAGGATGGTGTTTTCCCTGAAACTCCTGTCCTCTTTTGATCTCCTGTCAATGTCTCTAATGATGAGTGGCAGGACATGCAAGAGGGAAGAGGTCTCACGGGCCATGTAGCTGCTATCAGTATGGAAATTGTACCCCTCTCTGCAGTGAAAAGTCAAGTTTCTGAAAGGGAAACTGTTTTCCAAATTATTTTAAGGCCTACATGAAGAGCAGTTAGGGCTGAACCTAAAGGGAAAGGCTACACAAAGGTAGGGTTTTCTCCCTGTGATGAAAATGAGCAAACAAAAGCATGTGGTATGTGTGAACTACAGGGATCACAATGTCTTTGACTCCTGAGGGTCTGTGTAGGAGCAAAACCAAGTTAAAAAAATGGAATGATCAATTAAGCCCTTCTAATGGCAGCATGAAGGGATCATTTAGTGTCGCTGTCTCTATCAACAGATCTGAAAAAGGCAAAAGATTCCTCGGAAATAGCTCTGCAAAGCTTTCTTGCACACTTTCCATTGCAGAGCGAGGGGCCTCCAGGCCAGAGGAGAAGTACTGCCCACAAAATTATACTTTCCAAGGCTACAAAAGGGAGAAATACAATTGTAGGCACGACTGTCAGCTGGTGACACTGAAAATGTTGTGCTAAGTGTTCCAGTAAGGATGACACAGTAATGGTGTCATATGGCGCGTTTATATGTCACGGTGCTTTTTACAGTCGCTGGAGATTTGCAGATTGACTCCTCGATAATCCTGCAATTTTATCATCACGGAGCGATAAGCGCTCAGATAGGAAAGCTGATGTCAGCGTCTTTGGCAACTTTCATCCGCATTGGTTGATGCCTTGAAAACGAATGAGAATGCTGCATGTAAAATCAATTTACTGTGGGTTTTTCCCCCTCTGCCATTCTAAGAGAGCTGGCGGAGGAGGAGATGGGGAGAAGACATGCGTTATCAAACCTGAAGCATGGCATATATAAAGGCTGTAATCTCATCTCAGGATTCTTACAGCTTTAATAAACTTTTCATGCTTCGTTCTTGTAGTTTACTGCATCATTGGGACTCTCCTGTAAAATTGCAGCCATAAATTTTCCCTTCTGCTGGACAGATTTTACTTGCTTGCTTTGGTATATATGTCATCCGACTTTCAACAGGGTCAAGACATGACAAAACTGATTAAATATTTGTATTACCTCTTTAAAATACAGAGATAACTGTAATTCCTTGGGTGAAAGAATGCAAAAACATTAGGTAAAGAGAAGTACTTGGGTGTTTCTCAGTGCTTATAAACACACCGAAGGCAGAACGCAACTCCTGCTGTCTCTTGGTATCACAATTCCTTATGACTTGGTCTAAGACAGGCAAAATAACTTTATTACCAGTGGCATTTGGCAAAAGGTATTAGTCAATCATCCAAAAAAGCCTTATTGTGCCGCCATCTGCTCCTACATCTGCCTGAGTCCTGACGGCCCCCTAGAAACTGTCTGCAGTTAGCAGTGATCCCTGAAAATAAAGTCCTTTTGACTGTGGGTAAGTGAGCTAAGTTGCCCGTATTCTCCCTTAAGAGGGTCTTCTGGCTGCAATTCCACATTAATCACGTTCAGGACTGGCAGCTGTAGATTGCAGTAATGGTGTGCTGGCTCTTACCGGAGGAATCTGTAAGGTGGAGCCTGTTACCCATCACGTTTTCATCTTTAATTATGTCTCCAGTGCCCAGGCCCAGCCTCAGCTCACCCTGCTCCTAGCAAAGGTTGGGGTTTAGGAACATATCCCCTTTAAAGAAAAACTAAACTGAAAGCACACGGAGCCTGTTTTTGCTGAAGGCAAAGTAAGCACGAGAAGAAGCCCTCGCCCTTCTAGATATAACTAGAAATAGTAATTTGTGTGTGTGTGTTTTGTCTGTATAGCAAACTGGTCTGAGCAAAGGGATGTCCCAGCCCTGAAACAGTAGCAGTGTGCCGTGAGTTCAGTGTTTTTTGTAATATGTTGACCATTAGGAACCCGGCTAATCAAAACTGAGCCCTTATTGGTTAGTAGCAAGCTGTAGAATATCTAGGATGTATTTCCATTGCAAAAACTGCTTATGCAGAAAATTTACTGTATGCGTGTGTTGTCACCGATCTTTTGTTCAAGGAATTTGTGTTCAAATCCATCAGGATATATTGAGGGTTTTTCACTGATAATGAAAAATAAACTCAGATAACCTTAGTGCCTTGGTATAAATGTTGTACAATTTGAAAATGTGAGTTTTCAGTCTTAAAATTCAAAGGCCTTCAAGTTTAGAAGTAATTTTAAAATTGCAGTTATGCTGGAATCAACAGGATGCACAGCTGAAAAGATGCAGTCCATGAACTGGAAAAGCAGTTACGATGTATGTATCCCTAGTACCATTATCAGAATAATCTTGTATTTTTTTAATGACTCATATCTTTAAATTCCCAAGGAAGGCAAAGAAAGTCACTAACCTTAAGTATGAAAACAAGGTTGAGACATGAACATTTCATAAGTAAGGAGGATCGTAAGAAGATGGACTAGACCATCATGTGGGTTTTCTTCCATTCTTATTTCCTATGTTCATGCAGGTCTGAGGGTTCACTCTGACCATCAATACTTCATATAGATTGAGGTAGACATTCTGTCTTCTCCCCTGCCATGCCCATAAGAGTCCTTTAGCTGAGCAGGAGTTTGTGCACGGATATGACTTGAGGATTTCCTTAATGTAAACAAAAGGAAGTTGCCTTCCTTAATGTAAATGAAGACTGGTCATTAATGTAAATGAAGACTTCCTTCAGCTAGGTTTAACCCAGGTTAACCCAGAAGAAGAGGTATTTCCAAAGAGAGAATATGCAAAAAGATGTGAGAGGTGTAGGTTACACACGCACATGCTACACATATATGTGCATATGGAGGCACATGCAGCTGTGCAGGGCAGACTGCCACCAGCACAGTCACACGTGCACCACGAATAATGTAGTTGAAATTAGGAGCTTGGGCTGCAATCGGAGCAAGGAATTAGGGCTTCCATGAGCCACTTCGGAGGTCTCAAAGCGGGAAGCAGCCCCTGGTGCTTTTTTTCTAGCAGTTTTAGCCAGTGATTGTGTTTATCAACCTTCACAGCACATTGCGAGGTCTATTTGCTCAAGAAGGAGAGAGGTTATATTCCGAGCTGATCTGACAATAAAAGCACTCAACACCCGGGCTGCATTTCTTTATGAATTCATAATGCTTTAAATTGAACTACGTCTGTTCTGAGACTGCCATGGCTATGCAACCATCAGGGAAGAAAATTGAGCATCGTGCTATTTCTGCTTCACCAGCTCTTGAATGGAGAGTCAGGGGCTGCTGGGCTGTGTTAAATACTCTACTTAATCAGGTGGAACAGGGGAAACAAGATTTCCACAGCCGCATCCGCCTTCTGTTTTCTTGCTGTTTGCTTCATTTCCAAGGATCACTGGGTTCCCAGCCAAAACTTAGGGCTGATTGATGGAAATGGTTCAAAGGCATAATGGACTGCCCAGCTTCCAGGCCAAATCCTACCCCATTCCCGGGTCTACACAGGTTCCTGTTGAGTCAGATGGTGTTTCTGGTAGATGGAGGCAGCCTTGATGTAATGCTTGTCAGAGCAGAACACGGTGCTGCTGTCGCATGCCCGCATGTTCTGCGTTATCCATGTCCTTTGGCATTTGCCGCATTTTTGCCCATTATGCCCATTCATCTTTGTCTGGTGTCGTAGCAAAGCCACGAGGAACGGGCTAAGCATCATATTCATGTTCCAGTGCAGTGCTGCAATTTGGTAACACTAAATACAGGCTCTTATGAGGCTGTAAATGTCTCTTCCGTTTATAAATATTGTGCTATGACTGGAGGCTCCAGGGCTATCAGGCAGTCAAACCTTTTATCAAAGCCAAATAGATCCTGAAGTGCCACCCTAGGATCTTTTGCAAATCTCCTATTTCACGAATGACTCAAGGTAAATGGTGCCAGCAGCACATACAACCTATGTATTCCACCCTCCTTTTTCACCTTTACCTTTTTAAAAATATGTGTCCTCAATTCATGCTCGATATTTAAATGTAATTAATTATCAACCTGTTGTTCCTGCACAGTGGCTTGGGATTTTATACTCCATGTGAAAGCAACTCTGATTTGGGGTTTTTTAGGAACTTTGCTTTTTCCAGGTTGTACATGGTCTTTCCAGCAGTGCTTACTTTGCTTTGCAAATTTGTTTGCAGATTTCTGCAAAATGCTGACGTTCCTCTCACTCATCTCACATCTCTCTCTTATTGCACCAACTGCAAATGTATTAATCAATAGTTGCTCAAAGGCATTATTAAAGAAGGAATCAGCAACAAGAATTGGTACAGTGCACTGAGGGTTTTTCTTCTGGCGTGATACATGGTTATTTGCAGTGTAGTGTAGAGGCCTCGTCTATGAATTCACTACCAAAGTCTTATCTCTGTCTTTCTCTCATTTTTAATAAATCTACTGTCCGTGGCAGCGTCAAGACAACAGCATGCAAATATTTGGCCCTGGAGTTACTCATTAATGATGGTAGTTTGAAGGCATAAGCAAACATCATTTAGCAGTAAAAGCCTTTTAATGAAAACACCATTAAGGAATTTAATTTTAAAGCTCTAAAAAGGTCTCCTTGAACATGCCTCTGGTTTCCCAGCCCTCCAGTTCTTTTCCTGTCCACTAAAGATAAAAAAAAGCAATTTGGGGTTCATTTTCTCAAGTTCTGGGCTCCAGAGATTCACCATTATGGCTTTGCTGCTCACCAGTAGGAACCATAGAAGAAAAATGCAACAGGGACTTTTGATACTAGAAATCTCCAGGAAAGAAAGGCACCATGAAAATAATTGGCTGGAAAATGAATCTGGCCAAACTCGGTCTATAAATAAGGTGGAAAGGCTTAAGAGTGAAGGAACAACTAACCTCAGGTTGGTGTGAATGATCCATCTCTTCCTGTGACATCTCTCTAAAAGCAGCTGCTGGAGTTCATTTAGGAATCACGGAGATTATTTGATATTGCAGAGATTATTTGATATTGATCTTCACCCTGGCTTTATGCAGATCATAAGTCTGTAAAATTACAACGGTCCTCACAAATTTATTAAAATGACTTAAAAAATCTATTCATCGTTTTGGAAATGCAGGTCAGGGACTGTGAACTCGAATAGTAAAGCTCTAAGCCACTACCAATTATCCAAGGAGTTGGTATAACAGGGCAGTTGGGTTACCTTGCGTGCAGGTTTGCCAGCCAATTGCCATTGCCATTCCTAGCTCGCTGGGCCACCAGTGTTCCACAAATTAATATCATTTTCCCCCCGTTGTCAACTGTTACAGGGCTACAGGGCTATTCTAATAAATTATATATATATTTTAATGCCATATGTAAGAAATGGGGGGCATTACCACTCAAGCTGCAGGGGTGCTTTACCACTCAGGGTGGAGGATGCACGTTTTCCCATCCCCATTGGCGTGGTGGCTGTGCCACCACCTCCCACTGTTCCTTATAAAGCAAAAAGTCCTGGATATTGTTTTACCCTAGAAATGACAGTCTGATTTCCCATTCTGCCTGGCTTTTTTTTTTTTTTTTTTTTTTTTTTTTTTTTTTTTTTTTGTAAGGGGACCAGTACTTGCAAAATGGCTCCAGAAACTAAGGTCTATGCGTGAAGGAAGATTCCTCTTCCCATGGGAAACTTAAGAAGGAAACGAGGCAATTTTCAGGGCCCGAATGCCATGTATCTTCAGGTGCGTTTAAAGGATTTCCCTTCTGAGGCCACAGAGATGGTGGAAGCACCTTGCAGGGTTATGCTATGAGAAAAAGTGCAGAAATGGTCTGAGTTGGAAGCTGTCCTGCTGGAGGGGACAGTGGGCTGTGACAGCTCACAAGGCTGCCATGAGCAGCACCCTAACTCAACCAGATCACTGAACTGGTTAAATTTGGGCTCATCTCGTTAAACCATGTCTTGTGCACCCAAGAAGGGTCTCTCGTGCAGGGGCTTCTCCCTGCAAGAACTGCTTAAGGTGTTTGTATCCTTGACCTTTGGCACCTAAGCCACAAAGCAGATTATGCATTTGCACCATTCCTGTAAGCACTCAGTCTTTCAGCATTTGGCGCACAAATAAACATAAAAAAAAAAACACTTAAACATTTCTAGTACAGGGAAGACTAAAGAAGCACGAGGAATTGAAATGCCCTTGTCTTGTTTAAGAATTCTGCAAGTCTGAAAGTATCATTAAGCATTCAGAAAACAGAATATAACACACTTTTAAAAAGTTGGAGATATTTACTTTTTTCCTTAAAAAAATCCTATTCAAGTCTCCTTGAAAAGACTTCCTCCTTGAAGAGAATTCTCTTTTCTTGGTGTAATTTCTATTGAACTGTTTGTTTGTTTGTTTGTTTCTTCTGTATTCATTTAACCAGCAAATGGAAAACATATTTTGTTCAGAAGTCTTCAGGGAGTGCTTGGGGAATATACTTCTCTCTTGAAGTGGTTAATAGATATAGTGCAGGTTCAGTTTTCCTGTGGAATCTCCTTTGCATTTGAATGGGAATGCGCTCAACTTCATTACAGAGTTGGAATTGCTCAAGGGAGAGGAATGGGCACTGATGCCAAAGTGAAGATGATGGTCAAGCTGACCTAGGCTTGTTCCCTGGATCAATCTGCCTCCTTTCCCACTTGGATACATTTGGAGCCTGTGTGTAGTGGACTTTGTTGATCATTCACGGAAGCAGCTCTTGAGAATGGATCCAGCAGCGCCAAGGATGTATAAGGATGAAACCGAATGCACTTCAGTGGCATCTTTCCTAGGGAACTTGAGGGATTTCTTCCAGCTGTTAGCAGAGAGAAAGGGGTGAGTGACGTGGAGCGAAAATGAACCCGCCAATCTGTAGTTTAACCAAGCGCAGTAAGGCAAAATGATATTTTCCAAGGTTGTTACGAGTGAAAATTAATAGAGTGCTAATGAGTAATAATTTACATCCAGATAGATTACTAACTGCTGCGTTTTTACTGACATGGTAAGCGTCTTAATAGCATTAGCAGTATTTAACAGTATTTAAATATCTTAACACTATTCAAATGTCTGGTATTTCTTTTGATTTGCCACAATTAATGTTTCATGACATGTGCGCCAGTTAATAAATTACAAAATTTAATTAAAAGTTGTCTCTTTTGATTTTTGCAAGGACTGAGCAGTAAACAGAACTAAAAAGCCGTGTCGTACTCAAAATCAGCATGTTGATGCAAATATGGGTAGAGGATGCTAAGGATGCTGAGTTATTTCTTTTTAATCGCTTCATGTTTTGAATGGAAACAAGGCCTTAAATGAAAATGCTCATTATACAAATTAGATGGATGTTATTACTAAGCATGTTAATCTTTTTTTTTTCCCTCCAAATGTTCACTTTACAAATGTAATTATTTTTAATCATACCAGTTCCACTGAATTAGAGATTGGTTTCCTTTTTATACTCGAATTCAAGGCCTTTGTATTTAAAAACACATTATTTTTATAGATTATTTCCTGCCATTTCACTTCAAAGGCACCTAATAAAATTTCAATAAATGTAATTAACTATCACAGAAAAGTTGCTATGGTAATTTTCTTCTTTTCAGCATCATAAAATAGCTGGCTTCTCTGCTGCAGGTCCACAGCAGAGAGTGTGGGTGTTTAATTAAACTGACTCCTTAATTGTGTGGATTGCAATTACATTTCCTTGCAGTTTCAGAGACTGATATGCAGCTATTTTGTGGTTAACCCCAGCAAAAATTCAGGACGAGGCCCGCATGGCATTTAAACAACATATTTTAAAGTCTGACTAGTTTCTTGGTAGATATCATTGTCACCTCCAAAGTCAGCACGAATTCTGTCCTATCCTTAAAAAGATCCCAAATCCATGAATCTATGGGAAGGTTTTTTGAATGCGTTTTTCCCCAGCGGGTTGCAGCAGAGAAAGCAGCACAACATGTTGTGGTATCAGGTGCCATCTGGCAAAATCTCTTTGCCTGAGCTCTTCACCTCTTTACAAAGAGCAAAAATTCAAGTTTAGCAGAAGGCATTTCCTGCCTTTTGCTGAGATGTCTAAGTCTAGATTAGCAAGTGCAGATTAAGGAGGTAGGACCTTGTGTTTCACTGAGATGGGGAGGTCTTAGTCCCATTGGCACAGTAACTATTTTGACGGTGCATCTCATTGACATGTTAAAGGACTAGTAGCCCTGCCATCAATGGCATGAATTTAGCCTGTTTTCCTATGATTTTGCGTGCCAATGTTGACTTCTTCTGGGACTGATATAATGTGCCTTACCCTCACTTGTCTTCCTGTAGTGGGAGGCTGCTAGGATCTCTCTTTACCACGTATCTCAGTTCTGGGAAAATTTGTAGGAATTTATTGCCATTGAGATCTCTGCCTTCTATTCAAACTTGTTTGAAATTATTTAAGCTTTTAATGTATTGGACACAGCACAGGAAAAGATATATATATACAATCATACACACAGCAAAATCATTTAGGTTTAGTTTTGTTAGGGAAGCTGGTAAATGTCTCCTGCATCCAGAGACACCATCAGTCTGACTCCCTTTTCTAGACACTCTTTTCTAAAAGGCATTTAGCGATACCACAAATTTAAAAGTGAGTGAAATGAGAGTTCTACAGAGTTTGTAGCCAGTGGGCTGGGATTGTTTTTCACCCTTCAGAGTCCTTGACACGTAACCCTTTGCTTATATAAAACACTTCAGATGTTCTTTCGTAAGTTTAACCGTGCTGAAGACTACTCAGTGGAAAGAAATCTTATTATCTTCAACTTAATATTTCATTATCTGGCACGGTGTGAGGATATTAGACTTTGATTGCTGGTTCTCTTTAGAGATTACAGCATTTTAAATTTTATACTCTTCTTTTTTTTTTTTTTTTTGGTCATATTTAGGTTATATTTAAATCTCACCTTCTGGGGTAAAAAGTTTAGGTGCTAAGTTATGTATTCTAATTAGATTTGCCATAAAATCCTCAGAATATTCTGATATTCACCCACCCATTTTAAATCCTAAAACTCTGTAAACAAAATAATAAGTGACCGTTCACTATGTACCAGCATGAATCTAAGACAAAACTTCCTTTAAGTGCCCTGCATTTGCCTGTTGGACCTATGGACTTTACAAAGCCACTCATTGGTGACAATGATGTCAGGTGATGTTGCAGTAAATAAGTTATCTAAGAAGATTTATGGGTGAGAGAAAGTATCTGTTTGGAATCCTTTGTACTAGGAAGGGCATAAACATTTGCCATAAATGTATCTTCAATGTCTCTGAATCATTTTCTTCTTTTTTGCAAACTATAAAATTGCTGCTTTTATGGCCAGGCTTGATATATGATATGGCTGAGGAAATGCAGGAGTTCATTAAAAACTAAAGAGCTATCCCTTCTGTTTCATATTTCTGTTCAGGATCTTAAGGAGGTTACTTTTTGTCATGAAGAGATTTAACTTTGTTTATGTGAATAGTGAATTGTTTATGTGAATAGTGAATAGGGTTGTAATAGGTTGCTAGCTCTATGGTAGGTATGGTATTTTCTTTCCACGTTGTACCTGGTGTTTTCTTCCCACATTGTACCTCAAAACTAAAGACTCCTCTCCCTCATACCTTGCTCCATTTGTCCGTGGTCTTACTCCATTCTCCGACGGGCCTAGGGGCTGCCTTCCTTGGCACAGCCCAAGGCCTTCCTCATTGCTTTAGGCAATAAATTAACAACTAATAATGAACAACGAGTCGAAGCGTGCAAACCAGGGGGAGCCTGTGACCTGTCCCAAGGAATGGAGCGTGGGCTGGGAGATACGGGTAGTTGCTTCCTTCACCAGAAAGAACAAGAAACAGGCATCGCCGTGAAGTTGCTGCAATATTAATTTGCTGACCTTCCAAAAACTGTCGTTAATGCGAAGAGACTGAATGCAGTGGGCAATGGAAATTTTAATAGCGTTTTCAGTTAAAGAGCAGGTACTGAGGCCTACTGAAGCCTCGGCCTGTTGATTTGTATAAGCCTTGGTCTACTCTTAAGTTTGTGCCTGTTTCTTGGCTCCAGATAGTGGCTGGAGACACTCACGTAGTGAAGATTAACAGCAGTGTCGTTAGTTAGGCTGGACACACAAGAAGTAGAAGCTAGAAAAACTGAAAAATCTGGAAAAAAAAAACTGGTAGCAATGTAAATCCATGGGCAGGTTGACAGACAAAGACTTGTATGAGGGACTGAAGCAGAAGGAAAAGAGCTGAGCCTCAAGAACGGCTTCAGAAAAAAAAGCAACAGGTTTTCCTTGTGTTTAGAGATGGGGAAACTATTTTGTCAGTAAATAATGATTCCTGGAATAACTGTCACTGCAGGAATGTCTGATTTGTAGATTTATGTATCTCTCCACATTATTCACCACATTATATTATTCGCCACATCCATCGAGCTGCCAAAGACATTTTCAGAAGTGATTTTGTTGGTGCTGCTGGTGGATTTTTGTTGTTGTTATTGGTTTGCGGCAGGGAGAGAAGGAATGATCTTTTGTTGGCATCCAGAAAGGTATCCAAAAACTGAATTCAGACATTGTTTTGTTTGGAGCAGTTTCACTTCACCCATCCTCAGTGGTTTTCTCTGTTTGTATTAGTTTGGATAATAAATGTCCTTTTAAAATGCAACTATTATACTCAGCCCTGTAATTTGTAGTGATTTTATCATGTTGCAAACATTAGAAAAAATATTTTTCTAATTTCTATATTTTTCTAAAATTATACCAAAATTATAATTTAGATATGATCACTTTATGGTTTCACAATAGACCACCTTCAAATTTCTATTCTGCTGAATATTTTCTGTGTGCAACTGTTTTTAATAAGCTAATGCAGGAAGGGAAGAATAACAAGTTATTGCACCTCAGAAAATGTGGAGCTTCTTGATAGTTTAAAAATTCACTTTTTTTCTTCTTCTTTTTCTTTCTAATACCCAGCAGTAGGGGACACCCCCTCCCATAGCCCTGTGTGGAAAAGGACATTTCTGTCCATTTTCCCTCTCAGCCTGCCTGATTTCACCTTATGACCGTCCTCCAACTTGTCTCTGAATGTGACCATTTTATCAACAATTGTGGTGAATATGGGAATCAGTTTAGACAGTTCTGTCTGCTGCAGCTTGCAATTTTTATGTTGTGACCTTGCTTGCATCCTTAATCTCTGCTAGAGATGCTCATCTCCTTGCACTGTATCAATGAATCTATCTTATTTTCTCTGCCAAGAAGAAAAAAAAGAGCTGTAGCACTTTTCTTCCCTTTTCATTCCCTCTCTCCTTATTTCCAATAGGAAAACTCATGCAGTTTCTCTTTCTGCAACAGCCTATTGATTGTGTATATGTCAGCTGTGCATTTGTGGGCACTGAAGGATTTGATTTTATTTCTATTTGCTCAGTGATATATGAAAGAAAAATGACTGCTCTAGAGACAACTAAGAGATGGGCATCTTTTCAGCACGTTTTATAACATATTATTCACATATAATTGCCGCATAACCATGTAATTACACAAGGTATTTCTTATGGCCTCATCAGATATTCCCTTTGGAAGATGTGTGCATCCGCAGGCCCGAGACGTTAGACCTGCCGTAGGCAAGAATGTCCCCTATTGCCTGTTGCACTTGCCCAGATTTAGTGTGAGCACTAGACTATACTATAGACTAGACTATATTAGTCACTAGGAATGACTGTGTAACTTCTATTTCTCTGTGCAAGTCTTTGGGATTGAGTGCTTTCATAGTCTGTGAGTAACAATTATTCTAAAATTGACATTTCCAACCACATGCAAGAGTGCTTGAGGTACTGTTTATAGCAAATCTTTGCACATGATCAACACAGATTACTTCATTAATTAAGTGTTCTCAAGGTGCTATGTCTTATAAAGTTAATTTCAGATCAGTAATTTTGCCATTGACATTATTGGATTCTAATAAATCTTCCTCATGGGACACCACAGCTTATTGCAGTCCTTTATCCAGATGAAGACATTACCCCATCTTTGTCTTACTTGCCAGGACCCTCCACAGTGGCAAAAACGTGTATGAGAATATGCTGAAACACCTACGGTTACAGATGTTAGGTTTAAGAACATGTTAAAATGCAACAATGTTGATTTAAGAACAGGTGCTTTGCTTTTCATTAGAAACATTGAAGATGTGCCACCTTTAATTCATTTCTATCAAGATAAGCTAAAAACAGAGAGGCATTAGAAGACTAGGTTTGACCACATGTTTGAGTCACACATGGCTGAACATGATGTTGAGGGAGCCCTTTAAAGTAAAACCTCTTCTGTGAGGCTGAAACGGTGCAATGTTAAAACCGCCTTTAATTGGAGCTATTTATATATTTATATATTATTATATATAAATATTTTATTATTATTATTATATATAAATATTTTATTATTATTATTATTTATATGTATTTATATATAAATAGCAGCATTTATATATTCAGCTGTGAGCAACCAGGCTTTTCATAATAACGAATTACTCATGTAAAGGTTCATTAGAGCGCAGGGACAGCACAGCACTGCGTTCACGTTCATCACTGGAAACACAGGACCTGGCACTCAGCATCCTCCGGTGAGAGAGTTCATGAATGCTAATGGCAGGGAATACTGTGTGAGGACAAAACTTGGGCCCAAGAAAACACGGGAAGGGAAGCCAGTAAAACATCATGCGGAAAATGTTGGTTTGCTGGAAAAACCTCTGTGGTTTGAATTAATTTTTAGTTCAACAGGACTTGTTAAAACTATAAATAGATAAATAGTCTCTTGCTTTCCTATGGCTTTCTCCCTCTCATAGTGCGCTTGAGAAGTCTTCACATTCCGTGCTTTTTATTTTACTATATTTAGCTATCGTTGCAATATCTCTTTCAGAAAACTACGTTGATATCGGGCTGCTTTCTCTCAGTTCCCAGTGTGATAAAAGCCAATGCAGAGTCACTTCCTTATATAAAATAATGGAAAGTACAAGATATTTTGATGATAATAGGATCTTTAAAAAGGGATGACCATCTGCCTTGATTCACTTCTTCCACTTCAGTGTCCTATAAAAAGCACTATAAAAATATCAACATATTTGGAATTGCATAGGGAATCTTTTTTTTTTCCCAGGGAATTAAGAGAGTTATGACAAACTTCCCCATGAAAATATCTGTTTTAAGAAAATGGAGTTTGTTTCAAAAGGTGTTTGCTTTTGGGGTTAAAATCTTCAGGGGTTAAAATCACCAACGTTTTATAAAGTGATATCAATCTTTGAGCGGGATTGTTTTGGCTTCCAAGTGGGATTCACTATTTGCACAGCCATTTAACACACTTCAGAGCCATTCCAGCTATCTGTGAAAGCTGCCACATTTACTGCAGAGAGACTGCTGTAAATATGTGCAAGTGTTTACCCAGCGTTTGCTCTTATGCTGATTATAAATTTTTTGCCATTCACTAAACAACCCCTCTTTCCCACCCCATATGCTGATTGGCAATCCCAGAAGCAGGTCAGAAAACATTTCCCAAAGTACTAATCCTGTTTAAGGTAAGATGCACATTCCCAGTAATTGGAATTACTTGGGAAATGTGCCTTACAAAGATATGCCTTGAACAGACCTTAAGCTGAACAATTGTAATCAGGAGACCACAGGGAGTATCTTAAACTTAAAAGTTGCTAGCAATTAGACACCTGAAATGATAAAGAGGAGGGGAGAGAGGGGAAAGGAAAGATTCTCATGACTCATCTGCGTAGCACAGATGAATTAGACACCATAGAATCAAAGCACTCATCCAGATCATTGATAAAGATATTGTAGAGGACCAACCCCAGCACTGACCCCTGGGAACACCACTCGACCGGTGAAGAGGGATATGAATCCAATTCTTGGGCAAATTAACTTTATTAGAGCGCTTGAGCAGAACTGTCCAGCGCGTGAACAGGGGATGGAGGCCTCTTTTTGAGTGTAAATGATGCACCCAAGGCCGCCCAGCAAATTAGGTGTGCGACAGGAATCATCTCACGCACGGGCCTCTCCTGCGAGGACGAGGCTCATCTGCCTACTTGGACATGAAAGAAACCAGACCCCTCCGTGATGATCACTTTAAGTCAATTTGTACTGAACAATTTGCTATCAGATTCAATTATAAAGGAAAGAAAAGAAGGCGAAACCTTGCAAAGCTGTACTAAACTGTATTAACAGCACACCAGTCATCCTTTGATGTAAGGCTTTAGAGGAGCTGGAGCAGAACACGCTGTTTCTGGGCAGTTTAATAAAAATAATGCTATGAAACATCTCCTGTTGCAAAATACAATGAATTTAGTATCCAGCCACCATCACATTGAACCTTAAAATCACCAGATCCGAATGCATGCAGGTGAACTGCACTCTGTTAATCTTAACAGAATATGTATCTGTTTACAGCAGCTAAATATCTATCCTAACATTCAACAGGAACAATTTTCTTGCTCCTTCCCAGTTAGCTCCATTACACAAAATCTAATTTAATCATATCTTTTAGCAGGAAACTAGAATCCAAGAGCCGTATGCTTTTCACTTAATTAAAAGCTCTTCGTTTTGATCTGATAATTTTCTGAAAAAGCCACTCAGTAGCTGTTCCTTTGATTACTGAGCAAAATGGCTCATTTATGTTCAGAGTCAGTTATTGAACGATGCATTTAGGCTTCAGCTCTTGTGGCGAGCTTAGAAGATGATAGGAATCATAGCCGCTTTTCTGCGCACCTCGGGATAAAACCTCTTCAGATAGAGCTTGTGCTTCTTCCTGGCCCACAGACACATCTGGATGACCATCAGGAAAGCAAAAATGCCAACTGGTAAAACAGAAAAAAAAGCGCTATTTAGAAGCTATTTACATCTTAGACACTCAGTCTGTAGCCCCTGGGGGTTCTCTGTATACCGTAAGATTTTTCATGGGCTTTCTGAAGTATCCTTCTGATTTACCACTTCATTCCTAGCTTCAGGACCCCAACAGAGCAGGGAGACGAGCTATAACGTCCCGCTGTAGAGCAGGACAGGAGGTCCCTGGAGAGAGAATAGAGTAAGTGCTGTGATGGGTCTAGGTGCCTGGCAGAGGGATCTCACTAAGCCGGACTTTATGGGAGCTTTATGGGAGCCTGTGGTGATGGTCAGGCCTCGGGACGTGGCATGTCAGGCAGCACCCTCAGGCTGTGTGCAGAACGCATCTGGGGGCACTTTCTGCAAATTCATTTCCACATCCTCGTTAATATGTGCTGAGGGATCAGAAACACCCATTTCCTATCCGGACAAGCTGCAGGTTTGAGGCAATCACAGCAAGAACAGCTTTACTCTTGCTTTCTGCTACTGGAGCCCTGCAACAACAAACCTGCAGGTCATCCCTACACCATGCCCTAAAGAGCAAAAATCCCCTCCCTCCCCCCATAAAAGCTTTTTGTTTGTTTGTTTGCACTGTGCATTTGAGTCCAGGTTTGAAATTCCCGTCTTCTCCCATTTGTAAAGCGCTTGGGGCAACTTTTTGTTTCCTTTTTTAACGTGGAAATGATTAAGAAGTTAATGTTTTGCTGAGCTCGGTCCCACGGGCCACATTTGCAGGGGCATTTAGGTCCCTAAGGATGCAGGTTATGCAGGAAGCCAGCAAGCAGAACTTAAGGAAGATTTGCAAACACTACTAAGCAGGCAGTTGTTATGGATTCCTGATACATGCAACAGGGAAAATGCCCTCAGAAACCCGCCTGTGTCTTTACTCATCACAAGTACTCGGCACATCTGTTTGCCTTCTCCTTTCAGAAGTAGGTTTACAATGAAAATTCTCCATATCAGAAATGATCAATTATAAAAAACTGAAGAAATGACAGTATTTAACAAATAGCAGAGAGCAGGTCTTGATCAAAAGAAATGCTCTTGGCAGCTCTCTAGAGGTGGCACTTGGAAGCTTCATACGGTCATGGCATATGGAGGATTCAATGGCGAGAGTTCAAATGTTGTAAATGAGGGGCAAATTCCACAATTTACGTGCAGTTTCTAACTCACCTGGCAGTGTTTGTGTCATCACCGTGAAGCTAATCCAGGAGCCAACCTGTTGCACAGGAAAAAAACGATGTTCACTGTAGTCAGAGCTCAACGCAGTTGACAACACAGAGACAACACAGGTCTGGATAGGATGTAGAGATAGGTGCAAAGTGCTCGAATCAGTGAGGAGCCTGTATGTGCTGGTGGCAGCAAGGAGGCTTTGAAGCATCAGATTGATGTGCAGGGACTACCCAGCGACCGACCCTCTGTATGTGATTCCCAGAAAGTCACACACCTCATACGTGTAGTTGGGACAGGACACCAGCAGGAAGAGCCACGTGAAAGGGTTGTAGGTAGGACCTGGAAAGCAGCCTTTACTCCCTTCATGAAAGAGAGAAAATAGCAAAAAAACATGTTTTCATTATGCCAGGTGAGGAACACAGCTTTATCCCTGATCATGTTCCCTCAGAAGGTGACACAGGCAACATTCATTTGTGTCTACTGGGCATTAGTGCTCCATGGGTATCTCACATGTATCTCAAAAACACACAAATTATTAATTAGCTTAAAGATTTTGAAACTTCCTTAAAATTGAACCTTTTCTTGTCAGTCAGTGACATGAAAACTCCAGTGCTTAATTTGCTCCTACTTAAACTGCAGCTGTTTATAATTAAGATAAATTCGGTGCAAGTTTTGGAACAAGAGCGTCGCGGATGTTTCTTACGGATGACATAGTACCTATTTCATCTTCCTTTATTCTGTGGATGTAGACATATAAATTACTGCACATCAGCAAAACATGTGGGTTAAGCACCCTTCAGGCTTAAATAGAGAAAGACAAACCTGAATGATTTTGCTGAGCTAGAGCTACGTTGATAAAGTGATTTCCAGCTTCACACATCTGCAAAACATTAAAAAAATCATTCAGTTATATCCCTAAGACACAGCACATTGCATGTATAAACTTGCACGCAGTGTTTGAGCACTTGATTTCCCCCCTCAGAATGAAAAAAATACAGTATTAAAAATGTGTTTTCTCATTCAGTTTATCATTTCAATATTCTGCAAGACTGGATTCAGAAATCAGCATAAAAAAGGAATAGTGATAAAAAAGAGGGAATGTAAAAGTGTAAAAATTAAAAATTAATAAAATTTTTCCAAAATCAACCATAACAAACTTCAATTAAAATTAAAATTAAAATTTAAAAGGAATATGTAACTTCATTTTGTATCTAAATGTGCCATTACTGGAAACAAAATTGTTGAAAACATTCCTGAGGATTGAAACCCTTCCTGATGGGTGTTTTTTTAAGACAATTTAAATCAGTTCTATTAGGAAGGCGGATATTCTGCATGAATATGTAATCACGGCCCAAGTCCTGCAGTCCTTTTATTCTTTTTTAATTCCAACTAACTGGCTGTCATCTATCCTGAACAACAGACGTAAGAAATTAAATAAACCAATGAGGAAATTCTATTATAAAATATCCCACCAGAAACTGCAGCTCCAGCCAAAGCATTAGAAGTAATTTTAATGGATATATATCTTATTTGGGGGTAGGAGTATTGTTATTTCTTTTCACCCCAGTTTTGAAGAAAAAGGCTTCAAAGTTAAAAATGTTTTCATGAAACTATAGCAATTCCAATGTGTGATGCACAGGCCACTGTGAGCCAAAACAGGTTCTTTCACTGCCGTTAGCACCTTCTATTATCAGTTAAAAATGTAGATCAAGCAATGGGCATTTCCGCAGGGTTTTCTTGGCTGCATTCAACTGTTGCTAGCTCTTAAAATCCTCTTTAGCAATGTGGCTAATGCAGCTTTAGGAAAGTCAGTCCATTCCGTAGTGAGTGTCTCAGGAAGCAGAAATTGGGGCTGTGGAAAACAGGGGAACGAAGCCTTATGCTATTTGTAATTTTGAAATAATGAAGTCTCCACACCGCACTCTTTCTATTCCGTGCGTTCCCTATAAGATAAATGTCTCTGATAAGCTATAAGCTTCAGGTCATTTTTCTGATCATGACAGACCCTTCCAAAAGGCTCATGCACATGCTGCTCATTACTGTTGTTTACAGCAAGTACAGAGGTATGTGCTTTAAATCAGGAATGTGCGAAGAAGACTAGACTTAAGAAGAGAGGGAAAAAAAACAGTATCTTCTGAATATTTTATTTATCTGTTTTAGAACCCTATAAAAAACAAGTTCAAATCATATTTTGCATGTTGCTGTTTAAAATTCAGTGTCTGGGCACCTGCCAAAAGAAGGTCTTAATGTGAAGAATATGAAGGTATAAAGTTCTCCAAAGAGCTGAGAGAGTTCAAGCGCGTGTCCTGGCCTGAACATCGGAGCTGTAGAATAACATTCTCTAAAACGATCCACGCGAATTATTTTTTACAAATGCCCCGCTCAGGGGACATCAGTCCTCTAAAGCCATTCCAACTGTCCATTTTTTCGCAAATGAATGAGACCAAAATGCTGTAATTTGTAACTTTGGCCCCGTGTGGGTCCTCTGTTGCAGACAGTTGTGTGAATACCAGTGCTGCCCTCATCTCTACTCTACTCTACTCTACTCTACTGCAAAGTCTGATTAGTACATAATTCCTCAGTGTTTCAGGAATTGCAAGCTTGTAGCTGTCTAAATATTAATATTCTGCATAATTATGAGTAGCAAAAGTGTTCTCAGAAGATGTTCCCGTGGTGCTCAGGCACTGCACACACACCATCAGTACACCAAGCTGTACATACAAATAATACTAGTAGAATTCCAGGCCCAAAAACCTTAATTGAATCTCTGTATCGCTATATCCAATCAAATGACACAGGGCTGCAGGAATGGGCATATATATACACATTTGCATAGCAGCAGTACTGCATTTGGCTAAATCACGAGCTGTTCCTAATCCACAATCATTAATAACACTTGATTTTTGTACATACCAGAAAGGCAAGGGCAGCAAAAACAACTTGTCTGTGGCCAAATGCTATAAAAGAGAATGAAAATATAAATTGCATTTTATAGTACGCACATGGTTTGCTATGGGTGAAATTAATCTGTGGCTGAGGAGCAGAAATGCGTCTTTCCTGACAGGCTTTGCAGAAAGAAATGAATATTATCGCATAAGACAATGCAAATAATAGCAGCACCCTAGGGAAATGCCAGCATCCACACCACTGATTTCCAGGCAGCTTTTTCCAAACCTTTTCTATCTAAAATTTGTTAGACAGAAGACTGCATCTTGAGCAAATACTTTTCCTTATAAATAAGTAAAGAATCTGCATCTACTGATCTGATGTTTAGGAGCCCTGTCTCAGGTTTCCCCCTTGTTTGTAGCTCTATTTTTAAAGCCACAGCAAAATCAAATGTCTTACAGTGAATAACAAAATTCTTAAAGTGAATTTTTCTGTTATTTTGAAATGGAAGCAGGTGCCACTCTAGAGGGATTATGGATTGGGAAAAAAATGAGATACTTCACTGTGAGTATAAAGATGTGTAATTAAAACTGACAAAGCAAATCAAAGCAATCCCCAAAGCTCAGAGATATGTATCAGTTGTAGAGGAAAAGGAAGATAAAGGCAGTGACAAAATGCCACCCTAAAAAGGTAGAAGGAAACCAAAGTTATGACAATTATAATCAAATAGAAGCTCAAACAGCAGGTAAGAAGAAAAAAAACATCAGAAGGCAACAATGAAAAGGCACAAAGTGATGAGTAAAATCTGGAAGTAAAAAATAAGAATTTTTTTAATCTGATTTCATCTGATTTACTTTTGCCAATTTCACAAAAAAAAAAGGCCATTATGTAGCACAGATATGTCTCCTCCAAGAAAACAGAGCTAGCTTTAGTGAAGACAAGCGAAATGCATTGATGTTTCTGTTTGCTCTGCCTGGCTGATACCTGCTGTCTGTACAACCACACAGCACGTAACCACTGCTCAACAGGAACGAGTATGGAGTAATAAAGCAGGAGGGCCACCCTCAACATACCCTTCCTTCCACCAACCTTATTCCTGGGCCGATTGGTCCTATGATTTGATGTCTGGGCCAAAACCTCTATTGATTTAGGGGAACTTACTTAAAGTTGAACCTTTTTAAACCTTTTTAAACCCCAAATTGTTTCTATTTATACCTACACGGGGGTGTATAGCGTGGGTGGTTGATGTAGTAGGCAATCCAGGAGGTGAATCCCCAGTAAAAGGCACAGCCCTGGAACGGAGAAGAGATGCTGCTTTTATTAGGAAGGGCCATAGGGAGCTACAAACTGCAAATTTATACATATGTGTATATAAGTATATATTCCTAACAGTAACAGATGATCATGGATAAACCGTAGTGGCTCCTTGAGCTAAGGAACACTATAGATTTTTTAAAAAAGCTCTATGAGTACCCAGCACCTGCACCTATGGATTCAGTCCCACCTGCTCCATCAGACTCCGACTGCCTCCAGCACTGACCAATGCTCAGACTGTACATGGAAAAAGGAAAATTCCAAATCTTTAAAACAGAGGATCTCTACTTCACATTGGATAAACATGAAGAATAAGAGGAAGGAGAGCCTACGAGATAATGACAAATAGTTGAAATTCAATGGCCTGCTAAAGAGCCAGATAACTTTAAGCAGCTCGGTATTTGCCTTCCTGAGGCCTCCAGTGGAGAATGAGAACATTGCTTTTTTTCTATGCGTAATTTGGTTTTAAATTTATAATGCAAGGGGTGTCTCCTACTTCACATTTTTATTGCACCAAGGAGTGTGATTTCCGTAACCACTTCTATTTTTTGCAGCAGCGTATCTCATAAAAACCCAGCAATCAGGCTGAAAAATAACCTGGACACGATGGACCGTTCATTGGGTAGATAAATCAAGTGGATATTGATACACAGCAGTAATAATGGACATTGATTCCTATTCATGTCCTTTGCTTGGGACACGGCCCTGGGATTTTTTCTATAGCTACATTTTGACTAATCTTAATTGCTTCCGTGGGAAAGTATTTTTAATTTTCCTATCTTCTCCAAAGGACTGCTTTAATATGAGGATTTTCTCCGCCTTATGTAAAACAATAAATATATTGTTACCTTTATCATATTTTTCAGAGGAGTGTGTCCTTCGGACAGCTTGTGAACAAATAATGTTTCCAGAAGATGCCTAGTGTAGTGTAAACAGTGACAGAAGCAAGCCAAGCTGCAGAAAGCAAACGAAGAGAAATGAAATATCGGTTTTTACTTCTTCACAGTTTATTGCCACAAAAAGAATAAGGACTAACATTCCAAAACTGCAAAGTCACAGTGAAATCTTAGGATTTAAGGTTTTTGTCTTAGCTGAAGCATCTGGAGCCAAAGATTAATGGACTCGTTTTCAGCATTATATCAAGCTGCTTCCTTTTTTACAAGGAAGCAACTTATTTTTCCTAGGCTTGAATTAAAAAGGCTCCTCGGGCTCTGAACGCGACACATCGCCCCGACAGGACATTAAATGGGACAGCTGTGTGCACAAGCAGCTTTTCCATGCTCTTCAAGAAGATGCCACATGTTTTAAGGCTACTTTAATGCTCCTGTAGGATGTGTCTAACATTTGCAAACACGCTGAATAGCTTCCGAATGGTTTCCTCTCCTGCATGGAGGTAGTTTGTATTTCATTACCTTGTGGAATTGAAATGAGATTTTGTTGTGAAGTTAATGCATTGAGATAGCTTTTATTTTTTTGCACCTGGTTACAAAGGAATGTGGTAATTGTTCTAGAAATTATTATACTGATTCTCTTTTGGGGAAGATTATAAAACAATGACGAGCGCCAGTGATTTGCTTCAGAGAGTGACTTAAAGTTCATCAAGACTGAATTTCAAAAACAAATGTCAAGAGTGATTCCTGGTGGCATTTTCTCTTGGTTACATTCGCCATACTACCCGAGTCCGTCTCACTGTGAGCCAGTTATAAGACATAAATGAAAAGTGTTTTTCAGCATGTGAAATTTCAAGTGCTTTTACTAAGCATCTTGCATGGTAGTCAAAGATTAAACAATTTTGAGTAATTAAACCAGAGAGATTTGAGCTAAGAAAATTTTGAATAATTAATGACCTAAGTACAGGCTGCAGCAAACTTTTAGCCTTGCTGGGAATTTTAAATTTAATTCAGCTTAGGATGAGGATGGCAAATGAAGCCTTTGAGGGGGATCACAGGAAGATTTCTGCATGTTCCTTGCCTACTTGAAAGAAGGCAAAGGTGTTTCTGGCTCTTTTGCGCTACTAAAACACTCTCCTTTTAAGTATAAGAGGAGGAAGGCAGGAAAGTGGTCGCTCTGGGTTTGAATTCAGCAGTGTTGGGTTCTCATTCACAGCTTTGCCAGCTCCCTTAGCCTCCCAACTCTGTTTTCCCATGTATCCCGAGGCAGTTTTGAGTGGGAATCCTGGTTCCCATCGCCTGTAACCTCCTCTGTGCTCCTCATCCCTCTCCGGCCTCCCCGGCCTCCACCCGAGGTCACTGCACGTCACTTACTGAACCACGGGGTGGCGGAAATTCCTCACGCTTTCCACTTGGTCGTAAATAGTGGAGAGGCGCACGTAAAAGAGCAGGTATATCAGCAGAGGCCCGGAGTATTCTGTTAGAAAGAACTAGGGAGCAAAAGAGAAAATAGCTGCATGAGGATGCGAAATCATACCAAAAAATTATGAGAAACCTATCTACACAACACCTATTCTTCCTGCAAATGGCATTAGCTTTATTTGAGAACTTAAGGACATGTAGACGTTTTTCCCCCTGCTGTCTCCTCAGCAAAGTAAAAAACATTTAGTAAAAAGAGAGGGGTTTCTGTGCAGAACTATGTGTCTTTATTGAGGTGCACTTCAAAGAATTGAAGAGCTGGAGGAAGTGCAATGTGTTTGGAAGGATACGAGGTCTGGATTTGATTAGCTGTCCCCACTGGAATGACATCAGGGATTAAAACGGTGTCATCCAACATGTTTACCAGGGAAAATCATAACTCAAGTGCATAACATTGCTTAAGGGAAAAGATTCATAACTGGTGGCTATTTGCCAGAACTGTAATGAATAAATATATCCGTGGTTTAAGGAGTCGTGTCTAATTTAGGCTATATTTTTCAACAGTAGTATTTGGCCTAGACCCACGATGCAGCGTTCCTCCGAATGCTCTTCAGGAGAACTCGGAGTAACCCATTTGAGATGACACATTTGCCACAGAGCACATCAGGGCTGAATGATTATTCGATATTGGTGTAATTATTTTTTGTTCTATTCATGCGCATGCACCATGTTTGCTGTAAGCAAATGCTGCAGGAGACCATCGCTATGATCTTTACCCACTACACCGAACACAGAAAATGTTGGTGTAGGAAATACACCAATGTGGTCTGCTCGGGAAAGACTGGCAGGACTTGGCACCAAGTAGTGGCTACAACATCCTTTCCATGCCTCATTCCTCAGCTAATTCCAGACGTTAAAAGAAGAAGGAAAGGTACGAGATGAGTAGACAATCCAGCCTCTCTTTGATGGCCAAAAATACAAACCACATGGTAACTGGCCCCATGTATTGGAGCAAGGAGAAGCAGGAGGAGGAACACAGAGACTCCTCTAGGTTAAGCAGAGGAATTCAGGGAAACTGCTGACTGCAGCAGCCACAATAATTTTCTAGAACACATTTCTAAACACTGCAACCAAAAGCAAAGGGTATTTTATCTTATTTTTTTAAGTATTGATTCCCAATGAATATATACACTTCGGTCTAGTTACTATTTTCTTGCTCATCCTATAGTTGATTAATATAATTAGAGCAACTTGCTGGGCTTGAAGAGATATTCAGTTAAAGATCATCCAGCTATTATTTTTATAGATGCTCAGAAGTGAGGAAATTACTAAGATACTGAATTTTAGTTGAATTCCTTTCAAAAAATAATAATTAAATATTAAACAAGAAAACGGAAAGTAATGACATTGTAACTTGTTTGTTGTTTCTGGGGAAAAAAGAAGAAATACAATTTTGATATAAGCCAAGAAAACGATCACTGAAAACATTGAGTATTTCAGTTCCACAGAAATGTCAAAAACATCTAATATTCAGATGCATTTTTTTTAACAATCTTGTGGGCTTGACTAGATTATTTTTATATATTCAGTGCAGCAAAATATAGTAGTCCATAATAAAAACAAAGATTTTGTCCTAGAGAAGAATACACAATTACATCTCCATTTAAATCTGCATAGCTCAACAGAAGTATCATTAACTTTCTGGAGATCCAAATTTGTAGATTGTTCCTTGTTTTCTCCTGCTTCTGTGCATTTAACTACATGTTTTATTATCTTGAATTGTCCAGTTTTCTTACTGTCCCCACCTCTCAGGTCTGGCGTGATACCTTGAAAGAAAGCTAATATATGAACCTGCAGCATTTTTATTTCCATCATTCAGCTACAGACAAATAAAAAGAAAAAAAAAAAACAACAACAAAACAGTGTAGGATATGTAATTCCCAAAACAGCAGAACATTTCATTCTGCATGAACTAGATTGGACCAATTTCCCAAGAGTTTCCAGAGGCCTCTTTTTTATGCACTAATTTTCAGATTATTGGGCCAATAGCACCTCACTGTGTAACAGCCAAGACCTCATCAGACAGAGGCTTATTTAAAAAGATTTGAATACATAAGAGGTGCAACACAGGGAATGTGAGGTGGATTTTCTCCCTGGTGGGGAAGTTGCATTAGTGTGTGACACCATCCCAAAGAAGTCACTGAAGAGAATACTAACATTTCTAATGTGAATTAATAGCGCTGTGTGGACTGGTTGGGAGAAGGCAGAAAACAACAAAACGTAGTGATCAATTTGGGGGTGGAGTCTCAAAAAAAAATTCCCAGGAACCTTTAAAAACTACAGCTTAGCAAACTTGGCATGAGGGCACCAGCTCATTCCTCTCAACGACGCTCATGACGTGACCTCCCTGTCATCCTGCACAGCCACCCTGGCCCGTGTCACGTTGCCTTTTGGCACGGTCTCACATCATCACATTGGCGACGAGCCGCAGAGCCAAGGGAAGGCCCGACAGCCTCCTCCATGCGGATCCCTTCCCACTGCTCTTTCCATGCCATGTGGGGACATTTTCCCAGTTGGCCGGTGCTAGATATGATGCTTCCCTTTCTAGCGCCAACAGAGTGTTTGAGGTCAGCCCGAAGCGGGGACAACAGCTTTGGCCACTGCCTGCAGCTCTTGGCATAGAGAGGGACATAAAATAGCTTAAGACTATGCTGGGGAGCTGTTTGATGGAAAAACGGCTTCAGGATAGAAATAATCTAACCGACTGGGCTTAGTTTATTTGATAAATATGAAGACAGACACCAGTTGTAGGTTTTAGTCAGGATCAAAAGAGACGGTGTGAACCGCACAAGAAGGAGAATCTGCTCCTTCCAGACAGATAGACCATCGTTATATACAAGTGTACAGACAGCAGCTACAAGTTCAGAGAAATGCAGGAGGCTGAGATGTCCAAAATCCCCCAAAATCTCAAATCACGTTCAATTTAGCATCCAGTTCCCTAAGACTCCTTTTTCAAGCCCAACTCTAAGTGCTTTTAGACAATGATCATTAAGAAACATTATTAATTTGTGAACCAATTACTGCTTCATATGCTTTGGTACCTCATTAAAGACCCCATAGTTATCTAGGGATGATAACTGCACAGTGTTAGCATCATCTTTAAATTGTCAACTTTTTAAAAGTTTTATATTTTCATCTAACCCAAAATCCTTAATAACAGTTTCGTATCAGATAGGAAGATTCTTCGGGGCTAGTTGAATATCCAGGGATTTTTGTTCCAGTTCTCGTGGAATATCTACCAGATCTGTTCTACACAATTTTAGCAGTCCAAACAGGGACATGTAAAACTTCCCTTTCCTGGACAGACTTTGTGATGACTGAGTATTTAGGCTGTCTGAAACCACTGTTGCAGCATCAGACCATTGATTCTTCCCCAAGAGCTCCTGCCTTTGCATATTTCTTGCCCAAAATGCAAAATCAGTGATAATTGCAAATTCTTTCCTTTCAACTTGCATATTCATTCGTGTGTGTGTACGTGTTTGTATATGGGTGTACGTGTATGTATATATACGTATACGTATGCATGTGTCTAGACAAGCGCTGAAGTTCTCTTTGTAACCAAACACTGAGGAGAATTCTGATTTGCTGCCAATTCTTTACAGGGCTTTGACAGCATTTTGAAACCTGACCTATGATGAGTATTATTTTAAAATACGTAGTCATCATCTGAAATGTAAGAGCACTTTTAAACACTAATAACCCCAGCTCTTCCATGGTGACGTTGCTCTAGAATCCTCAAAGCACTTTGAGGAATGAGGAAAATGCAGCTATTTTCTTGCCACAGCTCTGGAAATTGAGATATAAATTCAGTGACTTCTCAAGGTCACCAGACAGTATAAGCAGAGCAGCTCACTCTCCCAAACACTGGGTCACTCACCTCTTTGTGCTCTCCTTACCCAAAGAAGGGCCAGGCAAGACTTCTCTACACATAATAATTTTGTCTAGCAAAAGACATTTCTGCCAAGTACAAACCGGCAGCTGTAAAAAGGAGGTACTTTGTGTTACAAATAATTCTAGGTGGAAAAATGAGAGAAAATAGTGACTTTATTATTACCTGGAGATCTTCTAGGATCAAATTCTCAATTAATCCAAGTGGTTTAGAGATGAAGAAACTTTTGGGGAATTCTCTCTCTTTGGGACTTTGTGTTGTGCTCCCTCCTAAGCTGGTCACAGATTTACCCAAAATGACGTTTTTCTCTGGCAGTGCTGTTCTTTTTGGTGTACTCACATTTCCATAATCATGTGTCATCCACTTTGTATGGTCCTGCTCCACAGCTATAGTTGAATTGGACTCAAAATATGCAAGATCTGAGATGTATTCACTAAAAATATGTATTTACTGACATTCCCCACCAATGTATCCTGCAGACCCTTGACCATAATTCCTTCCTAAGCTAAACAAATTTTCTTACATCTGTTGTGTTCATACTGACCAAAGAGTTTGAGAGGATTCCCACGCCTCCCCTTCCTCCAGGTTCTTCAGATTAAAATGTTGCAAAATAGAATTTTAAACTTATTAAAAATAGTTCAGTTTTCCAGCTGGCTCTCCAGCATGCACTACTCGTTGAAGTCTGTTGAAGTAGTAACCTAGATCAAAACGTTTCCCTGTGATTATTTATTGTTTGTAACAAACGGACTGTGTGGAATCAGTCATTTAGAGAGGGTTCAAAGTGAGTGTGTGTGCATGTGTGTGAGGTGTGTAAGAACCTGGTGACCTGGTCACAGAAGGAGATCTGGTTGGTCAGGCAGGACCTGCCTTTCATGAACTCGATCCCCTGGTTGTCGCGCGCGCGTTGCGTGATCCCCCTCAAGACGGTCTGCTCCATAACTGTCCCCGATACCAAGGTGAGGCTGACAGGCCTGTAGTTCCCCAAGCTATTTGGAACATCCACCTCAAATGCACTGATTAATTGATAAGAAGCTGTAGAATATCATGTACATTCTTTAGGTGAATTGTAAGGGGTCTTACTAAGCTATAGTGACCTCTACCTCAGTGGCCATCTGAAAATCAGACATACCCTGCTCTATCTCTTCAGAAATGGAGGTAAGGATCTACAGAGCGCCCTGCCACCATCCTCTGAGCACAGAGATTGCTTCTTTGCTTAGAAGCACAACGCAGGAAAGGGCAATAAGACGTTCTTTTCTTGTGCACAAGTCCTGTTGCTCAGGCTGTACGGGAGGTTTGAGGAAGCTGAATCAGTGCTTCGCCCTCTCTGCTTGGAAATAGGTTTGCAGAGGGGGTTGGCAGAAGCTGCTGCAAACCCACTAGTGCAAGGAATGGCTGTATAACCTGTAAACTGCTTGAAGAGTTGAGACTCAGTGGCCCCAGGTGACCGAGGGATCTATGAGCTGCCATCAGTAAGAGTCTATTAATCTGTCTCAGAGCCACCACAACAGCTAAAAAATATGAATTTGCTTCATTAAAAAGAACTGTAAGCAACTGATTATTGTTTTTAATTACTGTGAATAATCACATTGTGACTTTTATGGCTTTCCAAACTGTATGTCTTACTCAAGTTTCTCACTGTAGAAATCACTAATCTCAATGTCTAATGTACACATATGGGCTTGTATCTCCTTAGTCAAGCAAGGGTGCTACACAAACATGCTAGTACCAAGATCACTCTGAGCTTTAGCACCAATGGGTGCTGTAGGAAAGGTCACTCTGTATGTCCCAATTTTTCACTTTCAAGTCTTTCAGTTGTGTTTTTGTCTTTGGTCTGTGAAAAAAAATATGAGTTCATAGCATTTCATTTTAAAAGCTTTCATTTTAAAAGCTAAGGAGTAATGAAGTAAATGAATATATTTTGCTATGGATTCTGAATAGACATATAAACCCAAGATAAACTATAATTGCTTTAAAAATGATTTATTTCTCCCTCAGGCAGTATTGTTATGTCCACCTTCTAATCTTTCATTGGATGTCTGAGTTAGCACATCGATAACTTGGCTCACTATCAATTTAATTCTGTTTTGACTGCTGATAAAGTAATTGCACCATTTGACATGAGGAAGGACAGGCCGAGGAAGCTGAAGTAATTTGATCCTAAAACACATTGTACATTAAGATGTATTGTGGATTGTTACAAGGACGTACTTACTGTGGTCCAACTGACCTGCTGACCCAGGTCTGTGAAATACAACGTGATAATGGAAGAAACTGCAAGACTTTGAATGCTAATAGAATCCTTCAAGTAGGGCCCATCTGTAAAAACAGAGAGGCAAAAGGAAGTGGCATGAGCAATATATATCCTCTCAGTGACACAGCCAAACTGTAGCGTGCACAACTAATGGTCAAGGAGTTAAAACTTTTTGTGCCTTAGTGACCGTGCCTTAAATGTGAAATAGACGACTTTTACTCTGATTATTTTGGGTAACTTGCCTCTTACTCTCTCCTCTGCACACCATACCCCATACCTCATGCTCTCCGCACCATAAGAAAAGCATTAGGTCGCCAGGACACTGGGCAGCAACACCCAGCAAGGGTTATGATGCTCTAACTGTTAACCTAGCCCACTTGAGACACGGCTTGCAAGACACACAGGGTCCCTATTAGCTCCAACTCCCATTTCCACATCTGCCAAGAGCTGGCGAACTGGCTGTCTCCTGCAGCCACTTGTCCTCTAATGAGGCTTTCTGAAGAAGGATTACAGCTGACATTGCAGCTAGTGGGATTTTCCACAAAGGTATTGCATTTATAAACTGCCCTGTCTTCATTATTTGGTAAGATGCTCTATTCTGAAACGATTTTACAGGTGGTACAGATACAAAAATCACCAATAAAGATTCCTTTATTGATGTGGACGTTAGTAGGTTGATCACAGGCATCAATTAATGATAAAATGCTAACAGTTCACCTAATAACTTATATAAAGGGAGTAACATAATTGGGAGGAATAGGCTAGTAATATGTTAGACGGATGTTTGACCTGCATACGAATACTTACTGCGTTCCAGCTGCAGGCCAACACGGGAAGGGTACCACTGAGGACCTGTTCCGTTCATAAAGCATTACAGTTAATTTCATGGTGGCGGGCCTACATTTATCTTTTTATTTATTTATTTTTATTATTTATTTATTTGAATAGTTANTACTTACTGCGTTCCAGCTGCAGGCCAACACGGGAAGGGTACCACTGAGGACCTGTTCCGTTCATAAAGCATTACAGTTAATTTCATGGTGGCGGGCCTACATTTATCTTTTTATTTATTTATTTTTATTATGTATTTATTTTAATAGTTGCAAACGTGAGCTGAAATTCCTCTTGCGAGCCGCAGCTCGCAAGGTGAGGACAAGAGAAACGGGAGGAGAACACAGTATGTACAGNTTCCACGGGAACTTAAGGAAGAACTTCTTGACGGTGAGGGTGACAGAGCACTGGAACAGGCTGCCCAGAGAGGTTGTGGAGTCTCCCTCTCTGGAGATCTTCAAGACCCGCTTGGATGCAGCCCTGTGCCATGTGCTCTAGGTGGCCCTGCGTGTGCAGGGGGGTTGGACTAGATGACCTCTAGAGGTCCCTTCCAACCTTAGGCATTCTATGATTCATTCTATGATTCTATGAGGAGAACACAGTATGTACATCTGGAGCAGAAATCCCCTCTCCCCGTTCTTGAGTGCTGAACGGGTTAATTTCAATGCTGACTGCTCCACCAAACCAAGAAAAATGCAGTGTGGTCTCCAAATGCCCAACTTTCACAGGATAATTGCCACTAGGGAATACATAAAGAGAGAACCCTGCTTTTTTTTTTTTTTTTTCAAAAGCTCTATGCTAAATGTGGTCTGTCCACCTGCCACCCATTGCTTTTTCTGCTGTCCAGGCCAAATGTTTTGCTCTCTTTCCATCGGGGAACAAAACCAAACTGATCCTTTTTCAGTGAAATTTGATCAGAGGGAAGGAAGTAGATGCATTCCTCCTCCTATAAAACAAGTCTTCTCATTTACAGCTCTTGATCGATTAGTCAAATCTTTTCATGCTTATCATTCAAATACTATTTCTGTGCTCATTTTCCCTAGCTGGAAAATCCAGTTTTCCATTGGAGGGAGAAATAAGGTCAGTGCTGAAGTCATTTTTTCCCCCTGAAACACAGGAGGACAGAAACATTCCAGTTCGAGTCCTGAGGTTGCACCCACATTCTTGCACCCAACGAAATTTCCCCAATTTGGATTTTTTCCTGAGATCACTGCAATGATTCCATATAGCGTGAGAGGAAAAATATTCATCCAGAAAGTGTGTCTATATCTGGGTATGTCCCAACAGCTCTCTACAGCCAAATATTGGAAAAGATTGGAACAGCCTCTTCAAAACGCTGCCCTGGCCAATACTTCTTAGCAAATATATAGCAAATGAGTTAGACTGCAAACAATGAGTTGGCAGCTCGTTAGGAAAGTCGTAAAGACACAGTTCCCATTTAGGAATACAAAGGACACAGGGCTAGTCCTAACCTACCCCTAATCAGGGATATTTCCTTAATAATATAACATATCCAAGAGGGACGCAGCACAATCTCATTTCAAAAGCACTCAGGGCCAGGGTGAGTTCTGTGGGCAACACTGGGCACTGGATGAACCAGGCTTTCAGCAGGAGGGAGGGAACCTATCCATGAAGCCACGGCTGTTTTTCCAAGGCACCACGACAATGTGTGGCTATTAGAGACAACAGAATGAAACCAGAGCAAGAGCAGCTGTCCGCCTTGTCAAGGAAGGTGTGATTTGCTGCAGGACTTGCAGATATTAATAGTCATTTGGGAGCCTGGAATGCCATGTCCTTGTGTTAAATAGGAACCTTCCCCCGCCACACCTCGTATGATGGTATGTGTCAATAAAAGCCAATTTACCTGGTCTTGTGGCAGTGTGCCTTAAGGCATGGCTCATAATCATCACAAGGTCAAGGTCATGTGTTTAGGCACGTCACCCCACATTTTCAGTGTTTTAGCCTCAGTGNGGCATGGCTCATAATCATCACAAGGTCATGTGTTTAGGCACGTCACCTTGCATTTTCAGTGCTTTAGCCTCAGTATGCTGTCATTTTTGAATATTTTGAATGTTATTCTTGAATGCTCAAAGATTGCGATAGATGGAAGCCTTGGGCTTCTGTGCACGCTCTGCTGGAGGGACCTTGGCCGTTGGGATGTGTTTAATTGGGGCTGCTGGGACGTGGTGTGGGGCTTAACACTATTAGCAGAAATGCTATGCCAGAGGCATAGCAGAACTCGTTTCTCTCTGCAAGAGCACTGGGTTCAGCATGAGCAGAGAGGTCTCCCACTCTCCATCTTCCCTGGTAAGCAGAGTCTGAGGCTCTTTGAGGCCAAGCTGCTCTCAAGCCTTGGCACTCACTGCAGAGAGGTAGCTGCAGCTGTGTGCAGCATTGGAAGGTCTTTCTGCATTTCCATTCCTAGCAGAGCTCTCTCTGCTCCATATTTTCTTTTCTCTTCTTATTTTTTTTGAATAGGATTTACTTCCCAGTTAATTCACTAGCACTCTGGGTGCCTTCTGCAGAGATTAAATGGCAATGCAGGTGCATAGGGGACTGCTGTTTATCTTGCGACTCTCGAGAAGCATAAAATCAGACTTATATATCTAAACTTATTTACAACTATTAGATTATAATAACTGTTATAATTATAATATTTACAAGTCTTATGGAAGGGTGGTAAATTATATTCCTCTAGGTAGTCCCTTCTGAGTTGTCTGGATCCCTTATGCTTGGGGTCTGGGTTTTGGATATGCATTTCACACTTGGAACAAAATAGGGACCTGTTTACCCACTATTATGTCCCTGCAACAGCAGCTGAGTTTCTGATACTACCTAATACAGTAGCGTCTTCATTTAGTGACAGATGTTGTAATTCCTCCTTTACATTTCTAAGAGCTCTATCATTTATGTAGAATAATGTTGTTTTTTTTCAGTCTGCTTAAATAGCTACCAAAACGACTTCTTTTTTTTTTCCATCTCCTATTTGGTTATTTCTTTCCTCTTGACTTATTTTTCACTTGAGGGTACAGGAAGTTTGTTCCCATGTCTTTAAATCCACCACCCCCAACTGCATTCCCTGCATCTAGGTACACACCTGAGAGCACAAATCATCATCTCCTGTGTGCAGAAGGTCCCCTAATTCATGATTAGTCTTAAGCCTTTTACCTTATTCCATCTTCTCAGCTCGAAAATTGTTACACCTTTGGGAAATATTTCAGCCCCAAACAGAAAAAGCTGTTCATTATAAAAAATAGTTAAAATATTTCAAAGCTATAACCTAAAGCATATTAATTTTCAACACAAGATGATTTTTTTTTTGGAAAGTGACTCAATGTTTATTCATCATATTCTAGTAAAAAAGAATGAGGAGAAATACGTAAAGAGCATGGAAAACCAAGCTCTGTGGGTCTTGTTGCTCACCCAGGTTGGTATTTTCATTTATACTAAAATCTCATCAAGTTATCATTCAAACTCACAGGAATTCAGGACAGTTTTAAAAGCCCATATAGAATTTTAAAAGCTCTCAAGGGTTCTTCTTATCCACATGATTCAAATGGACCTTAGCGTACGCTCCATAGCTTTAATACCAGTAGGTTTGGAAGATTTAACAGCAAAGAAATCTATATACTAGGTATTTTCCAATAGTTATGTAATTGGATGGATCCCTCTAATTTTTATTGCGTTTCATAAAGAACCTTTTATGAAAGCTCTTTAATGCACTGTCTCCTTTATAGCAAATTCTATGATCGAATACCCATTTGTTACAAAGTCTTTACGAAGCTGAGTTAAGCTGTTTGAGAGCAAAGGCAAAACACAACAAAGACAAATTAGGGGTGTTCCTTAGCATGCAGCCCTGCAAAAGCTGTTCCCCCAGGGAAGGAGGACTCTCAGAAATGCAAAATGAAGCTGGCGGACAGTGTTTGTGGATAATTAGCAGCCTGGCTTTCCTTGAATGGCTAATTTTATTATCAGGTAAATTGTTTGTTTCTCATTGTATTTCACCACTCATGCATCTCTGAAAACAAATAGGCTTAATAATTACAAGCAGTACCTGCTGTGATATGAATCCGGTGATATTAACAACAAAATTACTATAATTAATCAGCAGCAGCATGTTGTTAAAACCTGCAGGAATATAGGAAATCCTGGGTAATATTCTGGCACCAACACCCCTTATATGATCACGAAAGCCACACAGAGCTGAGAAATGTAACAGCACTTGCTCACGTGAGCCTGGATTAACTACATTTTGCTACCTTAAACCAGATTACAGATTTGGTGTTTGATATGCAGCCATAAAAAGAGGTACCTAGGGAAGATTCACCTAATTCTGTGTGTAGGGAAGCTGTTTTCTGGTGTAATATATAGAGACAGAGCTTTCTCTAACACATTGATTATCTGCAAACTAACTTGCCAAGGTCTTTCCTTAACAAGTGGATGCTGAGCACATAAAGTTACGCTGTGTCCATGACCTCAAGCAGCTGCAGTTATAAATGATGTCTTTGCAGGCATTTGCAAATGTTTGCAAACGGAGCATTTTGAGCATAAATATTCACTTCTTCCTTCTAGTTTTCATTACATAAAAACGCAGCTAGCTACAAACATGACTTAACTTTCAAACGGTTGGACACTGAAAGCAACTGTGGAAGTTTAGACAGGCAAAAAGCATAAGAAACTAGAAGCAAGTAAGCGTGCAAGCAACGTTGGTATATGTATTTTTGTATTTTTGGTACATTGTTCCTGCTTTCCACTTAAGAAATAGAAAGGCTTGTGCATTTCAATTTTCCATGTGGCCTGCTGAAGGAAGTATGATTAATTTTGATCTTACTCTGGATTTAGATTGCTTGTGGGCAAGGGAAGGGAATGAGTCTCACCTTTTATTTCATTAATGGCAGAGCAGAATGCAGAGAAACTAGAAAACAGATACGCCAAGTTTAGCATTTCTTCTAAGCATTTCTTGGTCAATTATCTAATAAAAAATGCTTATGAAGCACTTCATTCATTTTCATTTTCTTTCAATATTTGACTGTCTGGGGGATAACTCACTCCACAGCTTTTAATCTAATCAGGATGCACCCCCTCACTAACCACTAATAGCAGCACTTTATTTTTTTCCTTTTTTTTTTTTTAATCAAATGGCCAAACCGATGCTGACAATCATTAACGGAGCACGTTTGAACTGGGATTATCCCTTCCTTAATGCAGATCACCTTCGGATAACTTCTGCTTGTCGGTTCATCGCCCCAAAAATTACTCCCCGCTTGCAATTGCGCCGAATTCCAGCACAAGGGAAAGGCAGCGCAGAGCTGCACGGCCTCGGCAGCGGATCAGGCCCTCGCACGCGGGTCGGGGACACAGCTGTTTCCCTGCGCCCTTTTTGAGAGATGTTGGCTTGGACCGGTTTAATTCCCCCATCCCGCCACCTTAATGAGGTGTCAGTGTGTCAGGGAACCTGCTGCCAGGCAGCTTTTCCCATCCCAGTGCTACAAGGGAGGATGAATCATTCTGTCTGTGTGTATCTATCTGTGTAGTAAATGTTGTTCTGATGGTTCAAAAAGCCCTGCTATGCTCTGCCACATCTAAAACTTACTTCATATCAATGCAGCTAGCCAGTATGTTATGTTTGGATTCACACAGATACGCATTTTAAAGTGGAAAGTTTATGACAGCTCTTTAAAGCCTCAAGAACATCATTTTTTAGGGATCAGAAATATCCCTTTAATTGTGCCTGCAAATCGTCTTGTTGTGCATTAAGACAGTCCTTGTCAATGGTCAAACTAAAAGACAGTGTTAGCTTTTTACAAGGCAATATTGCAACCGCTGCTGTGGTCTAATGGATCCCGGGTTATCTCCAGAAGCAAACGGATTGCACTTTTTTCCATGCACATATTATATGTATTATATGTATATGTATTATGGAGAACCCCCTACCTGGTAATTCTCAGCTAGAGGCGCTCAAGCTCTGAGCACTTGCAGAATCCTCCTCAGTTCATCTGTTTGTGTTCACTCGTTTTAAACAGCTAAAGAGAAAATGAAAATATCTGGGAAGGGGAAGTAGTGGGTGAAACAACAGATTTGGGCTCAGAGACAGGATTTTATTTCCAGAGTCTTCTGTGAACCAGAGATGCCTGTACTGCTTTTTCCCTAGATAGGCGTCAAGGATGAAAGTGCTTGAGTCCTTCATCAAACACTTGAGACTAATTGCTGAGTTTAGAAACGAGCTACAGTCTGATATTGATCGGCACAGCATTGCTGGGGGAGTGTAGAGAAGCACACGCAGGATGGGGATACGCGGGTAGATGTGTGAATGGCTTGAAATAGCATCAAATATCAAAGACAAAAGCAAAAGAAGCAACAAAAAAGCAAGCATGGGCTTTAATGAAGAGAGGGAGCAAACAAATATATGAGAAAGTGCCATCAGCGAGTGACACCCTTGACGTACAGGTCATGACAGTTCTCCCTTGTCTTTGCCTGCTCCTGCCTCCTGACCCTGCATCTCCTTGTTATCTTCTGGCCGCATTAGGCAAAGTCTGCACTTAGGAAGTAGCCGAGCATTTCATGAAGACCCTGTTCATAAAATTCCCCCTAGGAGAAGCTGCTAGGTCTTTCTGTAAAGCCATCTGCCCAACTCCCATGTCCAAAGCAAGAGGAACTCCTTTCAAAAGCTCGCACGAACTGCAGAGCACTTTTAAAGCCCTAAAATGATCCTGAGTTTGGTACCAGCAACAGGCACCCATGTTGTTAACAAACATGATTTATTTTTTCACAAGCCACGGCCACCCACTGGTGTTTTTATTATTTTGAATTCCTTCAATAAACATTCAGCTAAATCTACTGTTGAATATCAGGGTAAGGCTGGAAATTAACAGACTGTTACTCAGATAAAAATGGACTGAGTCTAAACGGATCTAGGAATACTTGAATTTAAATAGATCCAGGAGCTTCTTAATAGTCAAAATTGCTTTGGCATTTTCTTTTACCACTTTGGTAGGCTTTAACTCTTCCTTGTGTCTGAGGCTACATTCACTCAAGCCTGGATTTCTCGGACAGTATCTTGCACTGCCCTTTTCTCAGATAAGCCTCAGGCACTGCAATAATCCCCCTTGTGAGTAATAATAGGCAATTCTGATCATTTTTGTTTGTTTCTTACAGAGAACTATCAATTAGATCTACTGCAAATCAAGAAAAGCAAAGAATCTAGCTAGGAAATTTCTTAATGAGGCATTTAAATAACATCTCGCATTTGTTCTCTGGTTGTTGATACAGGCTGTCATTCGTGATGCATTGCGAGAGCCCTGTAAATCCCAGCTGGGAACAATATCCCAGAGAGCACATGGGGCCCGTTCTGCTCCAAGCGACATCTCAATAGATTCACTGCCTTTCCTTTTATCATATTACTCATCCGAAATGTTATCTGTAATCCTGCTAATGAAATGCAATAACATCAGATGCAGCAGCTGCCAAAAAAGAGAAATAATGTGAATATAGTTTTTGAATTAATCTTTACTTTTTCTATTACCAATCGAAACATCTCTGTTTTTCTGAAGCCCAGCTTATTTTTACAGGTGTTTAATGGATAGCCTATCTTTTGTGTTTTAGATACCTTATTCCCCAGTTCAATAGGTCGTTAGTTAAGCTCATCTTCGCTCTGAATGTTTCTTACAGGATTCCAGCCAAAAGAGACAAAAGAGCCCAAGGTGGATGAAAGGTAGATAAATTATTCTTATTTTATAGATGGGAAAATGAAGCTCTCTTTTGGGAAAGTGCGTGACACACAACTTACCCAAGTCAATAGCATGCCTCCCAGCTTTAAAGACCCAAACTCTAAATATCACCTTCCCTTCAATGGGAATCATCAGGCTTTAAAAATGCCAGGCAGTCCTGAGACCTTTAGTGATATTAGAAGTGCCAAAAAGCTATGAAGATCTGACTCTTCCTTAAAAGGAAAAGAGTCTTCCTTAAGGCAACAGGGAACAAGTGTACTGCAGCTAAACAAGCTAAACTTCAGCTATAGTATAACATATGAACTTCATAACTCAATATACACTGAAAATATTCCTTAAAGCCATGTGTACGCTTCTGAAAGCAAAGCAAGGAGTAAGATTTCAGCACCCTAGCTAGAAATGCTGAGATGCAAGTTCTGGGTTTTAGCAACACGAGCAAGAGACACGATCAGCACTTGGGTGGTTCAGGAGGGTTTCACCAAGGTTTAGGTTGCAGCTAAGTCCAGAGGGCCATGCAGCAACCAGCGAGTGCAGCTAGCGCATCCCCTGCATGGCCTCTCCCTTTCCAAAACGGGACAGAATTCGTGTTCTGCAATTCCAACACAGAATGTGCGATAAAGACAGAGGCGCTGCAAAATTGGGGAGTAAGCATAAGCTAAATTTAGAGTTGCTTTGAAGATGGATATTGTGATGCTGACTCAGTTTGGCCTCCACTTTTTTAGTCATGTAAGGTCGACAATATCATTCTCATTTCCAGGCTAGCTATTCCAAAAGAAGTATTCCAAATCCTCATAGCTGGGCTTCAATTATTTTGGCAGATTTTGGCATAAATTCAAGTTACACAAATCTATACCAGCAGACAAGCTCTTGTGTTTTGTATGGAAAGGTTTGCAGATGTGTGCCAGGAATAAGGAGCCAGGTCATCCTCCTGCCACTGCTTCTCACGTCCATCAAAAATGAACCATAAGGAAGCATAAGGGATGGGCTGGTTTATGGCCAAAACAACAAGCAAAGGCCTCTGTTCTGGCTTAACAAAAAATAAAAGTAGAGAGTTTAAGTACACTTAAGTCTCACTGTGGCAGTAACAAGAAATTCAAGCGGCTTTTAATAAACTGAAATGTGTTGACAAGCATAAATGGTAAAACGAGCTTGGAATTTTCATTTGAAAGATACTGAAATTCATCATGAACTAGTTTTCTGCTAGCTGTTGTGTGGCTAAGACAAAAGAGAAATTATCTAGATGTGTAATTTAAAAAAAACCTAATGTTTCCTCCTAATCCAGTCATTTATATTTACAAAGGCAACACAGA
Source organism: Crypturellus undulatus (assembly GCA_013389825.1). Classification (NCBI taxonomy): domain Eukaryota; kingdom Metazoa; phylum Chordata; class Aves; order Tinamiformes; family Tinamidae; genus Crypturellus; species Crypturellus undulatus. The sequence continues at coordinate 46,356 of VWPW01017247.1, read as the reverse complement.
TGAATGAGTAACTTATCCCGACAAAATCACAGTACTTCTTAGTGTCCTTTTCCACTAACTGCTCATCCATGATAGATTAGTCCTCATTATTAATTTTCCATTGAGTCGTTGTGAATCAAGAGAGCATAAAACTTTTTGAAAACCACGTCCTGATGCGGCAGCCAACCCAATGCATCCTGTGAATTCATGCTGGGGATTGGCACTCTGTGGTCCAACAGCCTGGACAGGGCAATATTGATCATCCCTTTGAAAATTCATTCATAAGTAGATTACAGCTGTGACTTTCAGCTAGAATGAACTGCATAGAGTACAAACAGGGAGAAAGGAGGTGGAGATTTGCTAAGGAAGGTATGTCTTGTGGTTACTTCTCTGTGGAGAGCCTCCAGCTCAAGGCCACTTATGGCAAGATCAGATCATGGACCTCTTTTCTCAAAGCCTGGTCTAATATCAGAAGAAAAATCCCTCTGCAAGGCTCTGTGCCTTACATACATCTTATTCAGGTCTCTTCATCTACGAGATACATAAGGTTGATTGACAAGCCAGTATTATGAAGCCAGCTTGGGAGAGCCATAAATAGCCCAAATCAGCTGCTCTGAGTCCCCAGCAGGTGCATCCATCAGGCGCATGAGTCTCTCCAGGCATCAAAATTGACAGATTTCATTAACTTTCTTCAACTGAGAAGCCAGTAGTAACAGGCAGTGGGGAGAAATTAGAGGAATTGGAGGTTTGGAGCAGGACTGTGTTATCAGCTGGTTGCACAGAGCGGGGAGGCAGGACACTGGCTTAGCAGTGACCGTTCCTGTTGGTGCTCCTGGTAATGACCAGCCCCTAGAGCATCCTTTCTCCCCTCTGTGAGCACTGCTGTTTAACGTCACGGCCAATCTCCAGCATGGAATTATGTGCTGCTGTATGAGCCTTTCTCCTTCAGCTGCAGCACTGCTTTCAGCAATTGCATTTTAGTACGGGGCTTGCAAATTGTGGTGTTTTCCCTCAAGCTCTTGCTTTTCAAGTCAGTGCGTTCTAGTATGTGAGTTCTCAGAGGTCATTAAAATCAGGAAAGTTGAAGATACGGAGTCTGAAAACCCCTAGGAGATTTTCTAGGAAAGACAAGATATGGCATCTCCTGACACTAGGCAATAAAGACCTTATCCAAAGCACTTAGAAGTCAGTGGGAAGCTCTGGTAGACTCATTGAAATGTCACAGTAGACGGATCTGTAAAGGAGCATCTGATGGAGGTGCAAGAGGGCAGACTGGGTATGCCCCGACCGGATTATCTGTTGGGTGACAACATCCAAGGGGTGTCCCGCTGCCCTGTGACTTCTAGGTGGGTGCAGGATGGGTGCAGTAGGTGAAACATGGCAGATGAAGGGCTCCCAGCGCCCTGCTCTGCACCCCAGCAGGACAAGGCTACAAGACAGGCTGGACCCCAACATGAAGAAGGGATTGAATTGTTTCTCTCTTTGCCCTCTCTCTAGTAGAAAGAAACAGAATACATCATTTGTCTTCTAGGAATGTTGTCTTTAGGGTTTTTGGATAAATACTTGAAAGAAGAAGTCTTAAGGCTGTATCCTTGAGTGCCATCTGCTGACAATCTCCTTCTTAATGATTTACCTTCCCCAACATTGCTTATTTTAATCACTCCGTGCAACATTTGTTAGCTCAGTTGCACAGGCTTCTAATTTTTGAGCTGAAGGAGCAGGAATTTATGTTTTATTTAGACACCTGGCAGTTCTGGCATGTTTCTTATCCATAAGCCCCATTTCCGTCTGTGGGCCAGTAATCTCTGGACTTGATTTCAGTTTTTTATAATTTCAAGGAGTAGTTCTAGTTCTCTCCTGCAGGAGGAGGTTGTATGCATCAATTTAGTATAGTATTGCATGTGCCCATCCATCCCTTCCTCTGTTCTTCCTCCACTTTCAGGATATTTTTCAGCAACTTTTGCATAGTAACCTCGAAAATATTTAATGAACTAATCACTGACTTCACTGTATACCTCCCAGGAATACAGACGGGAACTCACTTTGCGAGACAGACCCTCCTTCAACACAATAACGTGCAAATCACCATCTCCTTCTACTGCTTAGAGGATTTGGAGGAGATCTCAGTGGAAGATATAGAAGGGCTCTCAGAAAATGAGGAGTTTGTCCAAATCTGTTACTGACTTGGTGCTTGCTATTTCCATCAAAAAGAGAGTGAGATTGTTACCACCTAATAGGAAGAAGTTCACTGAGGTGCGTCACGGAAAGGAAACCTCTCAAGAAGTGAAAAACAACAACCCCCAGTGCTGCCAGAGCACAGCCATTCCGGAGGAAACTGCAAGAGGAGCCTGACTTCCACCTCCATCCCGACCAAACCCACTGAGCAACTGGAAGATGAAAATTTACTCGACCACCTCCCACCACAGAAGCATCACAGGTCATGCTGGCAGGAGGGCAACAGGGGGTTCTCTCAGTATCTTCTGCTTTGTTTCACTGTGGATTTTTGTTTTTCTTAATCTTCTGCAGATGGATTCCTCTTCTTTTACGAGAGGCTTAGTTTCTCCCTATGCAACAGAGATGTTAAATGGATCAAAAGGATGAGCAAAATCATCATCCCTACAGACAAATAAATCCTTAGGTTTTCCTTACTCCTCATAAGCGACTAAGGAAACAGAGCAAGAAGCTTCCTTCTCAGAAGGAAGGCAGTGGCTAGAGTGACTGTGGGCTGACCCAAAACAGAGCTCTTGAGTTGGAGAAAAGCTTGAATTCCTGTGGGAATGTTAGTTTCCCTTCAAAGACTGTTCTCAACCTAAATAATGTAGAGATCCCCAGACCCTGGTGATACAAAAGGGATTGTTCCACTGGCCTCTGTACAACAGGAACCACATGGTAGGCTGTGCCAGGATTGCTTCAGCTAGTGCTTTTTTTGCTCGCATTTCTCAACTGAGACTTGAAGAATATTTTAGCATTTCTTCCAGGCCTTCTGAGTTCCTTTCTGTCATATAAACCCAGGCCCAACCTAATGCTTGCCTCGCTTAGCAACCCTACCAGTGTTCATAATTTTGTCTTTCCCCTCCTTCCTTAAATCCAGCAGCAAAAACTGATCAGTGGCGATAGATGCTGCTTGTGAAAGTCCTGTACAGGCGTTCCTCTCCCTCACTGACAAGATACCAAGCTAAGGAGGAAGCTTAATTATACAGGTGATCAAAGGAAAATATATGAAGAGAGAGAAAATGCGTGTGGGTAGGAATGTGTTTTGGCAAGAGATTATAAACAACACGTAAGTCTGACACACATGAAATGACAGCAACGAACGTATGAGCTAGCTGGAAATAGCACGCAAACCAAAGACATCCATGGATAAGCCCCTTTCCAGTTCTTGCCTAAAAGGACTGTATTCTACAAACTGTCAGCTGCCAAACTATGCAAAGAGAAAAAGGGGAAAACTTGTTCTTTGCAAATGGAAAAGCAAGAGGAACCTTGTTGAGACAGGAATGTCTTGGCTGAGTTGGAAAAGATGGGTTAAAGCAATAAGCTGGAAGAGAAAGGAAGAACACAGGACACTGGCACCGTGTGCTCTGCAAAACGGGGCAACTAAAGTGGGAAACTGAAGAGTGAAAAAACAGTTAAAGGAATATCCTTTACGTGTGTTTTAAAGAGCCACATGGCCAGAGTTTCCATTTGTGATTATGCTTTTTTTGCATGCTTATTTTCTTTCTTCTTACTTAGTTCTGCTTACATCACTGAGACTATTTGGAGTAAGGTACCTCCAATTATGAATACAGGTTGCGTTAAATGAGCGTATACACAGGTTTGCACCATTTTAACTCAAATCCATCGAAAACCTGATTACAGTTAAACTTGCATAAATTTCTGTGGCAGTGATCTTCACCTGATTTAAGCTAAATCAATATAAATCCAGTTTAAAATTGATTTGAGAGAATCTATGCAGAAATGGGCTGCATTTGCACAAACTGAGGGTCAGAAATACTCCTAGCAAAATATTAAACTTTATGCACTCTTTATATTCAGCTGCTGACATTTCAAACTTTTCGTGTTCTGCATTTTACAAAACCTTGCAGGGACCGAAAACAAGTAGTTTTGGAGCAGTTGGGTCAAGAGCCTTTTGCTTCATCAACAGCATCTTTGTGCAGTCACAGCAGCCTTGAACCTCACTGTTTTATAAAATTCTAAAGGCAGAAGAGAAGCCTAAGATTTCATCCACTTACTGTGATCTGAATATTTGTTTCTGGCTAAAGCATTTCTTTCAAAAAGGCATCTAGTCTTTTCTTGAAAACCCCTTAACTGGTAAAAAAAAAAAAAAAAGAAAGAAAACCTACCATTTCTGTTACTCCAAAATACACCCGGCCTCTTGGGAAACCATAGAATCATTATGGTTGGAAAAGACCTTCAAGATCATCAAGTGTAATTACAAACCCATCACCACCATGCCTACTAATCAATGTCCCTGNATTATGGTTGGAAAAGACCTTCAAGAGTGCCTCATCTACAGGGTTCTTGAACACTGCCAGGGATGGTGACTCCACCACCTCCTTGGGCAACCTGTTCCAATGCTTGACTACTCTTTCCATGTAGAAATTTTTCCTGATATCTAACCTGAACACTTCTTTTGAAGAAGAGACTGACTCCGACCTCACTACAACCTCCATAGAGTTCTTGTTGCATCATTTGCTGCCCACCTGAGTACTCCTTCAGTTCTAAGAAGTCCAACTGAAATTACCAAGCATTGCACAGCCCCACCTGTGTCAAATGTGAGCGACACTCAAGGCTACCAAAAGAAAAAACAGTATTGCCGAAAAAAAAAGTGAGGTTTTCCTGACTCTTAGGAAATGGGGTTGTGCTGAGTCAGTTGAGAACTCTCCTTCCAGCTTCTTAAATCTATGGTAGCTACAGTAGTACCCCAAGAACTGCTCTAATTTAGCACTGGGGGTGTCAAGCCAGTCTCAGCTTTCATGCAAGATCTCATGAAAAATAAATTTGACAGTTTTCCCAAGGCCTCCAGCCTGCTAGCTGTAATACTTACATGCTTTGTGGAATTTGTGTTTCACATCAAGAAGGGTAGATGATGGAGGTACCTGAAAAAGAAAACAAAATGCAAGCATATTAATTTTATATCCATCTTTATTCTGGCATCTCTTTTCCCCTCCTTCTGTTCAATGAGGACATGATTCAGCTTGTTTCCAAGTTCTTCAGGTCATGATGATGCAAATAGCAATTCTGTTTACATATTGATTTTTTATTTTTAAGGATTGCTCACATTTGGTTCCCATACTACCTGCCTTGCTCAGCCAATGGAAGGGTAAAATCCTCATAGGCAAGAGGGAAACCTGCTGACCCTGCAGATCCAGCGACTACCCTCAAGATCATGTCAAAGGGAGCGTTTAAAGTCAAGTTCAAGCATACTAGGACCTGAGATATGAAGGATTTTTCCCAAAGGGCCAGTAGCAAAGGGTTCTGTCCTTTCTGCTTGAAATCAGCCTGCCTTTGCATCCTGTCATTCATGTTCACTGAAGCAATTTGGGTGTTACAGTGTTGGATGGCAGTCCTGAAGCCTTTTAGATTCTATTTTATTATGTATATTGATTTCTTAATACACTTCGTACAAAGTGTCTGAGAATCACAGCAAGACTTGCTAGAGTGGAAAACTTAGAAGTAGCTGGAATTTATAATGAAGGTGAATGGAATACTTATGGAAATAGTATGTCAAGCTTGAGATCTAGGTGGCAGGGGCAAGAAGCCTAGAAGAGTTTCTCNGTATGTCAAGCTTGAGATCTAGGTGGCAAGAAGCCTGGAAGAGTTTCTTCACTTTGCTTCTTCGGAAGTCACACAGGAACCTAACCCTTAGGCTCTGCAGAAATTGCTCTACGAGTTTTGCTGGGCAGCCCCATTTCATTGCATCACATAGAATTTATTCATTTGTGCATAAATTGACCTACTGATCCTTCCTTGTTGGCATTATCTTCTGCCCTTAATCCCACTTCTTCAAAATGTGCTCAGTGATCTGAGGGAATTGTGAGTTTTGCTTATACGTAAGTTGACACCCAGCACAAATATGCAATTCATGTGTCACTAGTTTTGGGAGCGAGTCAACTTCTTTCCAGTAATGATATAACCAGGCTGATAACTCAATACATCTTTCAATAATGTTAAGAGTTATGATGATAGCTGCCCTAAATGCTGGTTAGTGAATGGTTGGTATGTAAAGTTCTTTTTTTTTTTTTTTTTCTGCTCAGTTTGATTTCCATAATTTTTGAGGGTTTTACTGTCATTCCAAAAGTCTTTATTTGGAGAAACTGCTTTTAAGTGAATCTCTATTTACAGTCTGATTCACCTCTCTGAGGCACCTGTTAAGCAATATTAACTGCAACCATATCAGGGACTGAAATCCTTGAAACTCGGGACAGATTTGAACCTGGCATCAGCAGAATCCAAGCTGTAGCCAAATCCTGTGGAACTGTGCTGGGCCAGGAGAGGGACATTCCCCTGGTATTCCTGATCGCTGACACAGCCATAGGGAACAAAACAAGAACTGGGCTTTATTGCATTTTAGAAACCTCTAAAAATACCTCAGGTTGCTTTCTCTTATGTAATAATTTCACACCTGCAAGATCCAGAGTCCAGAATCTATCAGAGAGAGATGCAAGGCAGTAGTGCTCGTGATAACAAACATAAGGCACATAAGAGTGCAGATGAAAACGTGATGTGTCCTGATGTGAGGGAGGATCTTACATTTTTCTAAATACTGTAAGCTCTGTTACCACTCTGCTTGCCAGGTAGCTCGAGCTGGAGGGAATTATGTTTTCTCCCTAGATCTTGCAAGGCTCCTGGGCAAGAGCCCTGACATGCACGAGTACCTCCAAAGTGCTGCAACTGGCTCAAGTGGTGCCAGCTCAGTGCATCAGGGAGCAGGTTGGTTAGCTGAGGTTCGCATTATACTGGGTGGGTTGTGCATGGCCCAGGAAAGCAAAACCAACCAGCAGAATGGGAAGAAATGTGCTTTATGGGCCAGCTGCCTAAGAGGATGGCCAACACCTCACCTGAAAAACGCTTACCAGGCTCCAAGTGCAAAAATAATGCATATACCTTCCTCTTCAGCGCAAGGTGTGCAACCCAGGAACCGCAGTGTCCCTTCCCTGGCAGGCTACAGCCACAAAAGGAGTGAAATACATTTTTTTTATGATGTCAAATAATTGTGTCTTTCTTTTAAAGAGCTCATAAAGCAATGAGTTACAGATTCTACTATTGATTGGCTTGAACATGTTGCTGAGACATCAGCTTCTTATTAAGAAGCGCCATTAATGATCTTTTGTTCTCTTCATTGTGCATCAATACAAGCTAATGAAATGTAGTGACTGAGCAGCATCTGCTCGTATTGCCCATCATGGTGACCAAACAAAACACCCTGAGATACTCCACTCTAATTATTACTCTCCTTTCTTTCATTCTTTTAAATTTCTCAAAGTGTTCTAACCTTCCTTTGCCTCTAAATCAGCATGTTTCAGATGCGCAAAGGCAAAAGACAGCAAAAGGCCGTCCTTGGTTTATCTAGAACGAGGAATTGTATCATCAAAGCACCTTTTATCTGGCACATACCTTCCATGTCTGACAGTCAAGCCACGGTTCCCTTCAGTTCCTTATCTAGTAGTCAAACAGCAGGTTTTATATATAGTTAAGTTTCTAGTAGGTTGCTATCATAAGTTCAACAATATCTTTTGCTTCACAAAAAATAGTAAAAAAGGCTGATTTTATAGGTGTGCACTGCATTCATTACACTTTTCATTCAGAAAAGGATGATTTTAAAACCTCTAATTCCACTTTTTTGCTGTATTATCCTAGCAAAAACAATAATTTTACTTTTCCATTCAACACAACATTTCACTTTTTAGGAATTCAAGGATAAGAGGCCTATCGATTCCAGGTCTATCCTTCTATCCTATGCAGCAATGCACAAACCAACACATTTTCTGTTTAAGATTGAAAATACCATATTAGTAACTTAGGCTATGACTGAAGGAAGACATTAGGGGAACTGGGTACCAGCTTTTGTGAGTACCAGCTAATCAGATCCCTCTTTCACATTTATAAGTGAAGGAATTGTAATAAATCTGGTGATCTGTATGTAATTTTCCCACACAGTTTTTGCACTGCAGAATTATTTTAGGTTTTAGAGGTCAGAAGAATAGCAGTAAGAATTTGAATAATAGATAGTTGATAGTTGATCAGGAAAACTTCCATTCTAACTAATTGGCATTTATTATGAATTTGGCTTCTATATCTGATTATTCTCTATTATTGTTAATTTTGAAAGATAGTATTAAAAAGGGGTTCTGAAAGCCTCCCTCAATGTCCTATAATGGTCTTTTGTCAACTTGATGAACCAGAATGATGGTCATGTCCGAACATATAAATAGATGACCCTGACTCTACCTTGGAAATGACATGTAAGCAGCTACATATAGACAAGTATTTCCAGAACTACAAGACAGACTTATATGAAGCTTAGTATTTTAATCGGTGGATTGGAGCAAAACCAGTACTGATCTCAAACTAGTCTTCCCAGAAGTGGGGGAGATTCAGAATTAGGTTTTAGCTCAAGTCTGTTCCCAAAAATGAGAGCAAGGGAAGCACCAATTAACAAGTCTCCCTGAGATTATTTATGTGGTCACATTAATTTTGGCATATGAGACAATCTGACTGGCATTCCCAGTGACTATAAGGTAGAATTAACTATGAATACACGTAACCATATTTTTCCTGGATGGCTTGTTGATTTGCACTGTCCAAATTTGTCTCTGAATTTGTTTTGTAATTTTATGCACTCGTGTGTTTTATACAAAGCAAAAATCCTCTTTACAAGAAATTTCCTGAAGAATAGAGACAGACACCAGAAAGAGCTTTTTCTCCTTCTACTGAAGATGAAAATAAAGAGAAGGTGATTTACAGATAGCAGCCATCCTAATTTTCCATTGAGCATTTTACAGTGTTCAACGTGTTCACTTACTCGAGAGCAAAGCGGACGAGAATTGACAGGTCTCTTTGCATTCTAACCTTTACTTGAAGAAGATTGACTGAGGTTTCTGTAGTCACCTTAAGAGGTCAATAGCAGAACCACTCAGAAAGGTTTTGTCAGAACTGGAAAATAGGATTGTTCCTTAGAAAAGGAAGAAAGGGAGGGAGAGCAGAAGAAAGGAAAGAAGGGAGAGGGGAAGGAAGGGAGAGAGGAAGGAAGGAAGGGAGAGAGGAAGGAAGGGAGAGAGGAAGGAAGGAAGAAGGAAGGAAGGAAGGAAGGAAGGAAGGAAGGAAGGAAGGAAGGGAGGAAGGAAGGAAGGAAGGAAGGAAGGAAGGAAGGGAAAAGTCTTCATTTTGAAATCCCATTTGAGCAAAATGCTGAAAATTCATATAGCGATAATATTTTCATTTCTCTTATTTCTCATCTCCATGGAACTTTCATTACTTTTGCATTATTTTATGACACATGAATCCTGATAATTGATAAGAATATAACACCCTTTCAAGCGATGGGAAATAACCCAATACGAAGTAACGCTCAAATAAATGCACTATTAGATTGCAAGTACCAATTGCTTTTGAAATGAAATATTTATTGTTTCCCAGTAGACTGAAATATTACAAAATTATTTTTGTAATGCAATGCTGCTCTCCCAGCTCAAAGGAAAATTTACAGGAGTGGCAAAACAAGTGGTTTGATGAGTGGCAGCTGCCATCACCCCATATCCCTACCACGGCTCCTGCAATGGATTCACTGTTTTGCTGCCCCGTGCTTGCTGGTGACACAGGCAAAATGGGCAATCTGACTGCTGGTAAATGCATGGATGAAGGCTGCGTCCTGCTTGTGCTTGCTGCCTTGCAAACACTCAGCTACCCACTCTTCTAAGCCATCCCTGAGGCTTCTTTTCTTCTCTTAAGTTTATTTAAACCCAACCGAAAGGTCGAAAGTGAAGTTGGAGAGCAGAAAGATAAAGAGACAAGCAGCCCCCTGAGGTCCTTGAAGGGACTTAAGAAGCTGGGAAGCAGAAAAGAACGAGAAATTAAGGTGATGTATGAAAATAATTAGATATCACTGGGAACTCTAGAAAGCTAAATGCCTGTCACAGGACCAAGTCCATATCGGGGGGAGTTTGCTGCTTCTCTGCTACAGATTCTCTGACTGTCACAATTCACTCTCCTGCTGCAGCACAAGAGCAGTGTATTTTAAAATGAAAACCTTACATTTTAAGGAATTTTTTACAAAAGAAACACTGTGCACTTGTAGATAAATATAACTATAGCATTTGTATATGCTGTCATGTATTCATTGACCCATTGCTGCACAGTTCAGGTATTTTTTGAAGAATCAAACTAAGATTTCATAAAGAACCTGGAGCATACATTGCAGTCAAGAGTATTTTAATGTTACAGTAATGCATGGGTGAGATACCAACATACAGGTAAATTCCCTTCTTGGGTTGTGCTCATTAACTACCAGACTAATAAAGCACCTACCGCTCCCTGGCTTAGGAATTTAAGATACAAAACTAGAAATAAATCAGTTCTTCTAATTTAGCATCAGTTTTCTCAGTGCCCAGGGGTCAGGATAATGAACTGGAGTGTACCTAAAAAATCACATAATGTTTTTGGGGAAGTGTAAGTGCTCACAAGATCCTCAGAGGTGGTAACTGAAAGGGGGTGGTGAGGAGGGAAGCACACATTTTGCTGCAAGATAATTTGAAGGAAAAAATGCTACACAATGAATGTTTTAACAGAAACGGTTATGAGAGGCCTTAACAGCATTTATAAATCAAACCACTACACATCGATAAATTTAAAACTAACTAACGTTGGACTCTTGGCAAAAAATGTACAAGTGAAATATATTTTCAGTAGCTATGTATCTTTCATAACTACTCACTGACCATGAAAAATGTGGATTATTTCTTAAAAAACACAAAAAGAAATTACTTCTATTCTTAAGACTTTTTAACGCTTGATGAATTTTGCATGTTCTGTCCTTCAAACAAACCCTTCATCAACACTAATTACATGCACTCTCCCCTGTGCGATCAAGAATTTCATCCACAGAAATTAATAAACTGTGAAGAAAAAAGTGGAACTTGTGCCCATCTAGGTCGATTTGCTAATTTACAAAGTTAATTTTGCTATCATGAGCAAATCAGGAGGAGAATGCCTCCTGATGTTTTTATTTCATTTAAATTCCCTAAATAAGACATTGGAAAAGCTCATGGGCAACAAACCACACGTAGAATGTCACAGCCATAGCAGAGTTTCCAGAGAACAAGTTGGCAGTATTAAATAATGTTAGCTTTATAAAGAATTTTATGTCCAAAGTACACTTGTGCCAAAAGAACTGTTGTTAACTCCTGTGAATTCAATTCAATTTTGAAAGACTAGGTATTTTTCTTCAAGCCCCAGCTCCTTGAGGAGATGGCAGTGTGATAATATGTCTAGGGTTTCCTCTTTTACTGTTTTCTTTATTGCTTTTTCTCACTTTCCTAACTGTGGAAAAGCCTGGAGTGTGATGTGAATGCATCTTACAATCATAAACAAAGTGTTTAAGATAAGAAACATGCTGCAATTTCACTGGATAATATTAAATAACTCTTTTTCATTACTGTAGAAGTATTTCTCAGTCAATTCAATAATACAAATACTGTCTTTAGGACTGGTAGTAAAAGTCATCATACTTGTTTGACCACTTTGTAGATGTGATCCTGGGGTGCATTAAGAGGAGCGTCTCCAGCAGGTCGAGGGAGGTGATCCTGCCCCTCTACTCAGCCCTGGTGAGGCCACATCTGGAGCACTGTGTCCAGTTCTGGACCCCCCAGTACCAGAGGGATGTGGAGCTGCTGGAGAGAGTCCAGCGTAGGGCGACGAGGATGATCAGGGGCCTGGAACATAGGGCAGGGGCCTGCCCTATGAGGAGAGGCTGAGGGAGCCTGTTCAGCCTGGAGAAGAGGAGGCCGAGAGGGGACCTGGTCAGTGTCTGTAAGTACCTCAAAGGAGGCAGTGAGGAGGATGGGGCCGGCCTCAATTCAGCGGCGACCACCGACAGAACTAGAGGAAACGGCCACAAACTGAAGCACCAAAAGTTCCTCAGGAACTTAAGGGAAAATTTCCTGAAAGTGAGGGTGCCAGAGCCCTGGCACAGGCTGCCCAGAGAGGGTGTGGAGTCTCCTTCTCTGGAGATCTTCCAGACCCGCTTGGATGCAGCCCTGTGCCACGTGCTCTAGGTGGCCCTGCGTGTGCAGGGGGGGTGGACTAGATGATCTCTAGAGGTCCTTTCCAATCTTAGGCATTCTATGATTCTATGAAAATAGTAAGTCTTAAAACTCTACTAGGCTACAAAATTTTTCTATGGTCTAAAAAAAAAACGGGACCCCGACTTTCATGGCCTGNAAAAAAAAAAAAAAAAAAAAAAGGGACTCCGACTTTCATGGCCTAGCATGCAAGAGGCCAGCTCTTCTGTGGAGGGACCATGAACCACAAAAACTGCGATGAAAATATTTATGAAGCATTTTTTCAGAAACTATGTTGTAAAACCTTGCTAGCCAGGTCGCTCATCCTCATCTACGTTTTTTGCCCATTTCTTCTGGGTAAGGCTCAACTGAATATATTCGGATTCTAACAAGAATTTGCAACATTGCAGAGACGCTAAGCTTTACAAATATATTTAAAAAATGCCCATTCTCAAGCAGATCTTTAAGTACCATGCTCTGAAATAAACACTGCAATCTCATAAGCTTCAAGAGAGAGGCAAAGGGTGTATTTTGAGCCCACAGTGCAGCCATGAGGTCTAAGTGAAATCATTGTGAGTTTTATTCTGCAGAAATCCTGGAAAAGCAGCCAAAGAAGCACCATGAGAAGTTCTGAGTATCTCCCAGACCGAAAGGCTTTCCACGGTGGCCCAAGACCACAGCAAAGAGAAAACCGAACGTTGCAACTCGTTGCTCGGGCGCATCCCCGGCGGCGTGGAAACCACTCACCTTGTCCACGATGCAGATCTGCTTCTTGCTTTGCACGTCCAGGATTTCCACCTCGAAGTAGGTCACCTTCGAATGCTTGAGGGCCGGCGGCGGCCTGAGCTGGCCGGCGGAGAGGACGAGCTGGGAGAAGTTGAAGAACGAGCGCGTCTCGCTGTGAGAGGCGGCGGGAGGCGCTCCGTGCGCGGCGCAGTCCCTCCTGTGCTCCGCGGCGCCCGCCTTGTGTCTCCGGTGCATCGCGCGGGCCGGCAGGAGCGATCCGCATATCAAGGGGCACCTCCGAGGGGAAAACGCTGCCTCCCGGCATTAGTTAAATACAACCGCGAAGCGATGAGACTTGAAAGGTCAAGTGGCGTTCCATTTTAAGAGTACGGTCTTATTTAGCAGGAGTGAAAACAATGGCTCTGTAATCCTTGTCTATATTTAACTTGCTATTGTGATGGGAACTGCTGCTGCCTTTTTCCCCCCCTCTTTTTATTTATGCCAGCATTTGAACAACACCTCGTACTTGCTCCATTTATCTAGATTCCCTAATGCAACAAGTCAGAGCCTGGAATTCCACGGCCCAGAAGGAATCGGGAATGATTGCTGCGAATTCCATTGTTATCTGCCAAGATAGATGTTTGAAAGTGGCCATACGCACACATATATAGGTTTAATGAAATGGATATTTATAAAAAGATGTCATATATGATCTGCTCTCAAAATATTGTACGTGGCGGACAGACACGGTTAAAATAACAAAATGCTAGGAGTTCATCAGCAAAATATTAAGGTCACTCACAAACATAGAGAGCATTTTGTATCTGCTTGTATGTAGTGCCAGGAATGCCCTGTTATTTATTGGAGGCTGATTTTTCCCCTCAGCTCTGCCAGGAAAACTCAACTGAAGTCAATGTGAAAGTCGGGTGCTTCAGAAAGCTCCCTACGGTGCAAGCCAAAAGAACCCTTAGTAGTCTCGAGGTTAGACATGAAGTATAGGACCAGCCTGCAACAGGGCTTGGGATTTGTTTTTTTTTTTCTTTTTTCCAACTTCTCGCAATGAAAGTCTGCAACGAAAATAGACTTAATAGACTTTGTTCTATGAAAGGGCTTCTCCAAGGCTTGTTCACACTGCGTTTTTTTCCTTGCATGAATTTTTTATGATTCATATAATATAAACTGTCAGCATTTCTTTATCTTGAGATTCTACCCGAAATTCCTTGGGCTGTCTGGATTTACAGAGTTAGAACGGGGCTGGAAAAGCTGACAAAATGCACACGTGCACTCACCCTCATGTATGTAAGTCCATCCTAATTGATGGAGTAATCCATGCTGTACCAAGCTGTTTATGTGCTTAAGTCTTGTCAAGATTAAATCAGCATAAATGAGACTTGAAGTAGACTTGAACCTGTAAGCAAGAGATACTCTGACCTTTATTTATGATTCTTCAGCTAAAAGTTCTCACTACAGAGGCCAAGCCCGACCGCTACCAAAGATGCCTTATATTTGTGTGAGATAACACACTTCTTTGTAGCTAAAATCTGAGAAAAAAAGTCCCCGTTACTTGTTGATGCAGTCTGACAGCCTTTGAAATGCCTTCACTGACTTTGTTAGGGGAAATGCACAGATACAACAACAGTGGTCACCTAATATCAATGAAGGATGACATTTTGGCATTCATTAGTGCCTCCCTAGTGATGCAAAACAAACCAGCATCTAAAGAAAAAAAAATCTCCTTTATATTTAGACAAGATTATTTTGTGATCAAAGTGCACTTATCTGGCTGAGTTTAGATGAAAGATGCAGAAGGAACCACTACCATGGAGGAAGCAAGGTACAAACAGATTAAGTTTGCAGAAATTTTGGTACAAACAGGTCAAAACATGGACATGAAATATTATAGGGTGTCTGTGAAGGATTTAATAAGAGCATCTATATGAAGAGCACAGAATATTTAGTGAGTGTGATGATAGGCTTATTTGGTAGAGACTATTATAGGGAACCCATATAAACTGCTATATACAATCTATATGCAAGAGATGAGACAAACTGATGTAACATTCCCCTTTAGCCTTAAAAATCTACAAATCCATGAGATGTAGGAGGGTATATTAATATATTTCTATATTGATTTCAATTTTAATGCAGTGAAGAATAACCATAGCTAATTTCTGTGCATAGAAGGTACTGGTGATTATAAATGGGTATATTTAAAATGTTATTTAAAAATGATAATATCTGAGCCACTGCTTCTGAAATTCTTTTTTATCTATTTACTGCAGGCATTTAAATGGTCTCAATGTAATTCCTGACCAGTGAGTAGTAGTAATCAGAATCTATTCCAGCAAAATGTTTACAGAAATGTATCCTTATTTTCTCAATAAAAGCTAATGATAAACAATTTCAATATTTTGATAAAAAATAATCTTTACAGAGCCCCATCTACAGCTAACATAAACTAGCATAGCTTCCTTGAAGCTTTCTTCATAATATTAAGCTGTAGATCTAGGCATTATAGCCCCATTTCTATACACAGTGAGTGGGGACTGACTGAAGACAAACCCGTTACTTGCACATAAGGTGAGTGAGGACCTCTCTACTAAAAACAAGTAGGGCTGGAGCTATTGCTGATAGCCTAATTCTAAACTGGCTGTGTGTAAAAGCAGTGGAGGTTTTGCTATGAATGTTACAAATGCTGCAAATGTCACCAATGTGCTTTTTTTCTTCTTTAATGTCTGCACATTGTCTCGATCTGGCAGGGGGAATCCCAACGCAGTGAGGACCAGAGATGGGTCCCATGGTGAGACTGATATTCACCGCGTTGCATGGGTGGGAGCTGTTGATGGGGCAGCTGCTTTCAGCAAGAAACAGAGAGTCTCTGACTGAATTTCCTGCCATATACAGGGGCAAAATTGTTAAGGGTCGTAAAAAACACAGGCCAGTGCATGCCATGACAAATGGGGTGATGGAAGCAGGTATGGATGAAGTTTTGAACTCAATTTATGCTTTTGATGCTGATCTCCTGTGCACTCGTAGGGAATTACCTCTTCTCCTGCTTTTCCCTTCCTGCTCCATGTGCTTTCTGTGCTGGAGGCCCCCTCACCCTGTGCATTATCAGGCAGCCTGGTGTAAAGAGGCTTCAGAAGACCTCAGCTGGGACCCCGAGGCATCACCGAGGTATCTTTTTTCATCTCTGTTCTTGCTTCGTGCTCCTCCTGCAGAGAGCTGGTCAGCTTCTTGCACACCGCACAGTGTCAGTGGCTACGTCAGCAGCACAAAGTCGTCTCTGACACTCAGATGCTTCTTGGCTGCCCCCTCACACGCTGCGTTTTTATCGCACGCACTCCAGACCTTCGGTGGGAGCAGGATTATTCCTTTCCCAACAGCTTTGATTTGCCGAACAGCACCCGAAAAAGACCCCAAGACACAGATTGCAGAGCCCGAGTATGTGCGGTTCAGAACGTGCACGTGCAGCCTGCAGGAAGGCAGATATCCAAGGTCTGCTGCACTCACTTCAGTGCCTCGTTTTTGGAGATTCTGCCGTTCATTTGGCTCAACCGTGTTGCAAACAGGGAGTGAGATGAGATCTCCACGCTAAGGGACATATGAACTACCAGGTTCCCATAGTATCAGAACCCCATATGCCCTTTTAATGTAGAGTTTATTGTGTTTGGAGCCAGGCTGTGCTTTTAGTTTCATTTTACTGAGTTGTCTAAGGAAGGGTTTAAGAACTTGATACAAAGCACTCGTTTGCAAAAACACTGACAATAATTTTCAGTCTGACTCCCTTCTTCGTCTGGTTGAGGATTTAGGAATGGGCTTAATATGGGGAGCTAATGCCTTTAAACGTTGTATTCATTCTGTTATCCCTATCACACTAATAACAAGAATACACTTCTGAAGCAGAGTAGGAACTTCAGCATTTAAGCCAGGCTTCAATGAAATGCAAAATGCAGAGCTTAGACTCTGTTGTACGTGCAGTGTGACACCACCCTTCCAAGCAGCATTTGCTTATATAATTAAGGGTGGCACATAGTAAGAGGCAACGAAGCTCTGGGATTTCATTGCCTGCACGTGCTTACCTCAACAGCCTCAATATCACTTCCAAATCTCCAAGAATTTGCCACAGCAGTATCAACATCCACTGGAAATTTTCTAGCCACAGGAAACAAAAATTGTGTGAGCTTCAAATTGTGGCATTATTGTTGTGACTTATGTCACTTCTTAAGGATCCCGTATAAGAACTCAGTCATTCCACAGCGACCTAATCTTGCTCACACTGATGCTATCACAAGTTTTTGCTGCTGTCACACCAGCAGAGTTTTCACAGATGTTTGAAATCCCACTCTGGTATCCCAGGGATGTGGGTGGTGCTGATTCTAAGAAAAATCACTGTATAAATCAAATCCAAAGTCAGTACTTATTATATCCACTGTTGGTATCTGTGAAAGACATCAGAGAAATAAGCAAAAATAACATGCCAGCACAGTAGTTCAATCTGCAGGAAGGAAAAAGTGAACCTCTCCGCTCCATCCTCTGATACATATACATAAATACACACTTACCTCGCTTGCAAAATATGCACAATATTATTTGTGCACAAAATATGCACAAATATATAAAGCCTAAATGTGGAGATAATCAATATGTATTGCAAAAGGCAACTGTTGCACGGGGGCTTAGAGGAAGCCTGGGGTGGTGAAGAGGCTGAAAGGAATCTTGTAGGTGACGTGCTGGATCTCTTGGTGCATTGAGGATGAGGGGTGTATTTAGAACTATGCAGAGAATTTGCAGTTTGTTTCGACATGAAATAAATCTGTGAAAATTGTGGTCTTCCTGATGCTAGTGACTGTCATTATTTGACCATATGTTTGTCATTTTCCTTAAATCCACAGCATTTGGAGTTACGCTATTATGTGGAATAATAGTATTTTTTAATGATAAATTATTTATTTTGCAGACAGTCAGTATTAGCAGACAAGGAAACATCGCCCAAACTTTAAAAGAAAACTCTAAATCCTTCCGTCGACCTTTACCTGCAGAATCTTCCCTACAGCATCATGTTTTTTCTAAATAAGGATGATGAAAAGAACTACAGTAAAACAAAGCCATTTTCCACAAATGGCAGCAATGCGGAACCGGCAAATCCGGCAAATCCATGCTCCTATTGCTGAGCTTTAATGCAGTTTCTTTAGAAAACTATTAAGTGCAAGACAAAGCTGGAGTTACTGGGAATACTTTCAAGAAAACAAAATATTGTTCAAATATGCAAGGATTATTTTGACATTGATGCTCTTCTGAAGATTAATTCATATGGAAGATCCCGAGGTTCAGAACAATCTAGTTGCTCTAATCATGCCTGACCAGGGAGAGAGAATTAGAACTTGACGAGAACACTTGGAGCATCCTAAAGGAGTTATTTCAATATAAAAATATTCAAAGGTTTTCTTTTCTAATGTAGAACATATAAAAAACCCTGAAACTGTAATAATTGCCACAAAACATAATTATGCCCCTTTTATGCCCCAACAGTTCTGTTGAGAGATCTGTTAGAAAGTTTACAATGACAAAAAAAGAAACCTATCTGCTATTTTATAATGTGTCATTTCTGCCTGAAGTTTCTGGAGTGATTTTCTACTGCTGCTGAAATGTTACCAGTTATTTGTTCTCAAACAAGAAGACAAATTATTCTCAGTCTTTTTTACTTCAGGGCTCCATTAATTAAGGTTCTGAAACATCTGTCAGCATAACCTCCTTCTTTCATAAGTTTTCAGAAAAGTTATCATTTAGTACAACATTTTTAATACCCAGTCTTTTTTTCAGCCTGAAAATTAGCCTGAATTTTTTCTAACTTTCAGCCTGAAAATTAATTTTAAAGTAAAATATAGATAATAATCCATCCTTTTATTTCTACATTATGCTATTGCTATTATGGTTGCTAATGACCAGAACAAAATGCAGACACAAATAAATGTGCATTCCATCTATATCACACATCTATACATGGAACAGGTGAAAGGTTTTCAATTTGGGCTCTATGGAGAACAGAATTCTGTTTGCTCCAGAAATGCTGTTAGTGGCTTCTTGTGCATCTCTTGTACAGGGAAGAAATCCATTGTCCACTGGTACCTGAATTTCTGGCAAGCACAACACAGGACTACCTAAATGCAGGGAAATACAAGCTCCACATTGAAGACTATTTCCTTTCAGAGCATTTCCTTGGCAGACTAAGATATATTTTAAACGAAATACCTGGGTTTTGAGCCAAAATAAAAATAAAACTTTGAATAGGTCCAGAAAAAGATGTCTCACTAAACTTTTGACAGAACAAAAATCTTGTTTGCAGCTGCTGTAGCATTGAGGGAATATGAGATTTGCCCAAGGATAAAATAATCTGTGGTAGAACAAGAAACCAGAAAAATTATTCTACGTTGCTTTTGTATCTTTTACAAGGAGACAAGGTGGAATCACCAGTTCTGTTATTAAACGATACCCCCTCAGCACACCTTTTTAAAGCACGCCTGAATTAAATGGTGAGTTCTTTTAAGAGTACTAGAGACCTCAGGAATCCTGTGCAGAAGCACAGCATGTTCCTTGCCGTGGGCTGGATTCACCATCAGTGGGACACAGCACTGATCTGGGAACCATTAGGGTTGGGTTCCCGAGGCCAATGCCTTCAGTTGGCACTGTTGAACTGCTGGCAAGCAGGTATCTTCATCAGCAAAATACTTAAATCTCGCTTTAATGATGTTCCATATATTGCTAAAAAGGCATTTCTGGGCCAAAAGTTGATCGTTTCATCCTTGATGCTTTTTAGACATTGTGAAATTTGCATAACACTACTGATCAACCCTTATTGAAAATATCTGAAGACTTGCAGCTATATGTTGGGAAACGCTATCCATGAAGGTACAACCTTCAGCGGCAGGATGTATCTCATTTTCAACAGCTTTTTTATGTATTGCCCCAAAAGAACAGAATTCCGGTTTACATCCCTCCCTCCTGAACTGCAACAACGGATCGCAACAATCCAGGATGATATAAAACTGGCAGCGAAGCAGCTTTCCACAGACTATTAAATATTCCAAATGAAATTCCGTATTTCTCCATGGCAAAATGGAAGATTGAACAGCGTAAAGTGAAAAGAAAAAGAAAAATGGAAAAGATCATGTGGGCAGCATTTTGAAGATCACAGCAAGGGAATGGGTATAGACTGAGTGTTTGGCCAGGGGGACCTCATTTCCATTCATTTCTTTAATGACTCATTCAGATTTTTTATTCTTGGAATGAATGAACACAGCTCAGCACAGAAGATTGTTTCTTATGGCCTTCCTATATAGTCAGTGGATAGAAGGCAAATCAAAGTATGAAGTCAGTCCTCTTCTCTGCATCAGCCTAGGAAAGAAACTCCAAAACCTCGGTTGCCTAAAGTTCTGCTCCATTAATATCTCTCTAAATGTCCAGCCCCTAAAATTCACAGGGCATAAAAAGAAAAAACAACTTCCTACAGCAAAAACCTCCCAATAGCACATGATTCTCACCAGAGATAAAGGCAGGGAAACACTGCGAAAGGGTTTTCCAGGTGAGAGTTTTATTAATGCTACCCTATGAGAACTGCAGGTGTGCGTGTGCCACCACAGAGCCAAGGACATGGCCACCATTCCGAAGGTAACACTTGCAGGCAAGTTTTTATAAAGATAGCACCCATATAAATCCCCATCAGCCACACATTTACTGTCATTCCTTGCTGGCTAACCAAGATCAAAATCTGCTCTTCTACTTTCAGCACAAACTTCAATTAACAATAAACACACGCATAAAATAAATAGCAGTTTGAAGAGCTGATTTCTTTGAAGACAAATAGCATTTTGTTTGCATAATAGATGGTTTGGTTATGTTTAACTCATGTTTATTAAAGTCCATAAGAGCTGCTGTATGGAAGAAATAAATACAATTATCTTTACTATGGCAGTAAGTGTATAATGAAATCACGATCACAAAAAGCAATTACAGCAGAAAGCAAATGGTGAAAGGAATGGTGAGATCACTTGGACCAGATGGATTCAGAGAAATTGAGGATCTTCGCCTTGTCCACGTCCAACCGTCCACAGTTTTGGCATAAATATACTTAAAGAAAGGCAATGGCACTTGTATGCACTGCAATGAATAAGCAAGCTTTAATTTATCTATACTAAAAATTACATTCTATGAAGTAGGTGAAAAGACATTTTATTAACTAAATGAAGTATTTTATTTGGGCTGTATAAATGATCCCAAAATTACACACTTGAACTCAGAAGGGAAGCTATTTCAATACAAAAATCATACTTTTTATTTTGAAAAACATGTAATTGGAACAGTATATGCTGCAAAATGAAGTTTAAGACAGAAAAGGCAGTGCTTGTTATCTTGTAGCTAGTAAGTTTTCACATCGTGGAACTCATCTGTTACACTCCACTTCTTAGCATACCTATATCACTTCACTGAGCAATGCTATCATCAGGTATTTATATTAATACTGAAAGGGTAAGTGAATAGTGTAAAGGGCAACAGAATGGGGAAAAAAAAGATAAGACAATTAAAACAAGGTTTGATACCCCTTTTTTTCTTTCCCCAGACACTGAAGAATGAAGATCTCTCTTGTCTTTCAATAGTGGGAAATATAAGGAGACTTACGAAGCAATGTCATTTAATACCGCAGAAATCTTCTCCAGCACTCCAGCAACGGGGCATCTGCGGAGATGTGGGCTGCGTTTCGTCACCACGGCTGAAACCCTGAGGAGGAGATTTCAGTAACAAATGGGTTTTGCTCTGAAGGGAGGAAGATTCCCACTCCCCTTCGGTTTTAGCACTAGTGTTGGCCAGAGGAGCAGTGCAAAATAGCACTGCAGCCTGAAACATCAAAGCTGCAACATTTCATGGTTGTTTTTAACCTTCTGCTATTTCAGGTGCTCGTTCCCATACCGTGGAACTTGCAAAAGACTAACTGGGGGAGATGGAGCAAGGGCACAAAGAAAGAAAAGCTTTTTCCATGCAGGAGCATATTTACTAACATAAACCCCTAGCATCCATCCATCTGTGTAGCCCATATGTAAAATCTGTCCCCTTAAATACTGATTATGTATACATAGTGACATGATATCCTCCAGCCCACTAGAGAAGAATCCTATATCTTCAAGTCCTCCTATTCCTTTTCATTAAAAAAATTACCTACAGCAGAAGAGATTATCTCTGAATTATTCTAAGATCTTTTGTTCACTATTTAATAGTACAAGGTAGCATACATGCATGGAATGTGAAAATACTTTATAGTCATCTTCAGCGAACTCTTATTTTTACACTATCCCAGTAATAGTGTTAAAACATCTGTGTGCATTCTCCACACAGTATTTCACATTCCACCAGCAGATACATCTTATTGTCTTTGAATTACGTATAAAATGTATGAAATAATCGTTAGCCATATTTTGTTAATGACTTTATCATTTCACTTCCCTGAATTACTCATACAAAATACACATATATACATATATATTATTACAGGAAAGCAATTAGGCTAGACTGTGCTATTTGTTGCAAATGGGAAACCCGCTCTTTCTGTTGCACAGAACACACTTTCTGTTCCCTGTTTACATCAGCATCAGAAAATATTAGTCACAAGTTTGAGGGAGAGAGAGGGGTTACTAGTGTTACCAATTGCATAGCAGGTGAAATCAGCAGGTGATCTTTTTTCTTAGCCTTATTGCCTAGCTCTAATGGAGTACGTCTTACCAAACCGTGTATAAAGGAGGTTTATTCTGCACTTTATACGTGTCTTCCAGCTCCAGGGGCCGAGTACCTTGAGGATAATTGATCTGAGTGTTAAAGACTGAGGCAAAGAAGGCATTAATACCTCAGCCTTACCCTCATCCTTGGTGACAATAATGCCCTTCGCATCCAATAAAGGATGAAGATTCTTCTTGGCCCTCCTCTTCTTGCTGATGTGGTTATAGAAGCATTTTTTGTTGTCTTTTACAGCGCTGGTTACATTGAGTTCCACCCGAGCTTCTGCCGTTCTGATTTCCTCCCTGCGTACCCTTGCGGCTTCCTTGTACTCTTCCTGAGTTACCTCTTCTTCCAAAGGTGGTAAACTCTCTTTTTATTTCACAGAGTCTCAGCAATAGGTTCCCATTCAGCCAGGCTGGTCTTCTTCCCCTCTGGCTTGTCTTTCATGGGGCCCGGTCTGCTCCTGCGCCTTTAGGATTTCCTTCTCGAGGAAAATCCCACCTTCCTGGACACCTTTGCTCTTCAGGACTGGCTCCTAAGGGCCTCTGCCAACCAATGTCCTAAACCAATGTCCAAAGTCTGCCCTCTGGAAGTCCAAGGTAGCAGTTTTGCTGACGCTCCTTCCGTCTTCACCAAGAGTGGAAAACTGTAATTTCACAGTCACTGTGCCCAAGGCGGCCTCCAACCACCACATCTCCCACCAGTCCTCTCTGCTGGCAAAGAGCAGGTCCATCAGGGCACCTGCCCCAGACGGCTCCCTTACCAGCGGTGACAGGGAGTTATCCATCTTCCACACATGCCATGGACCTCCTAGACTGTCCTAGCTGAGCTCTCCCCCAACCCTGACGTGCTGCCCCTACGCTCATCCCTAGTGACCTCAGTTTTATCACCTTCCCCCTTCCTACCTAGATTAAAGCCCTCTCCATGTGCCCCACCAACTCCCGGGCCAGGATTCTTTTCCCCCTGCAAGATAGGTGAACCCCGTGTGTCACCAGGAGGCCCAGTGCTCTACGGACTGCCCCAAAATCATAAAAAAAAGCAAAATTCAGCTGATGATAGCAGCGTCTTAGCCACCATTTGAGCAGGTGGATTTTCCTGTTCCTCTCCGTGTCCTTCTCTGATCCAGAGGGGATAGAGAACACCAACTGCACTCCCGCTCCCTCAGCTGATCTCCCCAATGCCCTGAAGTCCCTTTGGATGGACTTCAGGCTTCTCTTGGCAGAGTCCTTTCTTATCAGCTGGAACAGCCCTTTGTGATATAGACCACAGAAAATCATCTCTAGGTTTGCAAGACCACTTTAGGGTCGATGGAAACCAGAAACACTCTAGCAAGTCACTGTCCATGTCATTTTCACATAGAAACAACAGCCAAATAAGCACTATTTGCTTATTCACCTTCCACAACTCGGAGCATAAAACAAACCAGGGATCTAGCAGGTTAGCTGAACGCAGGGTAATTTATTATACACAGCTCCCTAATGAGCTGTGAAATGAATTCACATTTGATCATTTTAGTAAATTCAGAATAATCTCCATCTCTCAAATATCTGAGCTAACGATTTACAGTTGGTTCAACAACTGAACTATCTCTCCCCCCATCTGCTGCTACTGGTTTTAAAGCAGAGGGTGAAATAATGATTTTATAGCTCTTCATGGCATTGTGGGCATAATGTAAATACTCCAGCTGAGCTCTAGTTTCTCTTTAGCCAGGGACTGCACAGGCACTTGGCAAGCGCCTTCATGGCTGGGTGGATATTTTCAAAAAATTTTGAGAAAAACGGGAAAAGTAGTTTGAGCAGAAGGTTTGTACTGGCTAACCTGCCTCACATTTAGCATCACTTTTCTACTTGTACTTGCAAAACAGGACATCATTTTTTCTGTATTTCATAGTAAAATATGTCCTCTGCTAAGCATGCCGTATTAGCTGGATTTTTTTCAGATGTGAGAGGAGCAAATATGTGCTAAAATGAGCAAAAACATACTCACAGTTCAGGTTTATGACTCTTAAGACATACTGGATATCATGTAACTGGTAAGAAGCTTGTATGCTTGCATTATTTGGCTTGCCAATAGGGGTGCATAAGATATAAGCCCAAAACTTTAAAGCCTTCAGCTCTGTACATGCAACCCAGAATACCACTGGCTTTTTCCAACTGTACTACTAATCTATGTCTAGTTCTGCTTTACTATCAGCTTTTTGTCTCCTTCAAGTTTTTGTTCTCATGCTGTATACAAATATATATGTTTTCAATAAAATCATTGGAAAAAATGATTAATACAACTTAACTTATTTCTACCTACAGTCACGTAGCTTTTTCCTGATCCCATGAATTTGTCTCTTCTGTTGAATCTCAGGTCAGTTCATGTAATTGAACAAAACCTAAGTGCCAAAACAATTTCATTGGAGGGTTAAGTATTCCAGTTAAGTGGGAGCGATTAGCTAATTCTGAAATGCAGTGACATAATATATATTCAGACCTGCTCAGCTGGAGACATGGGGATCATTTGTGAAGCATGCAGATGTCTACAGTACAGAGCCAGAAAACGAATGTGCTGTCCTCTGCGTTGCAAATCTAAACGGCTGATAACACTGATGGGCCAGAAAGTCAGTGCTAGAACTGCTGTACAAATCAAAAAAAAAGGTCCTTGCCTACACTGCTTGCACATGAATAAGCTCAGCAGCATTGCAGGCATTCCTGTGCGTGACTTACACTACTTGCTGCTGAAGGACTTTGCATACAGTGTAGTGATGTCATGCAGTGAACTGCCTTGTATCTCTCTAATTAAATGTACTCACTAGTTCCCAGTGGCTTCAGCTGCAAAGCTGACAGGAGGAATTGGGTTCAGACTTCAGTACCTCTGAGGATTCGGCTTCCTTCTCAGACCAAGACAGATGTTGCTGTTCCTGCTGAATGGGAAACCGTGCTCCTGAGTTTGGCTTCTAAGGGTAAAGGCAGTTGCACAGACCTGTGTGTTTGTTGCAGAGAGAGTAAAGGCTGAAGGAGCAGGGTCATCCTGTGCCATGCAGCGGCTCAGAAACAACCCTGCTAACAGTCTGTGCACAAGAAGGATAACAAATGGGCATGCTGTGAATAGCAGTGATTTCTCATAACAGAGACCGCTGGGGCACAGTGCAGACAAAAGACATAAAGGACATTTAACACACGGGTTTTCAATGGCCTAAGGGGAGAGGTTATTTCCTGCAAGAAAGAAAACAACCCTAGCAGGGCTTCTGCAAAACAGTGTGCTCTGAACACAAATGCCAGGAGATGAGCTGGTGTTTAGCGAACAGGTCAGCAGGCAGGACTATCCCAGGGCGCTACATGGCCAAGTAGTTTGTGTGTGTGATGAAGTGAATTGTATCCTACCCATTTTCTTAGAGCACCAAGATAAAGGCCAGTGAGTTGACTTTGCCCATTTCTAGAGTGAGAACTGTAGTCTGCTTCTAGCCCTTCCACACTGAAACCTAATACCTTTTGTGGGGAATCCTTCTGAACAGGTTATATGCCTCACAGAGACAGAATATGCTGGAGATCTGAGAATTGCCTGCGTGCTGGTTAACAAAATAAAAATTGACTGCTCAGCAATGCACTGGCAACAAAACAGCCCTTCATGCTTGCCAAAGATCAGGCGGGAGATCAAATGTCCAGTACTGGACAATTATTATCAGACAATCTTTGCTAATTAAACAACCCTTCACTATGTCTCTTTAAATAACCAACAACAATCATAACTGCTTTAGGAAATGCTATTCTTTACCTTCAAGTACAGAAGACTGAATACTGACAACTTCTTGAGGAAGGCTAATTAGCATGTTAGAAAGTGCAGAATTTTAGTTTTTTTTTCCTAAAGCCATGACTCTCAAGATAAGAACCAGTGATGTTCTCTTGGAAGGAACCCTTGAAGTTCATCTAATCCAACAACCTTGCACAAGGAGGGTTGCACATGATTGTATCCAGGCGGATTTTGAGTATCTCCAGAGAGGAGACTGCACAACCTCTCTGGGCACTCTGTTCCAGCGCTCTATCACCCTCACAGTCAAAAAGTTCTCCTCAAATTCAGGCAGAACTTCCTGTGCTTCAGTTTGTGGCCGCTGCCTCTTGTCCTATCACTGGCCACCTCTGAAAGAGACTGGCTCCATCCTCTTGCTACCCTTCATTAAGGTCCTTGTGCACATAGGTAAGGTCTGCTCTCAGTCTTCTCTTCCCAGGCTAAGCAGGCCCAGCTCTCATGCTCTCCTCACAGGAGATGCTCTGGTCTCCTAAGCATCTTTGCAGCCCTATGCTGGGCTCCCTCCAGTAGTTCCATGTTCCTCTTGTACGAGGGAGGCTAAAACGGGGCACACTCTTCTAGATGTTGCCTCATCAGGGCTGTCTATAGAGGGGGTATCACCTCCCTTGACCTTCTGGCAACACTGCCTAATGCACCTAAGGATGCCATTGCCCTTCTTGGTGACAAGGGCACAGTGCTGCCTCATGGTCAGTCTGTAATCCATCAAGACTCCTAGGTCCTTCTCTGCAGAGTTGCTTTCTAGCAGGTTTGTACTAGTGCATAGGGTTATTCCTTCCGAGATACAGGACTTGCCTTCGTTGAACATCATTTATTCTGTGACTGCTCTAAGCTACATCATTCATATAAAGATCCTAATATAGGCAGCACCAAAAGATGAAAATTATCCCAGACAGATTAGGTCTTATACTCTCCTTCCATACAGACTGTATTTTTTTCTATATTGTTATATTAGATGCTAGCAAGACTCAAATAGGTGCTGATATTTGTCCCATGAATGATCTCCAAGATCAGTTCCACTCTGAGACACAGGAGGCTGGTCCTCATCTAGGCGAAATGAGGTGACAGTCACAGAGCTCCAAAATGGCTACAGTTAACTCTTGATTTGAACCTGTCCTATCTTCAGATAGCTTCATTTTTCCCAAGCTGAAAAGTTCAGAAGATCTTCGTGCGCCCTTCCAACCAAAGAATAATCCACACAGTATTTGTGACTGGAATTCAGCCCCTTTGAGTAGCACAAAGGACACAGCACTCAGAGACCGGCCAAGTCCTTAATGTTCATGAGGATATTTCAGAGGGCATTACCAACGGTCTCCTCCAATGCCTATTTTAATTAAGATGTGTTGAGGCAACTGCACTTTGAGCTTCTTATGCCTTTGTTTGCTGGGTATAAATCATCTTCATCATTTGCACTTTCATTCTTCTGCTGTTGGAAATGATAGCACAAAAGGATTCCTTGTGATTGATATTACTAAGTCCTCACTCAATCGCCCTTGGTAAATTAAAGAGAACTGGAAAAATTAAAGAAAACTGGAGATTATAATCATCTTTATCACTGCATGTTGCACAGCTGCATAGAATTCCCTCTCATCTGAGCACTACTCAGTTCTGCTAAAGCAGAACCCTTCCTTCTTCCTCAACTGCTGGACTCCAAGAACGCTCTGGCTAGCTGCAGTACGTTGTGAATCTCCCTTCGGCAAGCACGGTGTGATAAGAGCGCGTATTTTGATCCAGAGAACATGGGTTGGAATCTGTGCTTCACCCTGTGCTTCCTGTGTAACTTGGTACAGTTCAAGTTGGGTTAAAGGCATAGTAGAACCATGCCCAGTCTGAAGGTTTGCAAAATACTCCACAGACCAGATTTTGTCCTGCTACTCCTCGCAAACTTATGAGCGTTAAAATGGTCTTCAGAGACATCAGCAGAGACAGATGAAAGCATGAGGAAAAGAATGAAGCAGGGACAAACTGAAAAGGGGACCACAGAAGAATTTTATGAGGCACATACCCTCTGGTTTTGTGTTCCTTCTTCTGTTTTGCTTGCTTCATTGGTGCTAATGAAATAGTCTAGTGTTCAAATGGAGCATTGACTCCATTCCTGCTCTCATAAAGCAAGTCTGACTTTGAGTAAAGTTTTATCATGACCATGAGGCTCACTAAGCCTAGTTCTTCTCAGCATTAAAGCAGAACAGAAAATAATTATAAAGAACAAACACATGAATTGAGCTTTCTTGGAGTTTAAAGGTGAAGCTGTACAAATATCAGAAACTAATTAAGCTGACTATGTGATATTGAGTTATCTTAGATCCTAGGAGAAAAACTGATTCTGTTGCACTGAATAAAATCACAATTTCATATTGACTGACACAAGAAGCCTTCTACTCACCTTGCAAAAGTAACCATTATTTAACTTCCATTCTTGAAACTCTACTGTTGAACTTCTCTAGTGATTTTATTTTAACATTATATTGATCATCAAACATTTTGTATGGGACTAACATTGAGCTCAAAGACCTTAAATGAATGTTTCACTATTTCAACTAATTGCAGTTTGCAAAAGGACATTATTTTTTTCTTAAGCAAAAGAGTTCTTTAATCTGCACAAAGGTGCTCTGCCGTTATCAGCTTCCAACTGCAGAAGCTTTTTGTGAGGGGGTAAATGCAAGCAATGCAAACTTGTCTTCTCTGCCTTCCTAATAACTTCAGTTAGCTCTTAGAACAAAATTGCTGCTCGGAAACCAAGCACTTGCACTCTGGGTAGTCAGCTAGGACTCTCCAAAGCAGTATGTTGGGGTACTGTTGTTGTAGGTTGTAGATACTGGTCAAAACACACAGTGGTGCCTGTTCTTGCCTCACTAAGAAGCCTTTGCTCAGGGCTGGCCTGATCCATCTTTTAGTATAGGCCAAAGATAACCCCTTTCCTTAGCTAGGTTAGTTCATCCACAGATAAATGTCCCAGCTTCCTGGCATTTCCCAATTAAACTTCCCAATCCATTACTGAGGATAGCCGGGATTCTTAGAGACGATCTCTAACTCTACCCACTGTCTGTATTCTGACTACAGCACAGAGGGAGAGGTTGCTTTTATATGTGGATAAAAGTTGTCAGTTTGGAGGACAGAAGAACAGGATGTAGCATATTGTTCTTAAGTGCACATCAAAGACAGTCATAACCAAGTGGAAGAGCACTAGAACATTCTGGGGTGAAATTAAAACCTACTATGAGAGTAATTTTCTTCTTTTGACTTAAATATAGGGAGAACAATCTGAACATTTTGTCTTGCTATCTTGGTGTGTATTGTAGTGGATTGTTTTCTCTGAATCATGTAATGCAATTTGGAAAAAACCCTTAATTCTTATTGGCCCATGTAGGATAGCGGCTGAAACAGTCCAAGAGTTTCTGATCTGAGTAATTTTTCTGCATGGGACTGCTTGGACTCACTCAAGCTTCTCATAGATTCCTAGTGATCTCCAAAGGAAATCGAATGTGATGTGTCTTTCACACTCATGGACTTATCAGGGTGAAGTTGACGAGTATGATTTACCCAGCATTTGACTCTGCAAGGTGGCCTGTAGCAAGTCTTAGACACTTTCAGACAGATGATTTCTCCTACTTCCCACAAGTTCAGAGATAACATGTTATACCGATAAAGTGCCTGTCACAGATTGCTGGGGTTAAGTGTTGCCCAAAATAAACCAAAAGTAATGAGTAATTCGCAGAAGAAACAATCACAGAAGGGAGAATGGAAATTTGAGGTAGATGCATTCGTTGCAGGAGCTTGTACCTTAAGGGAACACCGCACAAATTCAGCTTAGGGAATGAGCCTTGAACGGTGGACAAATGTGCATTCATACAGTTTTCATGAATTATCCCTATGGGTTGTGCCTACCTCTTTTCCAAAGGTTCATATAGATTTTTCAAGTACTGCAAACAACTTGGATACAGAAATATCTGCCCAAATACTTCACATAAGAACTGCCATGCATTACTTGAGGATTGCCTGTCCTGACTTTTGGGTATATTCCAATTTTTTCCTTTATTCTGAGCAGCAGAGATATGCCTGTAACTGCATAATTCTATGCTCCTTTGATGGAATAGAGAAATAATACCATCCCCCTGCAAATTTAGGATAAATTCCTGAGTGTCCACTGGGAACAGACCCTCCGTGTGCCCAAGAGCAAGAACCTGCAAATGGCAAGGAAGTGGAAGGGAAAACTTAGCTTCCTTTCACTTGGACCAGATGGAGTTTCACCCAAATCAGTCTGGTCTCCAGATTGTTGAGCAGACTTTCCAAAAGGTAGGACGAGACTGCCTATCCCACCAGCTAATATGCAACTGTTAACCCAGATTTCTCCCAAGGCATTTGCAATGATGCAGGTTACTTCAGACTCTGCATGCAACTCCACATGACTTTGCACATGCTACAGACAAGTCGCCTCCTCTTAGCTGCAGGAAATGACATTTCAGTGGCAATAGAAAAGACATTACATTCATCTAACCCTCTTTCATTTGTATTGTCTTTGTTTAAGAGACCCTAAGGTGAAAATACCATTTTGAGACAAAACTTACTATGAAAAGCTTGGCTAACAGTCTTTTTATTCATTTAGATTAGTACTTCTTGGCACTGCAGAAACATTAAAAGGCTGTATAAATTCTGTTCTCTTCCTCCTAAAAAACATCCTTTCTGTTCCATATTTACCCCAAATAATATTCACTAGGGCAGTGTTCTCTTTCCTTTATAAGGTGGATGTAAATGCTGTCATATATCACTGGAAGAGAAAAATCTCTTGAATTCACTGAGCATTATGATCAATGACTTCCTAGTTTCTTGCTCGCTTCATCATTTCACTTTATGTGGCTTACACGAAACCACCATAAGGACATTTCCTGTGTTACTGAAAATGACTTCAGTTTCCCCTCACACAGAAATGCATAAAAATGCATTAAAAAGTTGAACTTTTGTAAGACTAAACCCCATTTTTATTTGCAAAGTGTTAACAGACAATGCTGATAAAGAACGCAAATACCAGGACAAGCCAAAAGTATAAATAAACAAGGGAGAGGAAAAGCTAACACCACCACAAGAGCCCTCGAACCTCAAGCTTCTGAGAAAGGGGGATAATGGTGAAAATGTAAGCTGATAATGCAAAACCAGAAGAGAAATAATAGATATGGAGAGAACAAAGACTCTCTCCTAAATTTCCAGGTTGGTGGCCTCTGTAACAGGAGATCCAAGTTAACCACGAGGCAGCACTGGGCCCTCGTGGCCATGAAGGCCAATGGGCTCCTGGCTGCAGCAGGAGGAGTGTTGCCAGCAGGGCCAGGGAGGGGATCCTGCCCCTCTGGCCAGCTCTGGGGAGGCACCTGGAGCACCGGGGGCAGCTCTGGGCTCCCCAGGACAGGAGGGACGTGGAGCTGCTGGAGAGGGGCCAGCGCAGGGCCATGAAGATGATGAAGAGAGCGGAGCATCGAGTGTATGAGGAGAGACGGAGTGAGCTGGGCCTGTTTAGTCTGGAGAGAAGAAAGCTGAGTGGGGATCTGATCAACATGTAGAAATAGCTGAGGGGTGATTGTAGGGAGGATGGGACCAAATGCTTCTCGGTGGTGGCCAGTGACAGGAGGAGGGGTAATGGGTACACAGGCAGTTCCATCTCCATGTGAGGAAGAACTTCATTGCTGTGAGGGTGCCCGAGCCCTGGCCCAGGCTGCCCAGAGAGGCTGTGGAGTCTCCTTCTCTGGGGATCTTCCAAACCCACCTGGATGCCACCCTGTGCCCCTGCTCTGGGTGTCCCTGCTGGAGTAGGGGTTGGACTGGATGATCCCTAGAGGTCCCTTCCAACCTCAACCGTTCTGTGATTCTGTGTGATCCAGCTTAGCATGTGCTGTTTTTATTATCATATGGCAGAAGCGGCTACCAGCTTCTTGGAGCATGGAGACAAGACTCTGAACAGTTCACCCCCAGTCCCTGAAGCATTTAAACTTCTGATTCTAGTTTTCCATTGGGATTCCCTGTAAAAAGGCTAATAATGTTTTAATACATTAAGGCATGAAATCCAGCACACAAGAAAGTTGTTTCTATCCATGGCCTGTAACCACCTGCAGCATTCACTGCTGTATTTATAACTAGCTAGAGATAAGTAGCATAAGTCGTAATATCTCATACTCGTTTATTAATTTCACATAAGCCATTGGAAAATGTTCCTTTGATATAAAGTTGAATTAATAATTTCTTTTCTCAGAGAACATGAACTAAATTCTGCTTTTGTCAGTTAAATGGAAGGTATCTTTGTTTAGTTTCATCAGCAATTTATTGCTTTGCTGTTCTTGAATCAGATTGACAGAAGAAAACCTTAAACCATACATGAACCCACGCAATAAATAAACCTGCTATAAATCTTTAATGAAGAGAAAATGCTGGGCAAGAACAACTGGACCCTTGGAAAAGGCTCAATAAGGCAAAGGCAGGTTGTTATCAAACTTAATGTAGGGGAATGAATATGCAATGAATTATCCAGACAATATCTGAGATTAAATTTGCAAAATACATGGCTTTCTTGATGTAATTATTTTGTATGCCCTGTTTATTCCCACTCAATACTACAGTGTTATAATCCTTTAATCAATTAAACAGGTGCATTCATGATGCAACACAAATTAAGTGGAACAACTTTGGATGGGATTTGTTACTTAATCCTGACTTTAGCCTTCAGGGTGCTAATGCAAGTGTGCCATCAAGTGGGGTAGCAAGGAAGGGCCTGATAAAGAACTGATCATCTACTTCATGCCCCTTAGAACAGATTTAAAATCTTCTGTGTCCTAAAGTCACCTGTCTCCTTAAAATCTCCTAAGTGCCATTTTTTTTCTAACAAAACAAGTGACAAATAATGTTTTTGTGGCGTGGAAGAACTCTATGTCTGGAGTTACTGAGCTATAGCCATGTGGGGAAATTTCTAGTAATTCCACAGGTTTGGAGAAAAGGGATGAAAATATAGTCTTTTTAAAACCTGCCCAAGTTCCAGGCTATTAAACAGCACGGTGGGTGTTCCACATGATGAAAAGCAGCTGCTTTGAATGACCCTTTGAAGGAGCTGATGAGCAGGATGAGGAGCACCAACCACTGGGCTTTAGTTAGTTGATTTTATTGACCAGTGCAAGATCTTTGTGATAACAACATCCCCCATTAACTGGCGCAGTATTTCGCTTATCATAGGTGCAATTCAGCAGTGCCATCATTAACTCTTTACTTGCCCATCAGTGGGGAGGAGGATGATTTGAAGATCCAACATGCCCCTCTTCACATTCCTTCCAGCCTTACTTACCTCATGAGTTAGGCACAGAATCCTCAGTTTAGGAGAGGGATTAATTTAGGGGCTGAGCTCCCATCAGTGATATATCGGGGACCAACACCTTGCCATCAGGAAACTATCCAAGTTTCTCAGCAACTTTCCTGAATCAATCCATATGTTATTGCAGGGAGTGTTTTACTGTTCTTTCCACATGCAGGTGACTAGAGCACATACAAGGTAAGGTCATATTTTAAAAGCTATTAAAGCATCTACACACAGTAAAGTTATTGGAGGTTAACTACCCTTAAATATCCTTAGAAATAGGGTCCTCTGTGATCTGCCAAAGAGGAAGGAAAGCACAATGAGCAATGACGGAAGAACTGTTTGGAGAGCATCAATTTGTGGTCAGTAAAACAAATGCTTTGAATCAGGACCACAATACTTTGTCCTAAAATTCTCACTAAACAAAGTTCTTAAGCAGCTTTTTCCTTCTGTCAAAAACACTAAAATATCAAGATTTATTTCACTAATTTAAAGATTTGAGATTCTTAGCAGCTACCTGTGGTCAGATGAGCCAAAATAGGGCTGTATCTGTTCTCAGTCATCACCAATCCCTGGAAAAATCAGAGGAACCAGCAGGGCCCCTCATTTTTAACTTGGATATTTCAGGATGTCAGTGTTATGAATACTCTCCAAGAGATGAGTTATCATTTCTCCTGCCTCATCCCTACTCCATCTCTTCTATCTTCAGATCCCAATAAATACTGATAATACTGAGGATACAAGATCTATGTCAAATGGAAAACTGCACTTCTGAGAATTAGATAAGTAAAAGGAAAAAATACTATGACTAGGTTGTAAAAAGTCAATACTTCCATATCATAATTTCTCGTCCAGGAAAATTGGAACCAAAATGAGGGAGCTTTCACTAATTGTATAATAAGACACTAAATTAAGTTACCTACTGGCAAACATTGTCAGCTACTAAGAAAATATGAGTAACAAAAAAGATCATTATGAGACAATGGTAGAGAATGAAAGATAATTCAAGAGGGGATGCGTACCCAATTACCCAAGAAAGCAAGGAAAGAAGAGAGGAACGGACTGTTCACTAAAATATACATCTGAAAGCATTCATTATTAAAATTGCAGCTATTTTCTCCTTCTCAATTCAAAAGCTGTTGGATGAGTAAACCTACTCCTTTTCAAAGGCAGAGCTCAGCAGGCATGGGAGTAGTGGAAAGCAGTATGTGAAAAGTAGAGGCTGTGCTTTAAAGAGGACAAAAACTGAGCACGGGAACTTCTCAGCCTCTAAGATGCTGCCTCCTTCCTACTGTGCTTAGCTTTCTCTTTCTTCTCTCTTGCTTTTCAGTGACTGAAATGCTGTTTTCCGACTGATTTACCCTCTAGACTCCAGCTCTTCTAACACCTTTATTTCTCTCCCCCTGTTAAAAAAACAAACCTTGAATGAGTTTTCAAGTTTACCCCAAAATAGACAGTGTAGAGCAGGTTGAGTTCTGCTGTCCTAAACACCCAGTTCAGCCCAGAAAAACAAGAAGAAGAACAAAGAGGAATTCCAATTCAGAAAAACCTGTTTCTTGATTTTTTTTTTGTTTTGTTAAACAACAGAGCTCTCAGGCACCTCTGTTTGTGGCTTTCCCCACTGAAAATGGTCCCAAAGAGTTCAGAGAACCTAGCTCTCTATCTAATAACTAAACTACTGTAAAAGTTTTAGAGGATCAGAGCTAATATTACTAGAATACTGAAAATTCTGAATGGCAAAAGAGTGGTGTCTAACTAATAGCAGCAGGATGGAAGTTGTCTGCCCCTCTGAATAATGGCTTAACAATGATGAACTTGGGTTTAGAAAGATGATGTTTTAATTGAATTTACCTTTTCATTTTCATCTGCTCTTCAGTGTTCTCATTGCAAGTTGTAAGGCTTCTCAGATTTCTGAATTGATTTTTGTCATAATTAATTGGACAATTAACTGCATAACTTGGTAATTATTCAGTATCGTAATTATGCAAGTATATGCAGAACTAAAATATATTCACACACTCAATTAATTTAATAATAAGGTATTGCTGTGGATAATACAGGACCGTTCTTTATTTGCACCAAATATTTGAAAGGCAAATGATAGGATTATATTTCCTCTCACTGACCTCAATCTTTTCCACTGAAACCTAATGCTGTTGAACAAAATTAATGCATTGGATTGTAGACAAAAATACAAATTCTTTGTTTTAAAAATGTAGGTGGAAAATGCTTCTGAAAATTGCATTAATTTGTATTAATTAATTAATTTACATTAATGCTCAGAATCTTAACAGAGTGAGGAAGAGTGAATAGGCTGTGTTAACTGCCAGGAACAAGGATAAGGAGAGGCCACCTTTGAGCACTGACTCTTGTCCCGTCATCCCAGGCAAATGTGCAGCTGCCTATTAATACCAGAGAGTGCTCATAATACAGAAAATCTCTTTCACTCTTCTAATCTGTCCCACAAAACATAAAATACCCCCCAAATTTATAGGGTGGCTCCTGGTCTTTAGAAATAACCAAGATTATAGCAGATATCAGAAGAAAGAAGCATATACAGGGTCTGGGAAACCTGCAGTAAGCTAACTGGTCTTTCTGTTATTTACTCCTTTAGGCAGCTTTCTAGCTTCAGAAACTCAGATCTCCTTTTTCTACATGTTAATACACATACTAAAAGACTCCTAGAATGGAATAAAAATAAAAATATCTGTTCATCAGACTGATAATTTACCAGATTGACCACATGAAAGCAGCTAACAGCTCTATATAGGTTTAGTTACCCATCTGCCATTTAATTAAATCATTATCTGCCTTTTTTTTTTTTTTTTGTAGACAAACTCCACTTACAGTGCAGAGTTTCTGCACCTGTTTAATCGTTTGCATTTCTAGAGCATCTTCAAGACCCAGTCATGTTTTGGGTTTTTCCTGTCTTGCTGTTTAATGGGACTGATGCTGAAGTTGAGGCGAAGCGCTGTGCCATTTTGATGGACTGATTTAATGGCAATAGCTAATATCCTGAAAGAAAAAATACAAGAGAAGGTGCAATTATGCCTTAACTGATTTAGCCTGGGTTATTCTATGGGCTTTTGTAATGCTCAGCAGTCTTCATCGTCTTGTCTTGCTTTATTTGTAGCATCAATACTGATCAGGAATACACTGATATTTCATGGACAGAAAATGTATCACCTTTCATGTCACCTATGTTACTATGTCTATGGTTAAGAGCATTAAAGACACTTCTACCCTAGCTTTTTCTGCTCCCATTTTCAGCTCTTTATTATGAGGAAGGTGAAGACACTGAACTGAAAAAAATATTTCGAGTTCTGGGGGGGATGTGATTTGGAACCAGTAGTGTTTATTTTGGCCTGCTGAAGGAAGGCAAATGTTCAGAAATATTCTGCCTGCAGTTATATAAATAATGCTAAAATATCCTAATTCTGATTCGCTCAAAATCTCTGATCAAGATATCCTGTTTGGGTTTGGAAATGAACTTGCATTGACACTTTCTTTAAGAAGAGAAATCGTCTTCCTGATACATATATTGGGATATCTCAGAAATATTTTCCTTATAGCCCTCAGCCAAAGATACAATTCTCCCTTCCTTGGTCCCATTTTAGCATTGATCAATGAATTGGTTTGCTAGGGAGAAAAGGAAAAAGCGAGCAAGCATAAGGTAGAGCTAATGATTGGCTGGTTGAGTCTAAGCAGCATTTGATGGGGACTTAAATTTACTTATTTAGCCAAATGTTGTTGTCACTAGCACCTATTAAGTCTGCACTCCAGATCTATTTTTGTGTGTACAAGATCAAAATCTGACCTCTAACTGCTAAAACTGCGATACACTTAGTTCAGTGGCTTTATTCCCATATGCCAACTATATTGCATCTCAATCACATCAAGATGAGACGTAATGGCAGTTGAAGAGTGCTTGATTAGACTGCTCGTCCAAAGAACTCCCTGGAGACCGACAATTGCTAAAGGATTAGTCTTTTTAATTTTCGCATCCTTTCATTAAACAAGTGGCTGTCGCAATGCAAAAAGCGGGAGCTGACATAGGAACTGGTGCGGGATACCGGGAAACTGTTGATAGTCACAAGAAAAGCACCGAACGGTCGGGCCAGCAACAGAGCTGTAGAGAGGACCAGCGCCATCGGCTCGGACCCGAGTGCCTCGCTCGGCTCCCTGCTGAGACGGTATCGGCGATCCGAAGCAACGTAACCAACCTGTGGTGTGGAGCTGCTGCTTAAGATGTGATTGCCACCACACTGATGATCAGGCACAAGTTATTTGGAACTCTTCTTTTGTGCCTCGTGAGGTCCAAAACGCAGAGACCTGTGAGATGGCAGTGGCTCTTCCCCTCCGCCGCTGCGTTGACACCGCCTGCCCCGGGCAAAGAGGACGAGGAAAGGCACTTTCCGAGGTCTCCTCAAGTCCCCTCGGCCAGGCTGCCTCAGTATCCCCTTCTTGCCCGCGCTCCCCCACCATCTTGCAACCTACATAGTGATGTCCCCCAATGGTCCTCGAGTTGGAGGCCCNGTGATTGCCACCACACTGATGATCAGGCACAAGTTATTTGGAACTCTTCTTTTGTGCCTCGTGAGGTCCAAAACGCGGAGACCTGTGAGATGGCAGTGGCTCTTCCCCTCCGCCGCTGCGTTGACACCGGCTCCCCCAGGCAAAGAGGATGAGGAAAGGCACTTTCCAAGGTCTCCTCAAGTCCCCCTCGGCCGGGCTGCCTCAGTATCCCCTTCTTGCCCGTCCTCCCCCACCATCTTGCTACCTACCACTATGTCCCACAATGGCCCTCGAGGTGGAGGCCCAAAATGGCCGCTGCCTCTCAGGGCTCAGGCCATTCCTCCATGGGGCTGCAGGCAAAGAGCCTATTTCGTGGAGCAGTAGTGTCCTCTAGCGTCCACAGACGTTGTCTGGATAAATCACGAAAATGAAATGTGACGCTTAATGCAGTTCTAGGTGTAAATGGGCGTAATATCTGTGGAACAGGAGTGACTTGCCGAGGGGGCTTCCCACCAAGGCTGTGGCCTCCAGGTTCCAATCAGACCCTAAAGGCGTTGGGAGGGTTGGCTCTTGGCTCAGAGCTGTGTGGTTTGGGGTTAAGATTTGGACAGGTATTCATTGTGTGGAGTGAGAAGGCTCTTTTTTTGTGAAAAAAACTGTAGTTTGGTTCCTCATAATATTCATTGTGTGAATTAAGTATACGTATTTAGCAGCCAAATGGAGAAGGATTTGTTCCTCTGCAGAAAGCTGTTGGAATAAAACCATATACTACTCAAAGGAGCTCCAAATTGCTCTTTCTGTCTCTGATATGGTTTATGTTCATAGACAAATCATCCAACTGCTTTTGGCCTCTATATTTCTCCATAAGGGAGATCTACAGAATGCAGGGAGAGTTTAACTGATGAATGTAAAAACAGCACAGACCTCCCCAGGAAAGCATCGTAGCCTGGAAATTATTTTGTAAATACTCTGCCCTTAATAATTAGGAAAACAATATATCAACATTTAGGTGATAAAAAACTGAAATGTCATCACATTCTTCCCTCAAAGATTCTTCCTGCCTTTATCTCAACTGATGCTGCCATTCATGCTCATCCTGGATTATAATAGTAAGTAATAGGCTGATGTGACATCAAAAAAAAGCAGATTGGGGGTTTCAAAAGTGAAATGCAAAGGGAAAAAAAAAGTCCAACTGATTTAAAAATCAAAAGTTTCTTCGGCGTCTGGTTGGCATCCATTGACTGCAACAAATATATCTTTGAGAGAAGAAATGGCATTTAGGCAGAATCCAAAAAGTTATAGTGCAGGTAATCATCAAGCAAACAGAATAAACTGGATCAGAAAGAATGTGGTACCCTATAGAGTAAGGCAATGTATAGATTACTCTATAGGCAGGTCTCTCTGCACAAAGAAACGTGTGTCAAGTAGTATCTTAATGCATTACAATATCACCTCCCAAGCAGACTTTGCCATGCATAGCAATTGCTGAATAGAGGTGCTTGTTTTTTTTTTTTTTTTGAGCTTTTTTCTGCAACTTTAAATGCTAGGAAGAGGTTTGTTTTAAAGAAAGCTTGATCTTTTTACCTGTTACAGGATGGAGCACATCTATTGAAGTACTTATCTTTCTGGTTATGATGACATCTAGCCGCCTAAATATATTAATATCAAAATGTCAATTCTGCATGCAGTGATCTGCTTTGCAGGGTTGCTACCTCAACTGGCAATTCTGTTGATGCTGGTTTCCCAAAATGAAATGAAACCCACTAGCACCAGAGGTTTGTAGTGCTAAAAGTAAAGCTGTGAAGTGTGAAGTTTAAAGTGTGAAGTTTACATCTCTGTTCCTAGTGAGTAACTCCATAGGAGTATGTAAGAGACCACCCTCAAAACAGATTGGTGCACTTACCTGGGATGAAAACTTTGAGTCTGAATTAAGGAGAGCAGGAGCATAATCAAACAGACTCACAAGATATTTAAGTAGTGTACTATCGTCCTCTATTTGTAGTGATTTTGCCAGCCTCTCTGCAAAAAGTCTCTCCCAGCAGATGCTTTGATAGAGCAGTGTTTCCCCAACAATTCCTTCCACCTGTTTAATCCTGTGGCATAGTAACTTATAGCACTGGACTATGGGTTGCAAAAGAGCAGCTTTTGTCCTATCTCAGCTCTTGACCTGTTGCATTACGTTATTTTTCTGTGCTTCTGACTGCAGTGCATCTGGCTGCAGTGACAGATGTGACTGTTTACTACCTGCAGACAGTGAGAACATACCTGGGACCAAGTTCATGCTTGTCTGTGTCAGATGCGTCTAGAGACAGACCTTGAGTTTTGTGTATTCTTAATCAGGGTGGATCTAGCTCTATTTAGTTAAGTTGTGCATCAGTTCTAAAGCCAACTGTATGCAGGAAACGACTGATTTTTGTGAAGGAAGCAAGAAGTGCCTTTAAACTCCACCAGTAATACACAACTGCTCTGCCAGCACGGTTACTCTTTAGGGACAGGGAGGTTAATGCGGTAAGGCCTCGGTGTGTCTGTCATGGCAGACCAAGAGCTGCAGAAAAGCTGTCTAATTCGGGCTG
The DNA here is from genome assembly GCA_013389825.1 of Crypturellus undulatus. Lineage (NCBI taxonomy): Eukaryota > Metazoa > Chordata > Aves > Tinamiformes > Tinamidae > Crypturellus > Crypturellus undulatus. The sequence goes on along the minus strand of VWPW01017247.1, from coordinate 5,410 downwards.
CAAAATTCCAGTCACTGTGAAAGGATCTTATTTTATAAGGACTCTTTCAGAAATTAAGGTCCTTTTAAGCCTGTTGGGCAGGGATTTTTATGATCAGTATCACAAGGTACTGGATATCTGTACTTGTGAACATTGCAAATAAGTATAACATTTAAAGCTGCATATTTCTTTAGAAAATATTAAGTTTCTTAAACAAGTCTGGAAGCTTTGGATTAAAATGCGTTTCTACAAGATCCTTTAATTTCACCATTGCCCTTTCACAGCTTCCTAAGCTATTTATAACCATGCCAGGGCAGTGTTGAATTGCTATCCAAGTAGAGTGATGGCATTCCAGCATAGCTCTTCCAAGGGATAAGTGGAGCTCACGTCGTCATTCTCTAAAAGGAAGCAATCATCTCTGTGGCTAGCACAGAGCAGACTTTGTTTTCTGCTCCTCACTGAGCACTTGAGTTCAACAAGTGCATTTATGCTGAAGATGTAACATGGAGATAACCTGTTGGCTTAGATACTGTAGTGACAGAATTACCTCTGCTCTCAGCACCGCACTGCGAGCAGTAGTGGTAAGTGGTCTATAGAATCACTTGAAAAAACATAGGAACACAGCGAATTTCTATTCTGAGAAAACAAGGTTGTTACTGTTCTAGTAATTTAAAATGCTCCAAAGTTGCAGGTTTGGAGACTTTGAGAACTTTTGAGGCTACTAGCATTGTTCATACACTCGTTTTCAAGCGTACTTTAAGCAGGAGGACCACAGGGCTGCTCAGCTTCCTGACAGTCCACTTCAAAGGCTAAAAGAGATCAACAATTCCTCTTGAAAGATGCTCACTGAAACTGCTACTGAACTGCTCACACGGCTTTTTTTTTTGAGAGGACTCTTTTTCCCTCACGTGTTGAAACGAACTGGTTTGTGTACACGCAAGAAAAGCACATCTTGCATCTCTGTGCAACCATATGCAGTTGCCTACTCATTCAGGACTTGAAATGTTTTGAATGTCTTTGAAAACCAAATTATTTCTGACTACGTCTAATAGATATCCTCAGGTCTGAAAATGTCCGGTGATATTCTGATGCCATTCAAATATTATTACTGCATACAATAATGCACTACAAGAATCCTGCATATGTCAGAAATACTGTGACAAATATGTTTAAAACATATAGCCCTGCTGCAAGAGGTGTGTATAGTGCAGAGGAAGATGTGATAAATCTTTTATTCAGTCTGATTTGTACGTGAACCTGGTGCTTATAAAAGAGTTTCAATTCGTCAAAATTTGCTTTCAACAGTGGCAAGGCTTTTATTCATATTTTCATGACTGACGTGGAATTTTTCATGTCTGCCACACAGTTGCAAAGCACAGTAATAAGAGATTTGGTTTTTGTATGCACACAGTCACACTAGAAGTGCATGTTGCAGGATGTGACAGACAGTAAAGCTTATCTGGGAGTTCATCTTCAAGACAAATCGAACTAATATTGACAGAAAAAAAACGTACCTAGTTTCAGTATCTTCGAGTGTAAGTATCAGAGAATTTTTGAGAGCCTTGATGTAAAATTACAGTAGCTGTCAGGCTCACTAAGGCTATATTGACACAAAATGTTAATAAGTCATACTATTTTTGTATATTATGACTTTATCCAGAGGACCTTAAAGTGAGAATGTGCAGGAATGAAATTTATTCAGCCAGGCAGACACAAAGCTGTTGGAGATACGATTTGCAATAGCATAAAAACACCCACTCTAGAGGGAAAAAAGGCAAAAATAAAAGAAAAAAAAAAGCACTTTGATTTAGGCCAGGAAGACACAGTAGTTGCAAAAAAATTTAAAAAAAAATGAATTAAGAATTAGGAATTAAGAATTAGCTATTAATGGTGAGGTCAATTAAAAACTGGAAGTGCATGAGAATGGGCACCGTACCTGGAGAGGACTGCTCTGCTCCATTATTTGATGTGTTCAGATGAGATGTGCACATATTTAAGCATGAAATTTTAGAATATTCGGAAAAAATAGTCTCTGTCCCATTATCTGAGTGCAATTCTGTCCTCAAGTTTATAAAGCAGATTGAACAACTTAATTGTAGTTGATGGCTTTAACATCCCTGGAATTTTCCTCGGCCACACTGCCAAGAGCTATGCCAGCAGAAAGACTGTCTTGAAGCGCCCACCTTGTTCCAGTGAGCAAAAGAGGTGAGGAATTAAGTGAGGAATTAAGTGAGGAAGCTTCAGAAATTGAACTCTGGGGCTCAGAGTAGAACAAGGATGCCCTTTTGTCACTTAATCTGGGCATTTACATGACCACAAGAAAATTGCATGGGTCNAAGACTGTCTTGAAGCGCCCACCTTGTTCCAGTGAGCAAAGAGGTGAGGAATTAAGTGAGGAAGCTTCGGAAATTGGACTCTGGAACTCAGAGTGGAACTAAGGATGCCCTCTTGCCATTGCAGTCTTAATCTAGGCATTTACATGACCACAAGAAAATTGCATGGGTCTGCCAGTGTGGAGTACTTGTTTCACATAAGCCCCTATGTAGTTGGGTGAATACAGGTGAAAGAAGGGTGGTATAACAGTAAGAAGAGGTCAAAGTTCAAGTAACAAAGGAGAAAAAGGAAGCTACGTCTCAAAGGATATGAGTGTGAATGTTAAAACTGAAGACATCCAAACGCCAATAACTTTCGGTGTCATTACAGAAGGACTAATTTACTAACCACCATTTGTTTTGATGGTGGTTCCGTCCAGGTCTCCACAATGAAGTGGGAGAGGAGGTTGCCTTTAAAATGTGCTTAAAATAAAGTTGTTTTCCAGATAATTTTTAGAAGAGCTGAAGATGGCACTAGAAACTTGGCATTTAATTGAGGCCTTCTGTCATTAACAAGCATATTACTTTGCAATGGAGCTCGGCAAACAAAGTAGATGAAAGTCATCTCGGGCTCATGAGTCATCTCAGTAGAAGCTGCCATCAAGATGGATCCTACTGGTATTAGTGTAATGAAAGCTTTCAGATAAACATTCCATTAGTTTGAAACACAGCAATGAATTGGCTCTGTAGTATAAGAAAAGCAGAGCAGTATTAATATCTGCATTTGTATTTGCTGGAAGATCCTAACAGGTCTGCTTTGTTTTCTAATTTAATTTATAATAATATCCTCCCTGAAAAGCAAATAAGATAGGAAATCCTTAGTGTATTTGCAAGTTAATAATAAAAAGAATTGATTTAAAGCCTGGAAAAGCTTTGCCTTTTTAAATGTCAGAACCATAGAAATCAAGACTAGATATGACCAAGTGTGATTGCTTGTAAAATAATAACCAAAAAAATTCACCTCACCCACCTCTTCAGGCCCTGTGGCCCTATTACCTGTGGCTTCCCTCAGGTAATAGGATTTTCATTTTTGTGGTTGCAGATGGGAGAATGCCTAATATTAACTGCTAATGGAATTAGGTGGCTGACCATCAGAGAGGTTAGGTAAAGAAAAAGAAACTTGTCTCTTCATAACCCCAAATACAATGAAAAGGTTAATGTGCCTCTTTGCTAGGTGGATGCAGACTCCAAAAGTGCATGCATCAGCTCATATCACTCAGCAACTTACTCCTCGAAATGAGAACTCGTTTTGAGAACTGTATAAAATTGGGCTGTGAGAACACATTTCTGCTGGCCTCTAACTCCTTTCCCCTTCTCGCTGACATCCAGCACTATCTGACACAAAATTAAAATCACTGTGAAATTACCAATAATTTTGTTTAAGATGAATAGATTCACTTCTCCCTCTGATTATGTGAACAAAAATCAGTCGTAATTAGAGAAATTAGAGAACAAATCTGTTCTTTGTCTTGCTAGATTTTAATACTGATACTCTGAATTTCTGTTACAGAATTTTCATTCAGAGATTTTGATGCCTCTTTAAAGCATTAGCAAACAAAGCCTGGAAACAATCTGGCAATGCAGTTAAGAATTGCCTCCGTTTTACTAGAGTGTGGACTAAGATGGACAATACTTCTCAAATTTCTAAGTTATTATGAAGTTACTAACTTGTAATTTGTAGCACAGAAATTAGAGCTTGTTATTGCTGTGTCCCACTTCTAATATAATATCTCTGCCTCGCTTAACATACCGCTGTCCCCATGGAAGTTCATTTGCATGATAGGTGTGAATTCCTGGGCCAAATTAAGCTCATGATCTTTTGGTTTTTACTTCAGTATGGGGTCATACTTTCATCCTCTGGACTCAGTTCCATTTTTTTTCTTTGCATAGTCAAATATGTATGAAGACTTTACTCCCTCCACAGAATGAGTTCGATTTCTATGACTTTCCTGAAGAGGTGGAGATTTCTACAGGTATTTCTAGAGAATTTCATTAAAAATCGTGAAGAATGTGATCAGTTTCTATTTTTCTAGGAAGTGTTTTACAGGGAAATATAAAGGATCCTTTTTGATCTGAAATGGGATTATTTTGGATTTCAAAAAAAAAAGTGTGTTAATGTCCTTAATCCTCTCTACTGCCTCCTACTCTCTCCACTTCAGTCCCACTGGTTTGTGCCTTATCAGCTCTGTACAAGCTACATCTGGTATCAGTACAAATGCGCTACGAATGCCCCTGATATAGTGACATACGATGTCAGAGAAAAAGCTGGTTAAGCACGGTGACATCTGAGAAAATGCTATCTCTTCCTATGATATCTGTAAGGTGCCTTGTCTGATCCCCCTTCAGATCTGTGGCATCCTCAGTCTCATCTGGATTCAGGGAGGAGAGAGGAGCTGCAGAAGCCTGGAGCCATCACTAGATGGTGTGCATGGTCCACCAGCTGGAGTACAGCTTTTCCAAGCGGGATGAATACACAGGTTGAGAGCCTGGAGCAGGATGGCTCAGGGGGAGAAGGACAAGCCCACTTCTTCCTGCAAGAGTCTAGGTAGTCAAAGGTGAATTTTTACAGATTAAAAGGGAGGAAGAGTTATATAGTTGTGTACATTACAACTTAACATACCTTATTCTAAGGATAGATTTTGAATTATGTTAAAAAGTTTATGTGGTTCTGATCTTCTGAACAGTTTTATCACAGTAAAACAGTATGTAAGGAAATATTGTGGTTAGCTCTGAAGAAATTGCAAACATGCACACTGGAGTTTTATAATAATTTTATTGACCTGCAACAATATATTTTCATCTGTTAAAATGTCCACTCAACATCATCATTAGGGATAGGTTTCAAAGTGAATTCTTTCTTAGGCATGTAAATCAGAGCTGATATTCTCCGAGATGTTTTTATCTATAATTCTTTGAAATAAGGGTGTTTCAAAGGTAGCTGGTGCTAAACTTGGCCATGAAACCAGAAAGTGGATGACTGGACACTTGCCAACATGACACCCATGTACGAGAGGGACTAGATGGAGGATCTAGGGAGCTACAGACCTGTCAGCCTGACC
>VWPW01017245.1:1987-13648 GCA_013389825.1 Crypturellus undulatus | reverse complement strand
CCCCCCCCATCCTCCGCAGACGGGGCGCTGCTGCTCGGCGCCTCCGCGCTCAGCGGCCGCTGCTGGTCCGGCTCGCTGTGGGTCTTCGGCGACGCCCGGCGCGCTCCGAGCGAGGGGTTCTGCACGGCCGGCGTGCAGACCGAGGCGGGCGTCGCGGACCTGTGCTGGGTGGCCGACAAGGGCATCCTGGTGGCCTCCGACTCCGGTAAGCGCCGCAGCACCGCGCTCCCGGGCGGGATCGGGAGCCGCTCCTGGGATAGGGCTGGGGGGGCCCGGTCCTGGGGGATGGGAGAGGTTCTGATCCCTCCTCGGGGGAGGCTTGGGGACCCCATTCCCGGTCCTGAGGGTTGAGGAGGGCTCTGACCCCTCCTCGGGGGATGGGGGTTGGGAGGACCCCGGTCCTGCAGGATGAGGAGGGCTCCGACCCCTTTTCTTGGGACCGGGGCTTGGGGACCCCATTCCTGGGGGATGGAAGAGGTTCTCGTCCCTCCTTGGGGGATAGGGACTTGGGGATCCCATTGCTGGTTGCTGGGGGGCTTGCTATATTGCTGAGGTTGGGGGGTCCTGGTTCTGTCCTTGGGAAGGGGCTGTGCTCCCCAGCCTGAGCGTTGGGATGGGAGAGGTTCTGATCCCTCCTCAGGGGATAGGGGCTTGGGGACCCCATTCCCGGTCCTGAGGGTTGAGGAGGGCTCTGACCCCTCCTCGGGGGATGGGGGTTGGGAGGACCCCGGTCCTGCAGGATGAGGAGGGCTCCGACCCCTTTTCTGGGCATAGGGAGAGCCCATTCCTGGGGGATGGAAGAGGTTCTGGCCCCTCCTTGGGGGATAGGGGCTTGGGGACCCCATTTCTGGTTGCTGGGGGACTTGGTGTATTGCTGAGCTTGGGGGGTCCTGGTTCTGTCCTTGGGAAGGGGCTGTGCTCCCCAGCCTGAGCGCTGGGATGGGAAAGTTTCCTATCCCTCCTCGGGGGAGACTTGGGGACCCCATTCCCAGTTCTGAGGGATGAGGAGGGCTGCGACCCCTCCTCGGGGAATAGGGGTTGGGAGGACCCCGGTCCTGCGGGATGAGGAGGGCTCCAACCCCTTTTCTGGGCAGAGGGACTTGGAGACCCCATTCCTGCGGGATGGAAGAGGTTCTGGCCCCTCCTTGGGGGATAGAGGCTTGGGGACCCCATTCCTGGTTGCTGGGGGGCTTGGTGCATTGCTGCGGTTGGGGAGTCCTGGTCCTCTCCTTGGGAAGGGGTTGTGCTCCCCAGCCTGAGCATTGCAGAGCTCCGTGGCCTCAGCGAGCTGCTCCCAGCACCGAGGGGCGGGAGACGTGCCCTGGGCAGCCCCTTGTCCAGTCGCCATCCCTGTGCCCCATCCCTGAGGCCTCCTGAGCGCCGGGGACGGGACAAGGTCCTGCCGCANGACTTGGTGTATTGCTGAGCTTGGGGGGTCCTGGTTCTGTCCTTGGGAAGGGGCTGTGCTCCCCAGCCCGAGCGCTGGGATGGGAAAGTTTCCTATCCCTCCTCGGGGGAGACTTGGGGACCCCATTCCCAGTTCTGAGGGATGAGGAGGGCTGCGACCCCTCCTCGGGGAATAGGGGTTGGGAGGACCCCAGTCCTGTGGGATGAGGAGGGCTCCGACCCTTTTTCTGAGCATAGGGGCTTGGAGACCATATTCCTGGTTGCTGGGGGGCTTGGTGCATTGCTGCAGTTGGGGGGTCCTGGTCCTCTCCTTGGGAAGGGGCTGTGCTCCCCAGCCCGCGCATTGCAGAGCTCCATGGCCTCAGTGAGCTGCTCCCAGCACCGAGGGGCTGGAGAGGTGCCCTGGGCAGCCCCTTGTCCAGCCCCCATCCCCGTGCCCCTTTCCTGGGGCCTCCTGAGCACCGGGGACGGGACAAGGCCCTGCCGCAGCTCTCGTTCCTCCTGGGCTCAGTCTCACCTGGTCTCTTCCAGGTGCTGTGGAGCTCTGGGAGCTGGATGAGAAGGAAACCCTCATCGTGAATAAATTCTGTAAATATGAGCACGACGACATTGTGATGACAGTGAGCGTGCTTGCTAACAGCACCCACGCTGTCAGTGGCGGCAGAGACTTCTGGTGAGTGCTTCCTGCTCTGCCCTTCCTGCCCCGAGGGACTTCTCCGTGGCTCTTGCTAACACCTCTCTCTTTTCCGCAGCGTGAAGGTGTGGGACCTCCCCGAGGAAGCCGTGCTGCACTCCTACCGAGGTGAGCACTATGGGCCCTGCCCTCCTGTACGTGTGACATGCAGCACTCGGTCCTGCAGCAACACTGGGTGCTGCCCGTGCACCAAACAGTGGGGTTTGACACCATCTGTCTGTGAAGCTTCCAGCACAGCTGTATGTTTTTCTGGGGTGTTTGTTGTTTATTTCTCCCTACAGATGTATTCTATAGAATTCGGCTTGTCTTTCACCTCTCAGTGTATTCTAGAGTATTTTTTGGCTGAAATTTTTCTTGGAGCTCTTGTGTAAACCCGTGATTTTCTATTGTATGTTTGAGAAGAGCTTACTAGAGATACAGCATGACATCTCAGGAGAGCTGTGCTCTCTAGCAAAGGTGGAGGAAGCAGAGGCTTCAGCCATACCTTGATCCTCTGCTCTCCTTTCCTCTCTCCTGACGTCTCGTCTGTCAGGGCATTTTCAAGCTTAGACACCATCGCAGGGCCCTGACTGCAGTGGCTGCAGTTGGATTTGACAGCTCATCAGTGCGGTAGGAAATAGTTGAGTACCAGTGGGGTGCAGGTATGAACTATTCCTGCTCCTGCTGTGAGGCCTCAGGAGTTGCCAGGCACCTTGTCCCTGTTCTGTGGTTGAGCCTTGGGAATGCGCAGGAAGGTTGGATACAGCCTTGCAGACTCTTTCTCCCTTGGTCCTTTTGCAGCTCACACCGCTGCAGTGATGTGTGTGGCTTCCTGTCCTGGTAAGGACACTATGTTCCTGTCCTGTGGCGAGGTAAAGCTAATTCTGTCTTAAATCTATCTGTATTATAAGATTTGAGTTTAAAAGTTATAGTTGGGTACACTTACTGCTAAGCCACCTGTTGTTATGTTGTGTCCATGTGTGTTCCAGTCAGAGTATGCTGATCAGTTTACCAAGCTGATTTGTACAGATTTGTATTAAACTGTGGGATTTTGTAGCTCTGTCCTAGGAAGGGATGACTGAAGGAGCTAACTTGTCATTAATGGCAGCATTATTTTAAATATGAAGAAAAAGGGGGTGCAGGGTTGATTGTGGGCCTAGGGTGGTAGGACAGTTCACCTGAAAGTTTGTGCTTATCTCTGCTGCAAAGAAATCATAAACCCATTTTATTCACTCTGGATTTGTAGGACAGCAGAACTTTGGTCTGGGATACCAGATGCCCCAAACCAGCTACTCGAATTGGTACGTTCCTCTGCGCAATCACTGCTCGTGGGGGAGTTTATGGGGAAAGAAATGCATTATTTCATGCCTGACTTTATTTATGCTCAACTTCAGCCCAATGGTCTGACTATTCAGGAAGGGAAAAAAATGTTAAAAGATTAAAAAAAAAGTCTTAATTTCACTGAAGTAAAAATATGCTTTTAATTATGTGTCTTAGTGTAGTGCTAACTGAGACACTGAAGGAAGAGCTCTGCACTGACCACCCTCTGTGCACTCATGCCTCTTTGTTTGCTTACAGTTTGCAGTGCCTGTAGTTACCTCCCTACCTCAGTCATGTGGCATCCACACAAAAGTGACATTTTTGCTTTAGGTAAGAAGCAGTCTCATCGTCTGGCTAGCACTAGACAAGTCTCTTTCACGTGGCAGCTTTGCTAATAAATAACCTCATTCCTTCTTACTCCCTAAGGTGATGAAAATGGGACAGTTGCACTAGTAGACACAAAGATGCCTGATTCTGCCCTCAGTGCTGCCGTGCATTCCCGAAGCATCACGGGCTTTGCGTTTTCTGCACACAGGTACCGTTCAAGAAGCTGCTGTAAAGTGTATAACTGTACGTGCTCGGAGGCCCTTAGGATAAAACAAAGGGGAGAACTAGTTCTGGCCTTTCTGTAGAGGAGTATCATAATTCACTGTAACCTGAGTTGGATTCACTAAGATTTCTAAGTTTTGCCTAAAACACTTTTCATATATTTGATTGCTCTAATACTGGTCTCATCTCTGTTCCCTAGTTCACCATTCCTGGCTTCAATCAGTGAAGACTGTTCAGTAGCTGTTCTTGACTCAAATCTTTCAGAGGTGTAAGTACTAGACAGACATCACCTATTGCAGCTTACTGACTTCTCATCAACTTTTTATCCACATACTGAAAAAAAAACCACTTCTTAAGTTTGGGAGTATCAACAACAGCATTTTGAAAGATAGGAATTGCTATAAGCTCATAAACACTTCTAGACAGAGCTGTGTCTAACAGAAGGTTCCTTTTTTTCCAGGTTCAGAAACCGTTCTCATCAAGACTTCGTAAAAGGCTTATCATGGTCTCCTTCAGACAACACCTTGCTCACTACAGTTGGATGGGATCACCAGGTTTTACATCACAATGTACCACTACCAACTGCTGAAGCTTCTGGGATCAACTGTGTAAAGGAATAGTTTTATAAACTCACTGGTCCCAATTCCCTCCTGGTATTACTTTGATTCTCCTGCAAAGGTGTTTGTGAGCCAGAAGGGGTATAGTCTTGTCCACCTTCACGCTTGTGGCCAAGAAGGTTCCTATAGTAGTTAATTAGGCACAAGGTCATTACAGAACAGGCTTTATCTTCTCCTTAGCAGGGACTTCACCTGCAATAAAACTTCAGTATGTTGCACAGAAAATATTGACCTCAAGCACAGAGGAGACTTGGAGAGACAGGCAATTAGGTATAATAAAAGTTGATTCTTCCCGCTATTCTTTGAGAAGTAATAGGAACAAATTACTTGGTAAGGTTAAAAAAAATCCTCCTGCCGTAGTTAGCATGTGAAGCCCTTAGCTGCACAAAGATTTTTGCTAGTGAGACAGCATAACTTGTTATTAAGAACAGTATAATTCATCCTTCCAGCTGTGGAAGGAGACTTGCCGCAGCACTGCAGGAGTAGAAGGGCCCTCCTGCTCCCCTCAAGGCAGTGGGCAGGGAGAAGTTTCCTCCTGGCTCTCTGCTAGGGGGATCCCACAGGAAGCCCCAGGCTCTGCTCTGCTGCTGTGTTGTTAAAGATGGTAGCAGGCGGTGGGAGGAATCTTGTGCCCTGTCAGATAAGGATCCATACTGCAGCCCTGCTCTGAAGCACCTTTGTGTTTCAGCCTCACGGGCACTGAAACACTAGGAGCTGCAGAACACAAAGCCCAGGGAAGTTAAGAGTTGCTGTGTTGTCTGACACCCTTTCCACTCCTCTGTGCTGATGACAATTCACTGAAGTACAAAAACTGTTCTGAAGAAGAGTTTATATGAGGGAAAACTGGAATAAGAACTTCACTTTTCAGTTGTTTGCTCTTCTAACCAGACTCTGCTTAATGATATATTAAGGCAACTCATTATATACTTGTCTTGAGTGGCATTTTGTGCTGAAACTAGGGAGGAGGGTACCCCAGACATTCTTATAATCCCCAAAACTGACTGCACAACACCTTAGAGGTGTGTTTTTGTAACATACCACTTCAATTTCTCTCAAACTAAAATGTTACCCTGGAATGTGTTGTACAGCTGCTTTGCATGTGTTGCACTGCTCTTGGTCAGAGCTAACATTCCCTAGCCCAATAAAAATGGGACCCAACAGGTGAAAAAAAAGAAAATACTATTAAAGTGAATGCTGCCTCTGTCTGTTCAGCATGCTAGCACCACTAAGGGACATGTAAGCTACTGTTAGTGCATTCATCTGGATTTGGAAAGATCTAAAGCAGCACCCACACTTAATTTCTAGGCAGATTAGGCATTTCTAGTGTTTGTATCTTGGAATTCCAACACCATTCAGTTGTTCACAGAATGAAGTTCCTGATCTAGAGCAGTGTATTGTAAAAACAAGGTCAATGGTTATGAAAACTGATATATTTCCTCAAACTACCCTTCCACAACAGCAAGAAATTACATGTTTTGGACCTCTGACAGCAGACTGGAAGCTGAAACAGATGTTGTGCTATTTGTAAAATGGATGTCTAAAAAAAAAAAAAGGCTGTTTTAAAATAAATCAGTTTTCATTTGTAACTGGATGCAAGTTTTCCTTAGCCACTTCTGTGGTATTTTTCACCTTAAGTAAGTTCTATTATAACAGCTTTATGTATAATGCTAAGGTACAGGGGGTCCTCAGCACTAGTACAAGGCAGCCCTTTGACTTGTTAAAGATTTTTTTCAAAGTTTCAAATAGGATATTAACTGTACATTGCTAAAATGAAGAGTTTCAGATATAAAGGAACTTAGTACAGAGAAGCTCAAGAAATTTGCTTGGTTCAAGCAAGGCACCACAGACCAAAGCAAAAGCAGACAGCATGCAAGATGAAGCTCTTGTGGAATTAATTGTTTTGTAATTACAGAAATACTTTCTTAGCACGGAAGCAGAAAAAAAATGGTTTCAGTAACTCTTGGCAAATCCCACAGATTTTTGGATTAAGCTTTGTGTTCTGCCACGGGAGGGCAGCAGTGCTGCTTTAAAAACATTTCTCTGGGGAGTACCTGCCTCTAATATAATGCACCTTTGTTTTTTCACCATAAAGAGCAATGCACAGAAAAGACAGTTTGTCTTTGTAGTGACTATGTTCGGTTATTTTGCCTGCTAAGTGAGTATAGCATTGCTATCAAGGCTATATTAACTAGGAACATCAACATCACTTGCATCATGCAAGCAGCGTTGCAGAAACACTGACAACCACATCAATGGTAGTGGGTTTAGGATTCATCTGCAAAGGAATTGGAGAATTTCCTCAGTTTTGTGGGATGTTCACACTGTTGAGGCTAATTTACATGTCTCTCAAGTCAGGGGTCACTTTCCTTCCATAAATACACTGTGGCTAGAACAAAAACTCGAAGGCATTGCACATTTTGCTAATGAAAAACCTTGTTCTGTAGCCAGAGCAGGATTAAAGAGATGAGAATGCAAATAAGTATAATTTAGATGAGTGGAGAGAGTGAGCCACTAAGACGACGAGCCGGGCTTTTATGTTCTTGCATTGCTCACACTGCATTTTCAATTTTAAGAACAATCTAGTTAGGACTTGCAAATGAGCATGCAGGTTTCATTACTAATGAAAAACTCAAACCCAAGAATTCTATTTATAGAAGAAGCACAAGCTGAGCGGCAGAGGCTCCTGTGCCAGCCTGCTGAACCAGCTGGGCGGAGGGGAGCGGAGCTGCACCTCGCTGCCCGTTCAGCTCTTCTTGCTCCGGAGAACACCCAGGCTGCCACAGCGCTTTGCATCAACAACAGGGGAGCAGCGATCGGACCAAGCCCTAGGCAGGATGTAATCCAGACTATTGCTGAGTCCAGTTGCAGCTGCTCTCCTGTCCTTTTAATCTCCCATGCGCAAGAACTTGACTTTACAGAAGATTAACTATTTAAAAGCAACACTTTAAAAAAAAAAAGTCAGACCACACATGCAGTAAAACAATACATCCAGACATATTTAATGCAAGAAGGTTGATGCTCCATGTCACTCATAAACAAGAGACTTGTTAACAGACGTCGCAAGTACAGCTCAGTTACACTGCACGAGCAGGTGCTTTTGAGGAAGAGGCAGCTGCAGGGGACACCTTGCGCTGTATCAAGACCCCAATGACCGAACTCAGAGGGCTGAAATACCTGAAGAGTTTCACCGTCAGGTTTGCAAACAGCTCCCGGCACCGACACCGAGCTGGGAGGTCGCTTGCTCCGTGGCCACACCTGAGTCTCTCCCTGCTCTATTGCTAAACCAGAGAGCAAAACAGAGCTGGGGAGGAGAAGAAACGGGAGTCGGAGCAGGGTTCATCTGTGCGGTGCCAATGAGCGGGGCCAGGCGCTCATCCCCACCACCCCTGCAGCTCAGGGGTCCTCGCTCTTCATTAGCGATAGCTTTTGCCCTACGTGCTGTGGCTGCCAACAGTTCCAACAGGGATTTCTTTGTAACAGGAACAGCTCTCCAGCAGCCCGAAACACTGGAAACACCAGGGTTTGGCTACCGCGTTCAGAAGCAGCAGGACTAACCCAACACAGCTGAGCACAGTGGTTGCTGTGCCCCAGCCACCCATGTTAACCAGCAGGACAACTCGGTCCCGCCTGAGCGAGGTGCAGCTCGGTGCCCCGCGCGCTCCCCGAACGGCACCCTTGAACCAGCAGCAGCTGCTTCATACCCTGGACTCACATCCTCCTGCTTCCAGGACACACACCCGCTCGGAACAGGGCACTATGTAACACCTATCACACCTATACAGGAATTGCTTGTCTGCATGAAATAGCAAACGAAGTCTGGTGCAAGCGCAAGCATCAGAGCTTCACATTTTGCTCTGAAAAAATGAAACACGTAGGGGGTGTGCTCAACATCAGGTGAATTTTTAACTGGAGGTAGAGAGCTCACACAAAGACAAAAATACGTTTCTGGACAAAGTCCGCTTCCAAGGCTGAAGTTTCCAACACTACAATTTTAAGACTGCTTTTCAGAATTACAGTCTAGGTAATATTCTGGGAAACCAACCAGCCTGCAATACTCCTGGGGTAGCTGTAGGGTTTTGTTTGTTTTGAAAGTGAAACTGGTGAAATTTCATGCAATACCAAAGCACAGCCCCAAGCGGCTCCAACATGGTCAGGTTGGTTCCTGCGTGTAATTCCCACTTCTCCAAACAGGGAGGAACTGCTGTGGTTTCGGGGACTGCGCGCACACGGCATACAAGTACCCAGAAAGTTGCTTCCTCCATCGCATTCCTCGCCCCGTAGCTCTCTTTGTAAACCAACACCCAGGTATTTAAAACATGTTAGTTCAATGCTGGCTGCAGAGAGCAGGGCTGGAAATGTTCCAAGTTACCGTAACTTACTGGCATCAAAACGCCATTTCAATTGAGCTATTAGACCCATTATAGTATTTGCACTCTCATTTTATTCAGAGCAAAGTAAAGTTCAGGATACTTTGAAGTCTATGCAATATTCAAAACAGCTGTTAAATTATTAGGTAATTAGAGCTGGAAATAGTGTAAAGCTTAGAATTTCCTCATCATAGAATTAGTACTGAGATAGCTGGTCTGAAAATGGCACTGTCAAGGAAATTTATCTCCCAATTCCGAATCAACTCGCAACCCAAAGTCTCTACAAACACAGACAACATGGGATAAGCTCAAGTGGAACTAGTCTAATAGTGAAAAAAGTGCTTTCGGTAACAGTAGACTAACGTCTCAAAGTGCTTTTAGTTTGTCAGCAATTAGAAAGTCTTCTCTACAAGTTTTTACATTTATCTTACAGTGTTTTTTTGGCAAGTTACTTAGCTGGCACATTAGGTTTGATTCTAATTTTCCCAAGTTCACCACTCCAAACTTTGCTTGGGTAAACTGGGTTGCTTTGCTTTCTGCACAGCACAAGGCATCTCGCTCGGGGCTACACTGCTGCAGGGCAGCACCCGCAGTGGCAGCAAGCGGATAACAGGTCCCTCAGCTATCAGCATCTCACCAAGCACCTCAGGCACCAAGAGCGTCACATACTCTGCAGTTGCACTAAAATTGAGCCTCTTGGTCCCTTTAGTTAGACAAACTAAAAAACACATTTTTGGCAGCATATTTCTCTTGCAAGTCACAGCCATCGGCTCTGATAAAGAAAACCAAACCAAAACACCAAAACTGAATGTCTTCTATCCCCAGAGCGCCTCCCCGCCGCCCGCCCAGGCCTTGCAGCACTCCTCCCGGACGAGGAATTAGCAAGAGGAACATCCAGAGGTGTCGGAGCGAAACAGCAAGGGCTGTAAATCCTGCAGGGCCGACAGGGAGGCTGAGTCTGGGAGGAGGAAGTGTCTCCCACTCCCAGCCGTCCCGTTCCCGTTCACGCACTGCGCGAATCCCTGCACTTGGCCACCGGCTGCTTCATTCCATCCTCCAGCTGGTTCCTCCTGCTCTCAAGCATGTCGGATTCAAACGAATTAAAAAAATCTCTTCAGTGGTTACGCACTTTAAAGAGGACCAGAACTCTTTTGCTTTCTCCTTAGAAGACCTACTAGGCTGCAGTTTTGCAAGTAACAC
Source organism: Crypturellus undulatus (assembly GCA_013389825.1). Classification (NCBI taxonomy): domain Eukaryota; kingdom Metazoa; phylum Chordata; class Aves; order Tinamiformes; family Tinamidae; genus Crypturellus; species Crypturellus undulatus. The sequence continues at coordinate 3,515 of VWPW01017245.1, read as the reverse complement.
TTTGTGGGGGGAAGAGGCGAAAGGAAAGCGTTTGCTCACGTAACAGCACGCAGCTGCTCCTCTGCAGTAACCACACTCCATGGCCGTCCTTTAGGTGGGTCCAAGTCCCAGCTCCGCTCCTTCAGCGGCAGCGGGTCACCGCGGTGCCGTCGCGGGACAGGCTGGGACAGTCCTGGCTCCCACAGGGCAGGAGGGGGATCCAGGCTTCGTCCCGCGCGGCGGCTCCCGGGAGAAGCTACCGGTGGCTGCTGGGGTACACGTAGGAGATGGGCTGCCGCGCGCCCGGCCGGACCGTGAAGGTGTTGCTGGGCCCGCCGTACTGCGGGCTGCCGTGGGCGCCTCTGCGGAGGAATCACGGAGAGGAGGTTACTGAGGGCCAAGGAATCACCTCTCTAGTCGAAACAGCAACGCTTTGAAACAGAGGGGGACCGACCCGCACCTGCCCCAGAGGAGCCTCCCTTGTCCCGGCACCGTGTCGCTCCCCAGGGCACCACTCCATGGGGAACATCCCGTCCCCGCACGGGCACTGATGGAGCACCAACACCCAGCCCAGAAGGGACCCTGTTTCCCAGGAGGGACCTTGCTCGCCCCGGGAAGCTCTTGGAAGGAAACCCTTCTCCGCAGCATTCCCGGGGGTTTGCAGCCGCTGATACGCACCGTGCTGCAGCGCGTCCTCGGGACCACCGCGAGGATCCGCTGCGGCCACTGACCAAGCCCTAGGGCTTAGCAAAGCGTGGCCAGGAGGAAAGAGCAGCCAGGGCGAAGGGCAGAGGTGGTGGGAAGAGCAAAGCGAGAGCCCAGCCCAGAGGACACGACTCTGGAAGAAGCCGGGAATGAGTCTGGGAATGCACCTACCTGCTGGGTGCCGCCGCGCCGACGGGCGAGTAGTCCCCATTCTGCCCCTTGTACTTAGCCTCGCCGCCGGTGCTGCCGTACGGAGCCGTCTTCCCAGGCGCTTCGGCTGCCGTCCTCCTGCCCGCGGCGCTGCGGAGGCCGGGGCCAGCCCGGCGGGCGCTCTCGGCCGCGGGTGACGGGAAGGCGCCGGGGTTGTAGGCCGCGAGGGCGCCCAGGCCGCGCGGAGCCACGCGTGGCTGCGAGCGCTCGGGCTCGCACATGTACAGGCGCTTCTTGATGAGCGGGCGGCTGTCGGGGCCGCGAGCGGGGCAGCCTGCGGAGCCGCTGGGCTCCGGGCAGAGCGCAACGAGGTCGCTGCTCCTCCTGCCTGTCTCCTGGCCGGGCGCGTCGGGGCTCCTGCCGTAACCCGGCCACCGCAGGGACTCGAGGAAACCGGGACGCTCGCGCTGCGTCGTCCTGCTCGGGGCAGCGTCCTCGGCGCCGGGCGCGTCGTTGCTGAACTCGGGCGGCGGGGGGATGATCCCGTAGCCCAGCAGCTCCCCGTTCTCCTCGTCCATATCAGGCCCGCGGGGCGGAGAGGGCCCACGCGGCGCCAGCTCTGGCCGCCTCGGCTCGCCTGGCTGCAGGAGGCCTCGCACCAGGCTGGAGGCGGCCGCCCGCTGGCCCCGGCCCG
>VWPW01017244.1:133188-143324 GCA_013389825.1 Crypturellus undulatus | reverse complement strand
ATCAAGATATGCACATAAAGGAGGGACCTGACCTTTTTGCATGTATTTAATTAGATTATCTATTGCAGAATTATCGTTTATGGAGTACCAAATTCTGCAACATGTTTAATTTTCATAGTTCTCCACTCTGTTTGAATTCAATGAATTTTGTAAGGTAAGTCAAACTCTTGCCTTTTCCAATTCCTCCATGTTACAGATCATATGGGCACAGGTGGTAAAAATCTCCACGGCACGCGACCTTGTGCGTATACCATACACCTAGAAAAAAAATTACAAATGCATCAGGAACACAAATTATTGTGTTTATTTATTGGGTTATTTATTAATTATTATTTAAACTTCATTTTGTTTCCCTTTTGGTTTATTTTGGCTTTAACATTTCTGTAGAATCACTAGCTGCTATCAATTATCACATCATTAACATCTAACTTCTACTACATTTCTCTCAAGAAAGATTCTCCCTAATTCCATCTAGCACTAGTTCAGTAATGAATACCATACCTCTGCCATTGTAAAAATTTTGTACATCTCTGGAAGAATAACAGGCGCAACAAGCGGCATCTGTATGTCTGTCACTTCCCGAGTAAACTCTAGAAAATGGGAAAATATGGGAAGTTATAAAGAAAGTCACAGGCAATAGCAACAGGGACAATCTGATCTTCGGATAACTAACAATTTAAAATACGTTGTTTCATCCTTGACTAGACTGTTGCAGTATGGGTGACCCATGGCAACCACTGAAGGGCAGGATAAAAACATGCAGAATTGCAGCTATGCATGAAGTAAGATGTTAAAATGAACTATAACCTCTAGCATCTAATCTGACACCAGCGCTTCTTCCTTGGCTTTCATACCATCTATCAAGCAATGGAGTTTAGCAGTGACCAAAAAGAATGGTTTGGGACTAATTCAACTCAAAGAAGTCAATCCCAATTTCTTCATTTTGCAGTGTAAATGGCAGCTCCAGAGTAACAAAAGTCCTAAGGGACTTCCTATAACACCGTTGCAAAGCTCTTACGTACACATACCTGTGAGCACTCGCATGGCTCCGTGCACCGCGTTCACATCCCCGCTGACCAGCATTTCCATCAAGAGATTGAAAAGTTCAGGCCAGGCTTCAGGCCAGTCCCAATGGGCTATTGCTGACACTGCGTAGGCAACACTGGAGCGCACTTTGCTAATGGATTCTCTCAGCCCGTTGGGTAGAAGCTCCCTAATAGCAACTTTTGCCTGTGGAGAGAAATATTTTTTATCAAAAAAGATCCCCAATGACATGAGACTTCACCATTAAAAAATGTTTTTATAAATACGACTGTTCTAACACAAACTCAACTTGAATTTTACATCTACAAGTCCTCGAAAATGTGTAAATTTGAACACCCTTAATTTACTAAGAAAAACTGCATGGTGGTTGTAATGCATCACTCTTCTCATACAAAACATTCAGCCAAGCAGAGTAAATAGCCTCTTCAAGGTCACAGCTGCAGTTAGACAAGATGTAAATATCTACATGGAAGACATCCAGGCTTAGCTGAGATAAATCCCAGTGTTTGTGTTTGCTTGCTCTGGAGGATTTTAGTAAATGAGAACTAGACACCCAACCATGAAAGGATAGGAGAAAGAGAAAAAAAATACCACAGCACTTCTGGGATTTAATTTACAAGATCGACTTCAGGCAATTTAAAGATGGTCTGGTCAAGAATCAAAGTGGTAGAGCTAGGATCTTTGACCATTATTTCCTATTAGGAAATACTTCCATTGGAAAGAGCAAATTTTGATGGCTACTTTTCATGAAACCTAAAAGACCTTTAATTTCAAATCTGTCCTGGGAAAAGAGCCTTCAAGTCCCAATCTGAACAAAGGCTAACCTGATTTAATTAAAAAAAAAAAAAAATCACCAGAATTAGTATTTTTAAAGTCTGCAAAACATCTTTCCTACAGCAGAAGCATTACGGCTATTTTTTTTTAAACAGAAATCAGCCCAAGCTTCTGAAGTCTAGTGTGATTTTAAGCAAGTGAGGGCAGAGTTTTACAATGGAAAACATCAAGAAACTTTATCTGAAACTATTACTCTCATTATACATGAACTATTGATGAAGAAGATAGTGACACTTTTAAATGAAACGCAAAATTAATATTCTTCAGATAAAAGTTCTCAAAGTAGACAAAACAAAACAAAAGCAAGCCTTACCCTTTCTGTGGTCTCTGGAGGTCTAAATTTTTCCGACTGAGAACACCAGTGAGTTTCCACATATTGTTTCAAAATGACGGACGCTAGCTGTGTTGGAAGAGAGGTCACAAATCCGTAAGGAATCTTGTAACTGCCGCAAGCATCACCCCCTGACCTGTTTGCTTGGTCTCCCATCCCACCAGGCTGCTTTTAGGGGGACCACAGGGCTTGCCAAAAATGCAAAACTCTTTGTTAAGCAGACAAAGAGCTGCTGCAGGAGAAAGATGAGCTGACAGCCATTGGTTGAGCAACCCTGACACAAAAAGGCAGCTTTATTCTCCTAAACCTCTAAGAGCATATACTAAAGGCCATGATTTGCATGTAATTAAAGAAATACAGAGCTTAAACCTTCCTTTCAAAAGGAAGAAAGACTGAGGGAGAGAAAAAAAAAGCTATTGCAAAGACAGGCCACATCTCTGCTTGCCAATGCCCATCGTCTATCTAGTAAAGCTCCTACGTGCCTGTTCCCAGTGCGGCACTGTCCCAAGTGCCAATCCCAGGGCAAAATAAAGGAAACAGGAGAAGCAATAGTGGGAAACAACCTCCAACATCTCTGCAAGCATGAGAGGATACTGTACAAACCCAATGCAATTATTAGGTAACTTCTTTCTACAGCTTCAGCAAAACTCACCTGACGGATGGCCAAAGCTCCCTGGGGATCTACAGTCAATTCGGCTAAATGAACACCAAATTCTGCAAAGGAAAAAAAAAATGCTGCTATCAACTCATATTCCCACACAGCAAAACTCATCAAGATCACATAATACTGAATGAATCATACGTGGGAAGAAGAAGACAATTCCAAAGCGGAACTTCTCAAATGAGTCGCAAGTATTGAACCTCCCTCAGGTTTTCTGCACAAACTCCATTTATTTTTTAATTATATAAAAAAAATAGATATAAATATATAATATACAGTCTACCATCACTAGACAAGTCCCTACACAAAGGATCCACGGAAAAGACACAGAATGGAGTCACTAGGAGGGTTCTTGGACAGCATCTCCTTCTCAGACAACCCCATTTGCCCAGAGTCATCTGGAACCAACAATCAAGTTGTGCTAAAACATACCCAAGCTCAGGACACACCAACACCTTTCCCATGCAAACACCACACTAGCATCTAACAGACCAGCACCCAAGTGGCCTGTCCAGCCACAGACCCTAGGATTTAGGACCATGGGAACCTCTGCAAAAAGTTTCATCTGGGAAAAAAAAAGAAAAAAAATAAAGCACAAGTTCCTTTTAATTACAGAGCAAGTTCTGTAGCTAAAGTAAAAATAAAATGTGTTTGCCAAATCTAGTGATTGAGCACAGGAAATAAGAAAAACAATGAGAAGAGCAGCTGTTCTGCTATGGTAAATCCACATGTCTTGACAAATTTGCTTATATTCCAACATTTAAGTTTAGGGTAGCCAGGCTAAATAAATAAATAAATTCATCTAGTCCAACCCCTCTCATAAGATAGGGCAAAACGTACTTAAACGAGTCCCAGCAAAAATGCATTAAAAATTCCCTTAGTAACATATTGGAGTATTTTGCGAATTTGGTTATAAATTTTTCCTATCATGCACCTTAACACACACACACGAGAAGAAAAACACGAACTCTTTACTGGAAAAAAGTGCTCCCCCCGCCCGCTTTCCTGTCCAGGTGGACAAGGAATATAACATAATATACACACCTTACACATAATATTAAGTTCAGCCTCTGTAATAAGACTTCTCTGGAGTGGGGATAATTGCCTCTTACTTTCCTATCTTTATGCAAACCCAATCCATTCAAGCTCTCTTCATAGATCATGTTTAAAACGAAACAAAAAGCAAAAAGCAAAAAAAAAAAAAAACCTCAAAACAAAACCCTATTTTTACCCAAGCTGCAAAACCAGCAAGCTTCATTCCAAGACGTGCTCAACACAATTCTCCTCTTAAGTGCAGCACCAGGTATCTGCAAGATTAAAGGCTCAAATGCTGCACTGAATTTTAACCACAGTTTTGAAAGGTATAAATGCACCATGGAGCTCAAAGACATGCTGCGCTGCATGACTACTCCAACTCTTTTTTTGCAATTTTTAAATCTGTAATTTTCTGCACGTATGCATATTGCCCCCTGTTATGCACAGCACCCTGCACTTGATTCAAAGTTCTGTTTTACTGGTTTTAGGCCATCTCTCTAGTTTTCCAAGACCTGATTTCATAGATTTCCTCAATTTTCAATTCTGCTCTCCAGACTGCAGTGCCTCCCCACTGCCATCACCCCTACAAGTCTCCTCACTACCACTGACCAAAATCACTGCCTTAAAAGTCCTTCAAGTTCATAGGCAAGCCACCCACACCTGCTCTGAATGCAGGGTGGCAGCCAGCTGCGTGTCTTCACATCAACCTCGATTAGCTCTTCAGTATCCTACAACATACAGTAATTTCCTTGGGACCAGTGTTCATGGGCAACCTCACAGGGTAACTGAGGTTGAAAGGAGGTCATCTTGTCCAACCTACTGCTCAAAGAAGGGTCAGATAATAGGTCGGGCATTTGCAGGCTGGAAGAGAAGAAAGTTTGGAGTTACTAAAAAGAAATATTGGGTAAGAACCTAATGTTTAGCCATAATTCTTATTTGCTACATGAATTTGAACTTCAGGGTTTCTTTGAAGAACTCCATTAGCAACCATCATGACCCTGAATGACTGCTCCAACAAAAGTGTTCATTCATTTTTCAGAAGTCCTTTGAAAACCACAGCTGCATCTTCCTTGTTTCTCAGCAGAGAGGGAAAGGTTAAAGATGGCAATCTCTTCAAACTGGCCTCGGGTATCTCACTTGAGAACTCTCATCACAACTTTTCCACGATGCTCAACAAGTTGATAACATTCCATGGGAAAAGCAATGACATTTGCTGCTGTGAATAATGAAGCCTTCTGTTCCAAGAAGAGTGTTTCCTGTTTTGATTCGCCCGTAGAACTCCAGGCTAGGAGTTCAATCGAAGCTACCCATGCACAGGATTCTGCCCATCATTCACCACCCTGTAATTCAAGATACAACCAAGAGACCATCTATAAGACTATGCAGTGTGGGCACATTTGTGAATTGTGCAGAATCCCTGCTTCTATGCAGTATTAGCTTCTATCAAGCATAGTCAAGCTAACAACAGACATATAAATACATTCCCTACCTTCCAAAAGAGAAAAGAGAAATACATAATGTGGGCAGGCATAAGGAAGACCACTTGCACATCACCAGCACACATTCAGAGCTCAAGAGCCAACAAGTCACAGACTCAACACTGTCACTGCAAAACCCAAATTTGTTACATAAAAAGGGGTGAAAAATAGTGCTAAAACACCAGCCTGAACTCCAAGTATTTTTCAATTATAAACATGGTTGGCATTCTTGGGAACACTTAGGATCCAAATCATTTCCAGTAGAGTCACTGTTGGAGAAAAAGACCTATATTTTTAGATGTTAGAGAACTGTAAGTCACGTTGCATTGTACATACACACACGCCATAGGAGGTGGTGTACAAAGAGCTTAAGTTAAATAGACAAAACGGATAAAGTGGGGATGGAAAGAGTATCCCCACTTAAGCAGAAGGAAGCTGATATTCGGGTCGAGGCAGATCAGAGGCACGTGCAGCTGCACTGCCCCACAACCTGGAGCTGTCATTTCCCCTCTCCTCCCCAGGACAAGCTGGGACGATACTTTTATTCACCTCCACAGGGCACCAGATGAACTTGATCCTTTCCAGGTCTTCAACCCCCAAGCTGGTTTTGTCAGGTAGGGCTTCTTCCCCTTTCTGCCTTACGGCTTGTCCCGAGGCTCAGCAGACGCAAGATGCAGCAGCAGCGAAGAGACCCAGTCACTGCAGAGGCATTTTGAAGGGGCTGTGACGTATTAGTAAGAAACTGTCACCATGTCCTACTTAGTGACCTTCTTTCCTCAAAAGCAGCTGCACTGAATCAAATAAATGAAGTGTCCACAACAGTTTATCCTCCTTCAGGGGCTCACCCCTGCTCGGACCTTTCGCCCAGCTCCTTGTACAAGCCCTGGCTACATTATATCCCTAACCCACATCTCTGTGCTGCATTTTTACTCCTTGGCTTTATCCCTTCTGAAAGCAGCAAGGCAGGAACACAGCTGCCCTCAGAGCGTAGACACATGAGGAATTTATGCCGGGCTTTCTTCTCTGCTCCCTTCCTACCCATCCATTTGCCTTGCAGAGCACAGAAGGGACAATTTCAGGAAATTCCTCACTCCCTGTGGCATCTCTTCTCCAGTCGGTAATAGATACGATAGTCCATTACTTCTTAGGTATCACTTGGGCTATCTTCTCCGCCTCCCCAAGCATTAATCTGCATTTATCAGCACTGACCTGTGCTTACCACTTGCAAGCGCTGCCGTTCAGCCCTGCGCAATGGCCCTGCAGGTCCTGTCCCTTCCAGCACACCGAAGGGCAGCTCGGTCATACCGCCGATCGCTGCTCTCCACAACCGTGGGGACGCGTGCGACAGCACAGACTCCAGCACAGCTTCACATGGGACCTTAATTACCTCCCTCCAGCACGAAGATCACCAGGCACTTCCACCAAGGCTTGTACACAAGTCAATTACTAATTCAAGACCTGTGCACAGCTGTTTAGTTTCTTTCAAAAGTTTTGGGAAGGGAATTTTCTTCGAGCTTTCTGATGATCCCAGCGCTCCTTCCAAAAGCTCTTCTATTTAACATACATTGACTCCGCCACAATAACCACACGTATCCAGGTCTACTCGTTCCATTTCTTGGCATAGTTTGAAGCATTGCCAGTGCTGCAAAAGCCTAGGACAACCCTAGCACTTCTCCCTCTATTCCTTACTGCAGAGCCTTATTAAAAGCTGACCTCACCATTACCTACATACATTTAGGGCCTGAATCATATCATATTTTATAATACAATTCATGGCACAATGCTTTAATACTCGAGCCCTTTTAATGCCCTCGGAGATGCACCAGGTCCTGCTTGCTCTTTAGAGTAATTCGACCAAGTGGAACTTCTTCCACTGATGCTTCAACTTGATATGGGTCCTCCGACGCGTCGGCTTTCAAGGGGTCTGCCAACACGGTAACCTAAGTGAAAAGCAACACCAGAAACACAGCTTTTCTGTGGTCGCTGAACATACCTTTAACACTTCAAACACCCAATGACTAAGTAATCTCTCCAAAACACTTTCTGCTATATTTGAAAGCACCGTTAGGTTTTATGCCTTCAACAGTTTAATAAATAAATAAATTTATTTTTCATCCAAAGTGTTGCTATCGCAACCCTCATGCTTACCTTCAATGGCCTCTTTCTACTTAATCGCACTAGATTTTTGGTTTCTCCGAAGTATTTTTGGCAAATATAATCTACATTTCTTCACCCCAATAATAATTGCTGTCAAGCTTTTTACTCCTTCATCTCCAAAGTTTCCTTGACTTCTTCACAAAAAAGTACAGAGAGGAGAATATTCATTTCATGCTCCTTGACTAAGGCAGGAGGGCTCAGTAGGTCTCTTGTCCAACCTCCCCACTAGAGCACGGTCAGAAGGATCATTACAGGTTACTCAAAGCTTTTTTGTCAGGATTCGAGTATCTCCAAGGATGGAAACTGCAGAACATCTCTGTACAATTTGTTCCAAAGTGAGATTGTCCTCACAGTGAAAAAAAAGAAATGTTCCTGATATCCAGACGGAATTCTGAACGTCTCTCATTTCAATTTGTGCCCATTTTACTTAATCCTTTTCCTCCCACAAAGATTCCTGTCCTCAACGTCCTGACAACCTCTTCATAGTTGTTTGGACCCAGAGGAGACCTGACAGTAGCTCCTAAACTCTCTCTCCTCCATTCAGTCCTGCTGGAGGCCCTTTGCTGAACACTGTCCGGTTTACCCAGGTCTTTCTTGTAAAAGGGGGTGCAAAACTGTACCCAGGATTCCCGATGTGGTTACCGATGGCTGAAGGAGAGGGCTAACGGTTGCTGTTGATCCCACTCACGGACCAGGCAAACAGTGGCCTCACGGCTGGCTCCCTTCATCTGCTCCCCAGGGCCTTTCCCATAGAGCTGCTCTCCAGCCCATGACATCGCAACGTTACACTTGGCCTTGCTGAATTTCATGAGGATCCTGCCAGTCTGTTCCTCCAGTTTTTCCAGGATCATTGGAATGGCAGCCCTGTCCTTAAGTGCATTAGCTCGTCCCTTCCCAATTCAGTATCATCTGCAAACTCCAGGAGAAAATTTCATTGCCTCTAAGTCACTGGTGAAGGCAATAGGCGCCAGGAGAGACCTCTGTGGTCAAACAGCTCTTCAGGGTCCCTGTGCTGCTGGGATTATGACTTCAGAGAACTGTGTGTGATTTAGGATATTCTTCTCTGAAGAAGAGTGTACCAGGTACTATCTGCAAACCACACTTCTGTGGCATTTCTAGGCTCTCAGAGGGACCTTAGTGACATCTAACATCAAGAAACTAGGAAAATAAAAAAAAAGGAAATATAACTGCTATTCAAACCACTAGAGAAAGAGTGTTTGATTTCCTGTGCCAATATTCAGGCTAATTAAAAGAAAAGTTACCACTGAAAAGCACACAGTAGCTGTGCAAGGCAGGAGCCCTACGGGGCAATGAACCTCCCAGCACTTCCAGCCTCCCACTCTTGCAATGTCACCTAATCACTGATTTCAGCCTCCAATAGCTACGATGTTCCTTTGACAGCACTTCTGAACCAAAGCTCTGGAGCAGGAGAACTTGAAAGTATTTTATGGAATACTTTTCCCACTTGAAAGAAAAAAATCTAGTTGTTCCCACATGGAGAGGAGACATTAACACACAACTCAGGACCAGGGGCTGCAACATCTCACTCCTCAGTGCCTGGTTCCTGTAACCAAAGGCTACCTGAAATTTCCCTGTGGCTTCTACAGTTCCACTCCTATGGGATGGGTCCTAAAACTGGAACCTATGGGAAATAAAATGTAGCCATCAATGACACTTTAAGCGTAGGATCAGGATCCCCCCCAAGAGAAGCGGGTGCACTGCTCAGTGCAACCACAAGAAGGTCAAATGCACACAGGAATAATCGGAGATGCTCTCTGAACTGGAGGCACCTGCTCTCCTAAGCGCTGGCTTTTAAAGTCACAAACCAGCCAGGATCCAGCGCCAGTGTCACCCGCTGCACCAGCACCACTCCAAGGCCCGGCAGCCCTAACGTGGGAGCCCGGGTAGGGGACGGGAATGGTAAAGTCTCACCAGAGGCCTCCTGAAACACCCCCTTCCCAGGGGATGCAGCCACGCACGTGGCCCACAAGCTCCTGGAAGCTGCTTTAGATCCCAGCGCCAGACTGAGATGCAGGCGGCCACCCCAGAGCGGGACGGGGCTGCAGTGCAGAGGAGGGGGACCAGGCTCGGGGCAGCGGCACCGCCGCGGGCCTCCCCCGCACAGACCCCGCCGCGGGGGCGGCTCCCTCCTCGCTCGCTGCCTTCAGCATCGCCCCGGCGCCCACCGGCCCCAGCGCGCGCGGAGCCCGCGCACCCCGAGCGCTCCCCCCACGCCGCGCCCGTAGGTCCCCCCGCAGGAGGGATCCCCCGGGCAGCCCCGCGGGGGTCCCCCGAGGGAACCGGGCGCTAAACGCGTGGTGGGGGCAGAGCCGGCGCGGGGGCTCCCGCTACCCCTAAAGTTGACGCTGGAAATTGTGAACGCGACACCGGAGCCCGCGCCGCTCGCCCTGAGGAGCCGCCGCCCGCCCGCCCGGCGCGGCCCGCACTCACCCTCCGTCACCTCCAGCACCTTCACCTGCTCCTCGGCGGCGGCGCGCACCGCCTGCACCGGGCACAGGATGCCCGTGAGCGTCTCCACCAGCGCCTCCTTGAGGCCCTGCGCCACGGGCCCCGCGCTGCCGCTGCCGCCGCCGCC
>VWPW01017244.1:76642-133080 GCA_013389825.1 Crypturellus undulatus | reverse complement strand
GCCCGCAGCGCCCCCGCCCGCGCGGCGGGGAAGTGCGGCGCGAAATGGCGGCCGCGGCGGCAGCCGTTGGGCGCCGCCTGCTCCGGCCGGGCCCTGAGCTCCTGATATCGGCGTCTCTCATCACTTACGCTCCCTTCGGCCACAGGAAGCCTTTCACCTTTATTTATATATATGTATATATATCATGTACGTATATATCTTTTGTTTTTTTCAAGATAAAATCGTTACTGTGGGCACCCCACAAGGGTTGTCGAGGCCCACGTCCTGCTGTAACGTGCACCTCACTGAAGGGTAAATGCGCCGCCTTTCATGACGCTTGTTGATTTAATCCGTCATCCTGCCCCTTTCTCGATGGTCTGGACGAAAGAGTTGCTCTCTAGGAGTAGAGATAACACCCCAAAATGGCACCAAAATCAATGGTGCTGGAGGAGCGCTGCCTCTCACGCTTTCTTCCCCTGCCCTTGCACTGGCTGCATCTGTATGAAACATCTGTGCTCATTTTTTCCCCCCTTCTTACACATCACAGCTGGGTTCCCCCTGCACTTAAATGATTTTTGCAGAAAACGAGGCTGCAGGTTAGGGGCAGAAGGGATATCCCCAGAGCAGGGCTTATCAAGTTTATCCTTTCTTTAGACATGTATTAGGAAAGCCAAGTTCTTTCTGTGCAGAAGGTTATATATTTCCTTAGCATGAAAAGATGTTTTACAGTGGTATTTTATGGTGTTTCTTGCCACGCAGGGCCTCTGAGCTCCCCTGTGGACCTGCACTAAGGCAGAGCCCTATGGAAGGATGCACAGATGTTATGGCAGGGGGGCAGCAAGGAAGAAAGTCCTGCAAGAGGCAGAAGGAGCAGCACGAGGGGGACGGGGAGCTCCAACCTCTCCCAGATGCTGAGGAAACCTGTCCTGGGTCAGTCCCCGACCGGATTAAAATTTAACTTCAAGCAGCAGCAAGAACATGAAGCCCCAAATGCCCCATGGATAGTGAAGCGGACCAAACACCCTAAAAATATTCTCTGATGCTGGTTTATCCTTAGAAACCCTGTGTGCTAGAGACCTCATCAAAGTAAGTGCATATTTTGTAGGCAGAGAGCTATCACTTTTAGTACGCTTTATAAAATACGTATTTCTATGTTCTCACATGTCCAGTTCCCACAGATTTCAGGAGCTAGGCCCACACGCTTTGTACAAATCTGCCTGAGTATTGCAATTCAGGTACCTTTAAAAACATTACTGCAAGGAGGAGGTTTGGCAAATATTTCAGGATTTGGAAAATTTGAGGTATATCAGGTACTTTCATAAGCGGATGAGGCTGCGCTCCGTTTTTTATTTAGGCTATGTCAAGGTTTCTTTCCAACCATATTTAAGCAGACATTCCTCCCCTCTCTTTGAAATCAGCAGCATCTCTCATAGTCCTTTGTTTTCTCCATAAAACATCTGCTTGTTCTAGTCAGGTTGTTTTTACTGGAACCTACTGATGCCATTTTCAGCTTTTGTCTGTCTCACAGGATAGTTATATGTTGAACTCAGGTATTATTAACCTACTGTGACTGCTTTACCTCCTGTTCCACATCTATTTCTTTTAATTCTCTTGATATGGGGCTGTCCCCTCCAAAGACATCTATAGTGATGTCTTTAGGGATGCTTGATATGCAAACACCTGACTCAGCAACTGTAAAGGCAACGTTCCCCTCCCGGAATCAATTCCATTTCTATCCCCTAATTTCAACTGGAATATGAAATACTAGGGACTAATATATTGTTTATACAAAAATGTATCCTTTTCTGTATCTGGAACTCATTGAACTGCTAAATATTTGTACGTTCCCCTCTTCCCCAGCCCAAAGAAGCAGTTGCAGCACAGACTATTATCCAGAAGATGAAGGGAAAGACTGGATTATTTTGTTTACTTTGTAGACAGAATTTTACACCAAGGAATTTACACCAAATCCTTGGCATGCCCTTTTCCCCACTATACTTTGTTGCACAGATTTTTGTCTTTGCTAGTGGCCAACAGGACTATAGGGCTCACAACTGACCAGACAACGACCTGCGCACAATCTGTATATCCACTACGTCTGTGGTAGAAGGAAGGTTTGAAGGAAACCTTCTGACACCTCTGCCTAGGAAGCACTGACATAGCTGTTTCATAGCTGTAAGAGGCAATTCAAGGTATCTCCCAAGTGTTTTGAAGGCTGAAGGCTTTTAATTCTGTATTTGCTTCAGAAACAGAGAGCTAGAGTCAAAGACCTGCCCCCTAGACGGTTCTCCCCTCAGTGCTAGAAAATCTGCGTCAAGCAATTTAGAAACCTTGCATCCAGGTCCTGTAATTGGGCACAGATGCCTTCAGCACTATGGTCTTAATTTTAAATGTGCAGAGCTGAATGCTCACCTCTCCTTCATATGGATTATCTTACTGGTGTTAAATTTTGAAGGGCCTTGTCACCGAAATTGTGCAATACAACAGGGCATCTGTTGGCTGTTCTGACACACATCCAACAAGCTGTAACCTAGGCCAGAGTGAACCACTATTCTCATTCAATTATTAGGACTTGGGGGAGGCAAGGAGATTCACATGTCCAGTTGCTTCATCTATAGAAAGCAAAGGAGGTAGAATGGCATGGGAAGGACATCCCTTTTTGTTTTTGAACAGGCAAGAAAAAGGGTGACAGGCAAGAAAAGGGGTGACAGAACAATCAATATTCCCTACCAGGCCTCCTGCTGTGAGCGCTCTGCCTTCGCTGCCATCGCCCCTGATGACAGATATGCAAAGGATATTCAGAAGAGCAGCCCACCTTGAAGAAAATAACAATTTTCTTGCTCATTTAGTCCAACACAGTTAAAAATTGATTTAAGTATCCACATGGGAAAGTGGCTCTGTGGCACAGGAGGTGCCACTACTTAGGACCTTCCACTCACAACTTTCACAAGGTCCTACGGTGGATCATAATCCTGACATTAATTGCATTGTATTTGCTCTTCCACTTTTTAGTAAACATTCCTTCAGTGGAAATAAAAGGAATATGTGAGAGAAAACTTAAAAATTTTCAGCTACATCACAACACTGTGCAAACGCTGTTTTCAAGTTTGTTCATTTCCCTCTTTGAAAGGAAGATATTACTGATCAGTTCTTTTTTGCATGGCTTGGATTTTTACCATAGTGTTGCAGAAAGATTTGATCCAACCACAGTCACATAACTTCCTTTGGGTAATTACAGTAAATAATAAAGGAAAGTCATAAATGTTCATATATGCTTTCACCTTATGTAATTTAGTGCTGTAACTCTGCTCATGTTGCCTTATCCACCCCCTACATTCCCCTCATCCACTTAGACAAATCATCTATGCAGGGCTGAAAATGCTCTCTATGGTTAGTTAAAAATCAACAGGAAACTAAAAAGCCTAAGTGCTCCAAAACTCCATAAAAACCTAATTCTTATTCAGCTCTTACTGCACACAGAATGCCACCACTTGGCTTTGCAAAATACCCTGAAACTCAAATGGATCTGGATGCTTCTGGACCAGAGAAAAAAATCAGAATGAGCAGAGAAAAATTTACAGGCAACTTTCCATCGATCGGGAAGTGAGGAAACACAGATCCTGCCCCATTTTTGGGGATGGCAGGATATCACAAGGAGAAAGCTCTCCCTTGATACAAGGACCTTCCCATCCCCTAGGGCTTTAGACACTATGTCTTCAATGGACAACAGAGGCAACATCACTGGCACCTTTCCAGGTATTTACAGTGTGAGAAATAACCACTGCCTTTCTTCCCCTCCTTGGCTATGGTCCCAAAACACAATCTTTGATAGACCTGTCTAGAGATTTCCTCATTCCTCAGGCTCCTGGCAAGCAAAACAGCCAAATGGCCCTGCACATGGCCAGGCAGTGCCTTGTGATCAGCCAGTGCTCTGCAAAACAAGTTGGCCCTGTATGTGGGAGGGAAGGTCTTTGCTTGAGGAGGCAGCTTGAGGTGGTAATAGGAGCTGCCACACTCTTGCCTCCCAGGTGAACTCTCCAAATCACAATCTTAACTTTGACCCCTCATTCACAACTTGTAAATAATTTCACTTCTGGAAAAGCTTTGAAAAAAGACATTGAAAAATACTTTTGGTGTAAGATCTCTATCTCCTTTCTCCTCACCGAATGTAATTTATGAGTAAGTAAACTTCCTGGCTTTTGCATTTAGAGATTTTTTTAAGAGGTATTTCTCTTGATAAGAGAATCCTTTAAAGCAATCAAGAGGGAAATGAAACTGAATTTCAAGCTCTCTAAAAACACCAACATTTAATTTTATAACATAACCAGGGGTTTATTCCACAATATAAACTGCAACATTTGATACAAGCTACCCAAAAAAGGAGAAAGCCAAAATACAGCTGTGGCAATTACTTTACAGAGCTTTTTCTGTCTTCTACATCACCAGGCCATCAGTGACACTAGGATCTAACATTTGCTTTCTGTACATCAACCAATGCTAAAAGCAACACGCTGTTCAGAATTGTCATTCCAGTCACTGAAACCAGACATAGAAGTTATTGCTCAGATAAATAAATCTAGTCTACGAAAAAACAAAGTGGAAAAAAACTAAAGTCTCCAAAGAGTTAACAGAGTAAACAGGGATTTCCTCAAAAGAGGATTTATTGGAAAATTCATGGTGCAGGTTTTTTTTTTTTCTTCACCTAAACCAAGCTGAATTAAATATGCCGGTAAATCCCAGAGAGGTAATTTAATGCTGTACAATAAAAGGTGCATGTTTCAAATGCCTTCCAAATTGGTGGAAACCCCTGCTAAACAGTCAGCATTTCAAACCTCAACAACCACAAACAGATCAAGGGAAAATACAAAAGTGTCAAAAATTAGTTTGAGTTCTGGAAAATGATCCCATGAGGATAGAAGTAGCACCATTTGCAGTCTGGCTCTTAAACCAGCCCCTGTGGCTTTATGGAGAAACTCTGATAACCTTCTTTACTCAAGTCCTGAACGTTTTATGGGGAGTTTTACTTCCGATATTGAGAGTCCTTCCCCGTGCAGCTGATGCAGATGTAGTCTTCCTTCTCCGCCATTTCTGGAGAGATGCCCACGCACACCTGGTGAAACCACTGGTTGCAGCTGCCATCGCACTGGACCCAATCCACCTACAAAAAGACAGACATGCCAGTGTTCAGAGAGGGGTCAAACAAGTAAGAGCAGTTTTTAGTAGTTATTTAGGGACTTTTAATCTATTTAAATGAATAAGCCATGTCCCATTCTACAGCTGACCCATGCTGGCCATCCTTATGCTCACCATCTTCTGGACTCCTGCTACCCAGGTCCCCTAAAGCTGAGAGGAGAGCACACTTCCTCATTCCTCCTGTTGCTTCCCCACCTACAAAAATATTATGGATGGCAACTTCACCACAACCTTCCAGTAGCCTGGGGATGTCCTTTTTCCATTTTTCAGTATGTAAGGAGCTGTGCAGAACTCCAGGATACTGCTCCTGTCCATGGAAAGGTCAGGATGCACAAAGTCTAACTGGATCTCATGTTTTAAGCAGCACATGAACATGCTGTCTGCTTACCCCACCTCCTGCAGTTCTACGCAGGGGTTTGGATATCCACCTGCCTTCCCTGCTCAACAGCTCCTCTGTAAGAAGTTGGGAGGTTTGTTCCTAACACTGTTAACAGCGGCAGATGCTCTCTCTGTGCCTGCCCAACAGGGCCAAAGCAGGACATTTTGCTGCACAGCTGCCTTGGTTTTCTGAACTGCCTCATGCTCTCTTTCTAAGCAAATCTTAGGTAGTGAAACAATTTTGGTGTAGTTGAGTGTCCTAGATCTCACCACAGTGGCTTTGCCTCTACTAACCTCATCTCCCTCAGGCTGCAGACAGTTCACAGCAGGGCAGATGGCATCTTCATCCTCAGAGTCCTCCTGCTCAGAGAATGATGCATCTGAGGGAAACAGGTGGCTCTCACTGGAACGCTGCATCTCAAAAAGACGCTCCCGCTCTCTCTCCAGTCTGTTATTGCAGAGATCCTTTGAATGATTCAGTTTCAGTTTCTTCTTTTTTGGTGTTCTCATTTGTTTTACTCTTGATCTCTTCTCATCGCAAAAGCTCTCTCTTTCAAAACGCCTTTTCAGTTTTCTCTCCATATAACTGATTCCATCCTTTTTCCCTCGGCAGCACTCATTCTGTTGGAAAGATATTATGGCAAAAATCCTAATTATGATGAGTACACAAGTACTAAGTCATAAGTACACATCTAACACTCATTATATTCTGTTATTTGGCTCACCTTCCCTGTCTATATGTCACTTCAATGAAAAGGCAGCAGCATCATCTTGTCAAACATTTTGCATTTACACTGAACACTAAAAGCCAAGTATAGGGTCACACTCAAATGACAGAAATTTAGAGAGTAAAGACTATGATTTCCTGTCTCTTCTGCTTCAGAGGCAACTTTATAGGGAAGACTCTTATTTGCAGGACATACTATATTTGAATACATTCAAATTAAAATGAATGTATTTAAATACAGAGGATAGTGGTAAAAAGCAGACTCAATAATACTTGTTTGTAATGAATTCTTTAAATTATCAGTATCTTAACGTCTTTTGCACGAGAAAAAAAGATTTTCATGGAAGTACAAACACACGCACAAACCTATTGTAAAGCTTATCTGCTCAGGTAGACATCTACTCAGAAGTGACCCCAGTCTCATGGCCATTGCCAGACACTTGCCTTTTCATTTGCTGGGCCCGCTGAGGACCTCTGCTCTGTTTGGGGAGCAGGGCTTTGCTTTGTGAATAGGATCTCGTACAGCTCCTGTATTTCGGGCAGAGAAACCTGTAGCAGCTGGGCTTCCATCATCAACTCGTCCAGCTCTGTGCTAATGACTATTGAGGGAGAGAGAGGAAAAGGAAGAAGTTTTCCATGTCAGAATCGATGAGAACCTCTTCTGTGGTAGCACATAAGAAAAAGCTGTGAAAGAGACTGTTTGATCTGCAAGCGTACAAGTTAACTCATATCTGCTCACTCTTCACTGCTCATTTTTTAACAGCAAGGTTAAAAAGAAAGGTGGAGGCTCATACAGAAGTTGGTAACAGTAAAGAAGAGTCTGAGCAGTGAGTGACCCCTCGCTATATAACAAGTGGATGAGGGAACACACGGTGTGAAACCCATAACTGAAGCCAACAAACGAGAAGAGACAAAGGAGAGCTGAGAGGATGTTTAAACTGATGCCCGTTGTACAGTTACCACCCACTCTTAATATCAAGCTTACAAAGCTTCTGCAATAGGATTTTGAAACAGTCACAGTGACAGTAGGTCAAAATCATTGTGTAAATCACAGCTTTTAAAAATACTGTTCAGTACAACTCAAATGTGGCCTGCAAGCTAAATTTGGTCCTAAAAAGCACTTGTTTGATTTTAACCCTAACTTTAAACTGAAGTAAATTATGTGCAATATTAATATGGACTAAGCAGTACTGATTCAAAAAAATGAATAAGGCGAGACCTAGCTCTTGTGGGCTGCAACAGTCTGTATCAGGAAGTGAGAAATAGCTTTTTGTGGTCCTAACCGAATACCATTGGTAACATGTCTCTGTTAGTCTGATAAACACAAATTTGGAGCCAGGGAGCACACAGAGCATGCTCAGTAACCTGGACTCTGCCAGCAGCTAAGAAAACACTGCAGTCTCTGTGACCCAGACAGTTGTTCTGTAAGCCAGTCTTACTACGGATACCCTGCTGTCTCCAACACTATTCCTTGTGTTATTCTTCCCCAGCTCCTAAAAATTCATTATTTTCTCCCCTCTCCCATTTGTCTTCCTTTCCCCTATCTCCTATTTCCCTTCCACAGTCCATCGTGTGCTGTACAAGTGGAAAGGTGCCAGCTGACTGCTCTATCAGAATAAGGGCTGAAAAATTAATCGTTTTCTCTCTCTTGTGGCACTGCTTTGCTATCTCTTCTCCTACCTTGCCACACCGTGCCATTACAGGAACTTTGTGTCTTTGAGAAATTTAACCCTCTGTCAAAACTGGACCTTACTTCCAAAGCTGCTAAGGGGATGGAGCAGCAGTGGGACTTGCTGTACAGTCAACAAGCTCCTTCCCTTGAGCAGGCCCAGATGCAACTGGAGGACACATCAGCACCTCCTGTTAACCAGGATATCTCCCCACAACAAAGAATGAAAAATGAAGAAAATTACAAACCATGAAGGGGGATGCAGTGTTGTCCTGTAGAAAAAGAAGAATGTAAATATATGGTCTTGTTATCCCAGTCCCAAGGCATGGAGAATGACATCGCTCCAATTGTCTGGGAAACCTGGAAAAAAAAAATCATGCATTTTTTTCTACATATTTCATTTTAAAAGATCAAAAGACTACAACAGAGTCAGAACTTTTTATTCCCTCATAGAACTGCTTAAACTTTTATTCCTGTAGTGCATTCAATCTAACTCACATAAATACTTAATCCTAAACCTGGAAATAAGCAAAAGCAACTTTATGTTTTAAATTCCTAGCTGTGAACTGTGGTTTCCACAGACATGGGAATGAGCCCTTATGCATGCAGCAGCATTTTCGCCTGGAAGAAAACAAGCTTTTAGAGTAGGCTAGAGACAACATAGAGTCACTTAAGGGATAAATTATCAATTTCTGCAAGATCTTCAGCTCTGGAACTGACCCAGTATAGAACCTATGGTTTTCTTTCATTCGGCACAATGAAGTCGTGATTTCTCACGCTGAATGATCTGACTTGATCTGATGAGACATGTTTGGAAGCACATTTGGTTAGATCAGCATGCACAGAATACGTCAGTGGTGAAACGTGCACTCATTTGTGCAAACGCTACTAGTACAAGACAGCAAGTAGCATTTTTGGACTCCGAAAATATCAGAAAGGCACTTTTGAAGCATAAGGCATTCAGATGAATTACTCCAGCTGCAGCATATCCAAGTAGTGCCTCTCATCAGCTACTTTTTTCCACGTTACCCTTACTTTCTTCCCCCCTGCTAGGATTTATCAATGTGTTCACTGCAATCCAATTCTGTCAAGTGCTTCAGCTAATCTCTTCATCAGGTTAGTCCCTAAATCAGCAGAGCTGAGATGATGCTAATTTCCTGTGAGGAGGAAGGGGATGAAAAACTGGAGGTAAACTGCAATGCATGTAAGTATTTAACCCAATCTGCTGTATTCAGAATAGCTCCATTTAAATATTTATAGGAGGTGCCTGTGTCTGAGATGGTCAATGGCAGCTGGTCTTTAACTGCTGAACCACTTGTAAAATTCTCACTGGATGCCTTTCAAAACCTTGACACCTATCGCAGTGTTGCAGAGTCTGGGCCCCTTTCAAGATCTGGCTCTCATCAACTGCTCACAGCTGGTTTTTAACTGAATTTTTCAAACTCAGCTAAATGCTCCACGTCTTCACTTGGCTTGTGCCAAAGAAGCCCAACTCCAGTGGTTATTGTTACAAATTTCTCTGGAGGAAGGAGAGTATTGGATTACCCTGGATAATGGGGAAAACATGACTGCTACAGGACGGGAGAGGGTGCTGAGACACCTGATTCACAGGACAGAAAGGAACCTGAGTGTGCCAGGATTTTAGTTTTGGCTCAGAGCCTTTATTGAGCCGCTCCAGCTGGGTAACTCTGAGCAGCCCTCAGTGCTATTGGCTCCAGCAGGGCTTATGAGCTCAGGCTCACTAAAGGACCCAAGTTGCCTCATGTGGTTATCACCGAGCTTCCCAAGAACTTCTCAGCTGGGAAATGTGGTCACAAGGATACTTGAACTAGCTCTGCTAGTTACCTTCATGTAGCAGGTTTTACTAATTTGAGCTTCAGACCGCCCAACACGGTTATATGGCTTTCAGCTCTCAGGAGGTATAGTTGCATTTGTGTGGCACATGCTGAGCTAGTAAAACTATGCTCTCCCTGCATAAAATAAGGATTTTTTTGTGCACGGTTAACTGGTAAAGTGAATAAGCTGCCCAGTTACAACAGAGAGTAGGGCTTTGTTGCTATACAGCAAAACCATACTGTATTTAGCTGTGAAGCTTATCATTTCCATTTCCCTTTTTGCCCCAAACACGAGCTGATATGTGAAAAATCGTACTCATTTTCTTTTCAGCTACACTAGCTGGTGTAGCGGAAAGATACTTCCATACTTATCTGAGACATTCTCTTAGATGCCTAAATATACACTTGCCTTTATAAAATTAGCCTTTCTTATTTGAAACATTTGGCCTACACCAGCAACTTGGTATGCAGATCACCTTGCCTATACCAAGCAGCTAGAGCACCTCTTCAAGCATCCATGATGTAATTCTGAACATGAAGACACACACAGGCTGTATTTAACAAGACAGGACTAGCAGAAATAAGGTGTTTCAATTTAAAAGTGACAGCCATTGCATTTTGGGGCTTACTATATTCCTTATGCTGCACTGACCTTTTATTTTGTATTTCTCCTCCATTTATTATTTCAGGAAATATTTAACCCATTTCCCTGTCATTCTGCCTGCAAGACCTCTTTTCCTGAGGAAGTCTGAAACTCCTTCAAGATCACACCTAAAACACCTCCTGTAGCTTAATTCAGAGTAGCATTAACACAAGATTCAGCTTGAGAGTTTAAACGTAAGCAAAAAGGAGGGCACGGAGCAGTAACGGATAAACACTTCCTGCTGGAAACAATCCTACCTGTGAGCTACACTTGCAACATATCTTTTTTTTTCCCTCTGTTACCAGTCCTCAAAATTTAAGATTACTTTGAAATACTTGTAAATAAAGGATATTTAATATTTAGCTAACCAAATATTGAGTGCTTTTAGAAACGATAACTTCAGCAACTCTGTCATTACCAGTATCATGTTAGAACATAGGAACTGGGAAGAGAAGATGCAAAAATAGGCCCTGTAGGAGTAATTGTTCTCCAAACTCCAGCAGAAAGGGAACACTACGTTATTGTTGGAGGACACACACATGCTGGCTAACTGACAAGACAGACCCCTAATTCTGTGTTTCTGTACAATTGTACAATACAATCTGCCTTGCTGGTATATAGATATTGTATGAATAATTAAGTGGCCCAGCCAAGACCCAAAAAAGAGAGGTGTTCTTGCTGACACATGCCACCTACAGCCAGGAAACCCAGAAGTAGCTCATCTTACCTTATTTGTCTCTGGCAATTGGCTTGCTGTGGCTTGCCATCTGTTGTACAGTAATCCTGAGCCAACTTTGTCTTGTATGAGTTTTAGATTCCCTGAATATAACATTTGTTGTGCTCTGTGCTGCCAGTTCACAGTTCTCTCTATCATATAGCGTAAAGCATCCCCCTCAGGAAGCCTTACACGAATACGCTGCAAGGAGGCCAGCAAGGGGAGGATTTTTTCTAAAGGTGGCTTTTCTGATCGGTGACAGTGTGGACAGAGCCACACACGAGGTCCCTGCAAAGTGCTGGGCACTGAAACACAGCTGGTATGGAAGAACCCTCTGCAGAGTTCACACTGTATCATTGGAGCAGCCGGCTCTTTCTGGCATAGACAGACTTTCATTTCTGCGTCCTCTTCGTTAGACAGCACCTTTACTTCATTTGCTGCTCGGAGAGAACGCAGCGCTTCCATCTCCCTTAATCGGGCTTCCCCAAGCGTAGCCATCTACAAGGGAGTTCAGAGAAAGGGATGTCATTCCTGGACGATTATTTCTCAAGTAACACCACTCATCAGAAACAGGGTGACCTCTGCACAATCACACTGCAGAGATGCTACCAAGTATTTCAGATGTTTAAAGCTCATCACCTTTGCATGCCTCCCATCAAAGCTTTGAATGTTTGAAAGAAAGCAGTTTTGAGGAGGCATAAGTGACCTGACTTCACTACTTCCTTCCATTGTCTCATCAGACCCAGAGATGCAAAGCTGATTCCACTGCAAAAAATAACTTCCTAACTCCCTTCCTTTTTGACCCACATCCTTCTCATTTTGTACTACAAAAAATTACCTTCATTAAAACACCAAATTTCTGAATTAAGGGGCAGATATGGCCTACAGATATTTGAGAGGTTTCTTCATGGAAAAGTATTTAGTCTGATTCTATTTAAGCTTAAAATATCTTGGCAATTTTCAGGAATACAAACGTATCTGTCATGCCTGCATTACGTGCACAGTCTAGCAAACATGGTCATACGCTGACCTATGTATTTACTTTGGGGGTTGAAAGCACCAAGTAAAATTGTGTGATTTGCCCTTTTTACATCTACTCATGT
The DNA here is from genome assembly GCA_013389825.1 of Crypturellus undulatus. NCBI lineage: Eukaryota > Metazoa > Chordata > Aves > Tinamiformes > Tinamidae > Crypturellus > Crypturellus undulatus. The sequence goes on along the minus strand of VWPW01017244.1, from coordinate 120,838 downwards.
TTCTTTTCCAGGAATCTTCAGTACTGTCCACTATTCAAGACAGAAATATGCCTCATTTCTTAATAGAGTCTATTAGCTCCAGCTGCAGCTATTACATTCTCCATGGTTTTATTTTACATATAAAAACAAACGTATACTGGAGAGTATGCAGGGTAGCAGGCATATAAATACACACATAATGGTTACATCCCACGTCATGGCTTTGAAATGCGATGACTAGAGAAATGTACTCTGCAAAGATTAGACAAATGCATTCAGTGCTGACAGACATGGGACTTGTACTCAGCATGCTCAAATATTTTATGGATAAGGCTATGAAGGACTGCAGCTATGCAGCTATACAGTGTACAAAACACCCAGAAAAACTCCGCTATGAATAACATTCTTGTCTCTGTCATGTCAGAAGCAACATATGACAAAGTAAAATTGATTTTCCTGGTTGAAGTCTGTGTGAATGTCCTTCTTTCAACAACCCAAATGACAATGAGATTTTCTATAGTTAAAGCAAAGGAGGGCCTATGAGGACTCACTCTCTTTTTCCAGCTTTCCTAGATATTCTGTCTAGAAATTTGGATTTGCAGAGAAGCCAAAAATAAAGAGCTTAACACATGGGTTTCAAGTAGCTACTCTAAATCCGAGCTATCCTGCACGTAACTACACTCAAACCCTACAAAGATGCTCTACTGCTGTCCCTCAGACCTCCCCATGGGACATCGTTTTATCTGACCATGGTGGAGGCTGCATTTGGTCTTTTGGGCTGAAGTGTATTACCATCAAAGAGCAACCAAGCAAGCTCCACGCAGAACTAGTGTTTTACTGCCTTCGCAACGTATGAGATTTTCTTTAATCATTCATGGTGTTTGTTTTAATTATAAATGGTGCTGGGTTATCATGATTCTGTGAAAGAATCAGACTGGGGAAAACATGGTTTGTACTAAGGTTTTAGTGTGAAAAACAAAAATGCTGCCTCTCAATCCTTGCCTTTCCTGTGTTTTGGTTAGGTTACAGGTACGGCTTTGCAAACCGTAAGATCTGCACATAGAAGATGCAGGGTTTTTCCTCTAAGTGCAATTTTGAAAAATCATAATCAAGGACAGGAGAGCCCAGCTGTAAAAAACCTTCTGAAGAAGAGCAAAAGACAATCCTCCCACACACGAGAGGCAGACAAAACCTCTGAAGGGAGAACTCAGAAGAAACTCCATTTCAAAAAAACCAACCAAACAAAGCCCATACCGCCGATGCAGTATCTTTGCTCTCGGAGAGCGCTCTTTCCAAGTCGCTCAGAGTCTCTAGCTTAGTGCTTTTCTTCTTTCCGCTTGGCACTGGCTCCTTTAATTTCTTCTGCTTTCTTTTAAGATTCAACATTCCAATATCACATCGGGGACATAACACCTGATGGACAAAAAAAAAATCAGTACCATCTGCAACATTTTTAACACATTCATCCTCCCCTAACACAGACGTATATGACTGTTTAGAACAGGGATTTCTGTTTTTTTCCATCAAAGATTTTTTAATGTTTTTTCCCCATCAAAGATTTTGGAGGTGGAGTGGGTAGAAGAGGTTATCTGGAAACAGAAGAGAGATAGAAGATTAAAAAAAAAAATCCAACTTCATGAAATGGAAAAAACTGCAACCACCTGCACACTTCACATAGACACTGCTGATGCATTGAATAGCCTCCATTTTATTTAAGCTGCAAGTCTTGGGAAACAGTATGGGATTCCACAGGCTACACCGCATTCCCCAGTATCTCCTGAGGGAGAAAACTAGGTTTGAGGGAAAAAAAAAAAGTGGGGGAGGAGAAAAAGTTCAGCATAGGCTAGAAAGCATTGACTGCTGAAGAACTGCAGGTGTTGACACACAGGCAGCAGCAGAGTTAGAGGGTCAGCTAAAGCAGCTGGCCCTTACCACAGCCCTGCCGTAAGACCCTGCTGTCACCACAGCTGATGTGGGTGAATCGGATATGAACCCACACTTGAGCTGCTGCAGTCTACAGCCCGACGCACTAAAGTAAATCCCGTGACACCAACATGTCACTATTCCTGCATTCATAGTGAAAATGTCAGCCGGTGGCACAAGATTCTCGCTTATTAGTCAGTGATTAAGGAAAAAAAAATTAAACCGTAACAATAAAAGGATCAACATTAAGAGTACAGATCAATCTAGTATCTCCAACCCCCAATCTTGGGGTTGGACTAGATGACCTCTAGAGGTCCCTTCCAACCTTAGGCATTCTGTGATTCTATGATTCTAGTAAAAATGAACTTACTTAAGGAAAAAGATCATAAAATATTTTATGTCAATATATATATTTTATGTCAATTACAGCTCTTATTATTTTATGTTAATTTTTTACAGCTCTTATTATTTTATGTCAGTTACAACTCTTTCATGTGCTAATGCCCACAGCTCTGATGGACTTTTGCCATGACATGAATGGTGATCTCTCAAGATCTCTCACCTCCAGAAGAGAGTAAGGGCAGTTCTCATACAGAAAGGTGTTGGCTGCACATTCCTTCCACGCTTTAACTTCTGACACCAACGATTCAAGCCTCGGTAAGTAGTCCAGGTGCACCGGAATAGATCGACCTCTTGTGACAAGCTCCACGAGTGTGTCTAGTACAGGTACGCGTCCTCCAGCCTGCCAGATCACAAATTAAGAGTTGTTTACCATCTCTATGAACCACATTAAGTCATTTAAATTAATTGAAGGTAGAATTTGTAGAAATAAAATCTACTTGAACACTTCAGTCACTCCAAAACCCACATTTTGAAACTCAAGATTTCCATTATCTGGTCATTACATACACAGACAAAATTAACAAAAGAATTAAAAATAAAAAACGTTATCAAAGGACAGTTTAAAAATTTGGCCTACAGTATAGCAAACCTGAACTAACAATCTCCATTCACAGTGCAAAACAAATTCATTTTGAAATACACCCAGAAGACAAATCTACCCCAGTCCTTGGCACATCAAGAGTAAAAAGCATCCAAGGTATCCTCTGAAAGGAACCCTCTGTTCATCTGAGGTGACATGGTTATGAAAAGTCCAGCAGTAATGCAAAACTGGGAGTATTACATGCATTTTGTTCCCTCAACATTTTAAAAGCTAGAACATCTATAATTTCTTTAATTTTCTCCTCACTTAAGATTTTTTTTTTAATTAAAACTCCAATGCAAGAACCCCAGGAGAGGTCAGACTGGCCTGAAAATATTAGTACATCAGGTCAGAGACTGAGTTAATGGAGAAAATATGAGAACAACTAATATGAAAATAACAGTCAACTTCTGCCAAAGTTTTCAGGCAGGGCTGTCACAGTCCCACCCCTTCCTAATTTGTGCAGTCCCACGGGCCTCTCGCACCAGTTCTTGGGGGACTGAGCAGTGAAGCACATCAGAAAGACCATCCAGCCTACGATGTCTCACTGAGGTTGGGACTAGCACGGTGTGTGGTTGCATGCACAGCACTGCTAACATGTGAGAACAAACATGCAGCGAGAGGAGAGTTAAGCTACCACTGAACTGCAAAATAAGCAAAGAGTATAATAATACAAGAAAAGAAACTGGATCTATAAAGGAAACCATCCAGAAAAAGAGGGTAATTGCTAGAAGCCAGGGCAAAAGCTTTAAAACGCCTTCATCTTTAAAAGATTCTTGTGTTCTCTCGCTGCCACCAGCATGCGGATCCATTGAAGACACATTTCACAATGCAAACACAAAAATCATATAAAAGTGGAGGAAACCTCAAAAAATGGAAGGGAAGTTAGAAAGAGAGGAAGAAGAGGAAATCAGGTCATTTCCATCTCACATTTCTCATCTAACTACTATAAAATTGAAGATTTTGTAGCAAGTAATTTAATCTATCAAATCCAAGGTTGAGCAGGAGAACAATGGAAAGCCTTGATAGTGGTCATCCTTAATATTTCATTAGTAATCCTGGCAACGAAGAAAGATGAACTGATTCCAATGCAATACAGCAATGAAACACACTTGGCAGATGCTGTTAATCCAGAGGACAATCGGGTATTATACAAGAAGCAAATCCATTAGGACTGGAGCATCAGAAACAGTACTTTCTACAAATCCAGGACTACTCATATGTTTACTACTTATTTTGCAAAACTAACCTTAAGGTTAAGTTCTGTAATATTGTACGCTTTAAACTTGAGATTTGTTAATAGTTCCTTCATAGGTTTGTTGCAATCANGGCAACGAAGAAAGATGAACTGATTCCAATGCAATACAGCAATGAAACAAACTTGGCAGATGCTGTTAATCCAGAGGACAATCGGGTATTATACAAGAAGCAAATCCATTAGGACTGGAGCATCAGAAACGGTACTTTCTCTACGAATCCAGGACTACTCATATGTTTACTACTTACTTTGCAAAACTAACCTTAAGGTTAAGTTCTGTAATATTGTACACTTTAAACTTTAGATTTAGACTTCATAGATTTCTTGCAATCACTTAACTGAAGAGGCGAAGCAACATAAGTCAGGCCCAGAAACAGATGTAAAAAATAACAGCACTCTGAGTGCAACTGCCCCATGCCTAGAGCAGCAGCTGTTACAGATTAAGCATTCTCAATTCACTAACAGTAGTTCATATCACTCACTGAAAACTAAATGCATTTTACCTACCTGTAATCCCTCCACTTCTTGCAACCAATCTTTGGCCTTCTGCACCGCATCCTTGAGTGCGGCACCATTTGGGAGATAGGCTGGAATCTCCTCTATCTCTCTCACTGCTGCTACGAGACTGCTCAGTGACTGCCGTGGTCTATGTAAATAAAGCATTTCAGGAGGTAAAACACTCCTATCCACTTGGGAGTTCTTCCACTAATTTGGTTTATTAAAATCAAAAGGTAATACTAAATGCAAAAGCTCTGTCCAATACTACTAATGCTTACTGTACAAGTCCTGCATGATTAACACAGCTATGGTTTTTAGAAATGTGTATTTGCTTGCAAAAGTCTTAATAAAATGCTAGAAACATTAAGAAAACCATTATCCTTTTCTACATAACACCTTTTCCTTTATTTTTGATAAAGTAAAACACAAATTCAATAGAATGAATGAGATTAAACGTGATGTGGTTGGATGTATTATTTCTAAATATTACTGAATTTGGGCTTAAAGGAGATTTAGCATTTACTATCATTTGAACGGAGTTCTTTAATAGTCCCTTGGAATCTCAAAAAGCACACCAAACCCCAAAAGGATAACTCTGTTTTTCAGAAGGAGGGTAAAAAAAAGCTTGAATATTCCAGTTTATGTTTTATGAAGTTATTATGTTAAAATAACATGGCTATTATTAATGGGACAGAAATGCTCAAATGCTTTCATAATTATGAGGCTGGAAAAAATAGTTAGGAAGACTGATGAACCAGTGAAGTGGTGCACACTTCATATACAAGTTTCAGCTACCTTTATACATTTTAAGTAAACTGTGTACCCTTCCTTTCTTAGTTTTTAAATAAGGTCAAATCAATAAACAACAACCATCTTCTCAGAACGGCTGCATTTGCCTCATTTTGTTCTCTCACAGGTAAATATAATGCAACAGTGGCTTGCTTTAGCTTCCCAAATGGAAGACGTAGCACTAAGATTTAGCTTTTACCTGGCCTTTATCAGATTCCTGGCTTTGTCATCCCAGTGTTCAGACACAGTAAGGAGTTCTTGTAGTTTAGCCATTGCTTTCTCAACTGCTGGGTAGGGAGCCAATCCAACACCTGAATCTATAAGACGTCTCATATCATCTAGAGTAAGAGAGTTTTGGTCTGCCGAAGCCAACTGCACGTCCTCCAGCCAGCGTGCCTGTTCTAGACGTGTGCGCAGGTCAGCAAGTTGGGGAAGATCAACGTCAAAGTCAAAGCTGACATCTAACAGCTCCTGAAGTTCTGCAGCGCTAGGCATTTCTTCAGAGAGGAGTTTCTGGCTGTGTTGTTGAAAAGCTTCCACACGATCAAGAAGATCCTGAAATAAATGCAACAATAAAATAAGAAAACCAACTACCACCAACCACCAAGTCTCTTCAACTTCTAAACATTACTGGTAAGCTACCTGGCAAACACCATGTTACACTGCACACAATGTGAAAGGCAAATTATTATTAAATTTAAAACATTTAAATAGTACATCATCAACATAAATAATCAAGCAAGAATTCAGATCAGTTCTGAATTCTAGTCAGAATAAGAAAAAAATGCTACTATAATGGGTTTTAGTTTAATCTGTAAAGTCTGAAATGAAAAAATAATCACTTGTCTGTCCCCAACCATTCAATGTTCTCCCACATTCTACCTCTCAGTTTAAACATTCTCACATCCCCAATGTCTGCCTGACTTCCCACGTCCTGCCTGTCGCAGCACTGCAGGATGCCAGAAACACTGCTATCCTCCTGTATCCTCCTGTGATAGCCCATGCGCTCACCTGACTTTTTCTTCGAGTAGAAAATAGGCAGGAAAAAAAAAGACATCCTGCTATGCTGAGGCATTCAAATTCACTAAACTCCATAAACTAAATGGAGAATATGTTGAATTACAGAATAATTCTGGTTGGAACAATGCTGCAGATATGTTGAGTTCTAACAATCCTACTAAGAGCACGGCCAACTTCAGACTTGTATCATCAGTGCACTGAGTTTGAAAATCTTCAAGGACAGCGATTCCTCAGCCTCTCTGGCCTCTGCTTCAGTGTCTGACCATCCACGTCATCTTTTTTTTTCCCCCCACCTCTCTTTTTTCTCACGACAACATCAATTGTATCCTCTTTCTGTCACTGTGCACCCCCAAGAAGAGCCCATATCCACCTTTCTAAAAACATTCCTTTAGGTGGGTTAAAACAGTAAGCAGAAACACTCCTAATACCCTCAGTCCTCTCCTCTCTATGCTGAGCAGACCCCGCTTCCTCAGCATCTCCTCTTGCATAATGTTATCCACTAGCTCAAGGATGCATGGTACAAGATAGCCTGATTTAAAACTCCTTTGAAACGAGAGAGATGTCAAACTCAGAAATAATAATATTAATAGAAAACCACTGGGAAAAGTGAATGTTCCATCAGTATTTTCTTGCCTTATTTTGAAATGGTTAAGAAAGCTGAAGAACATTACTGGAAAAAATAGCTTTGAAGAATGCTGGGAAGGGCCTGAAGCTGCTGCGGCTGCTTTCTGAAGAAGGACTGCTGCATTGTTGAGGTTTTTGAGCTGAACACACAGTTCTAGTGATCAAAGATCACGTTTTAGTCTTTAAAACAGCGCAACACCTTCTCTTTCTCTCTATGGTCAACAGTTAATTACACTCAAAAGGTAAATCTGTAGCTGTTTGCACTTCACCTAGGAGGGGCACAATTAGCCTGAGCAGTCTCCCTGGCAAGGCTGGAATTACTGTGTGTCCAGCTAGCACATCCAGTGCTTCTAGCACTGCCCAAAACACCCTTTTAACAGCAAGGTCTTCTCTGACTGTTCTTGGTATTTTGCCAGTGAGGCAAATGGTGATAGGCAATCTCAACCTTAAAGGAAGTAAAGCCTTTACAGAGAGATACTAAATCACGAACAAATCTCCAGCAACTGTTGGTCATTGACATTAGCAACTTAATTTATATGACTGTGTATAATTTAGAATTATTAAGAATTCGAGCGAATAGCCTGACCAGATGTCTTTGATATTCCCCTGTTCACACCAGAGGGATATGAACTGTTTGCTTGTCTGGCATTTCTGAACTTCCACCTTTTAAACATTTAAGTAACTTCACAGCATAACAGAGCTACAAACAAATAACTGGGAATACAGTTATGAAGAACATGAATCACGTGTTCTGAACTTATTAGAATTTCAAGAATCATGACCATAAAGCTGGAGGGAGCTGGTTCTCCAGACTTTTCTTACATAAAGACATTCTTCTATAGGAGATAAGTTGCAGCTACCCAGAAGTTTTATGTTCCTTTTCTTCAACTATCCCTTGGTAGAACATACAACACTTTGGCAAGTTCCAAGATCAAATCCTGAAATACTTTCAACTTATTTGAGGACTGATCCAACTGGTGAGTAGATGTTGAACAAACATCACTAGTTGATGTAATGGGAGACAACGCCAGGGAACTTGCAGAACCCTCAGTAGCAGAACAGGCATTTAAGTACCCTGGGTCAGTGGGTTGATGCTACAAAGAGTCTACTTAAAAGACTATGAGAAAGCTGACAACAGATTAAAACAACAAAGAAGGATATAAGAATATGAGAACCGTCACTCAGAGCATTATTAAATTTCAAATATTTTCAAACAAAATTGACTCTTTCAAGAGAAGACTAGTTAACTGACCCCAAACTTTTGATTTGTAACTACTCAGGTCATTGTGCTATTTCTTTATGTTACTTTGTACAATGCTAAGGTTTTAATTACTTAACATAGGATAAAAATGTGATGACAAACACCAGTGTGTTAAAGAAATCAGTCTTTTGGTAACTCACAAGTACAAGTTGTTCAGGCCTGCTAATTTTGAAGTATTTATTCTTGCAACAAATAGTATGGTAATGATGTACTTATGTTTCATTAACCTGCTATGACATGCTCAAATTTGTTTCCCTAGAATTTTACCTTCAGTAATGGTGTCTGGCTGAGGACACAGGGCAGAGCATAGAGCTGCCTTACAAACAACCGCAGCTCGTTCACAGTCAGCTGATTTTGTGATTTTCCTCCTCCAGAGCGGTACCTGCAATTAGACACAATTCAGCTTTGCTGGGAGTCACTAAAAAATCTAAACTCAAAAGTCTGCTTATGATTTCTTGTAACTTAAACTTGACTTAGAGATAATGCAATATTCAGAAGTACCCAAGCAGCCTAGGGCTAACACAAATGGCAAAACTGAGTTAGCTATAGCAGAATAAGCTATTGTTGAAAAAAATTCTTATTAAATAATTATCTGGAACAACTACTCAGTGTTGGAAGCACACTACTTATTATGGAATAAAATCAGGCTTTTTTTCCAGAACACAAAGCAATGACGGACAAACTATTCAGTTATGTTGCAATAGCTATTGTAGTCAGTCTCTCCTCATGCCATACCAAAAGAGAACAAATCCTAGTTCTGAATGAGATTTATACTCACAGGTCATGTAGTCACTTCTAAAAAAAAAAAATCCTCCCTCTGCTGTGATCATCATTTTCAATTTTATCTAAAAGCTTCATATAAAATTAGTGGCTTTGACGTGTTACCAAATTGGCTAATATGAAAAACCTCTCTAAATTCAAGCTAATATTACCTAGGCTGAGTACTCTCAACAGAAAAGGAAAGAAACCTCTTACAATGCTGGCAGTTTAATCCACAACATGTCATTTAAATAAAAGAGGAAAACAACATCCCAGCAGGACATGCCAGCACGACTGGAATGTGAACACTACAAAGCAAGTATTAATTTTACCATTCTCGGTTAAAAATAGGTTTAAGGGATACACATACAAAAATAAATCACATAGGGAGTTTCAAAATTTATAGCAAACTGAGTCAGAAAAAATAACATGAATTCAGTCTAGGCTGTAGTGCTCTAATACTATTTGCGGAAATTCTGCAGTAGTTTTCACTATGTACACGTGTGTAAATAAATGTCTATACATAAAAAAAAGCGTGCCCTAGGTGTCCCTGCTGGAGCAGAGGGGTTGGACTAGATTTCTACAGGTCCCTTCCAACATCAATCATTCTGTGACTCTTTAATTCTGTGATATATTATGTATACATAAACATAAAACTAAGCTGCAAAAGCATCACAGAATGTTTTTGATAAAAGACAGTACATGATTTTAAGAAAAGGCATTCAAGAGCAGCCCAAGTCTATCAGAGGGCAGTTTACAGAAGAATCTTTAGAATAGTATCTACTACTTAACCACCCTTCCTCACAAGGATTAAAGCAAATAGGGAAGTACAGGCCACCTGCATTTCTTCAGGTATTTCAGATAGAGGAGGAGGTGAGCAAGAGCCACAGGAATTGCTCTCAGAGAATTTCTGTCATATCCTGGACTTTCTCACTCCAAGGTCTGTTGTATGATCTGTATACAATACAGAAGGAGATCCCTCAATAGCACTGGCTACACGATTGATAGGCATGGTATTTCCAGCGAAGTTTATTATATGATTGTTCCAAACCACGAATCAGAAGATTACACTGAGTCTGCTCAAAAAAATGTCAAAAATATGAACCAAACTTTAGGTCAACCAAAAAGAAGAAGTGAAGGAAAGCTAAGGACATTTTGACTTATTACACAGAGGAAAGGTGAATCTCCCCATAAAAGGTGGTTCTCAAGAGAAAAATACTGCCTTCATTGAAGGCCTGCAGAACACTGGCATTTACCCTCCAGTGATTCATAATTGCAGCAAATCTGTACAGTAACACTTACCTGGTTTGTCTTTTGCCATTAAGAAGCTGTTGCGCAACTGAAGCACATTTGTCCGCATCCTGTGTAACTAGTCTGAGGTGTCGCAGTAGATCATTGTCCGGAAACTTTTTAACTTCTGATTCTTCTATCAAAGCCTTAAAACTGATGAGACCTTTGGGGAAAGACAATATGTTAACAGAAGTCCCCTTTTGTGATAGCTTTTAAATAAAAAGGTGGAATAACACACATTAAAATGTGTTTCTATTTCAATATCAGTTATATTTTGTTTTGAAGAAAGGTGAATTACAATCTTCTCACAAAGAGCAGGTTACGATAATTTTGAAAATTACTGTAACTACAGTATTTACCTTAAAACAGGAAATTATGTATTTTTCTTTGGACTGTCACATAAGTGTGAAAGCATGGTAGNCAAAGAGCAGGTTACGATAATTTTGAAAATTACTGTAACTACAGTATTTACCTTAAAACAGGAAATGTATTTTTCTTTTGACTGTCACATAAGTGTGAAGGCATGGTAGGTTTCAAAAATAGAAAGTTGAAAAATAATGATTAAAAATATGATTAAAAATAGCTAAAGTATAAGATACTTACTTTTTTTATTGTTAATTTTTGCCTCCAAAGCTTCATTAACATTGGAAGCCCATTCATTGTATGATTCTGCTCGTAACTTCAGCGCATTCATCATTGGATACAGATCCTCCAGGTTATATCGGTACCTAGGAGCAGAACAGAACTCAACCTTCAAGGTAGAAGAGCAATTGGAAAGAAATACTGGTCCATATAATACAGTAATGATGTGCTATTTACCCAGTTCATGTTAATTAGGACAATTTTAGGACAATTCCAAAGTAATCATTGTTTTAAAAAGCACACAATCTACATTAACCAACCATGAGGAAAGAAATATGAAAGCAAGAAGATAAACTAATAAAAGAAAGAAAAAAAAAGATTACTCAAAGCAACAGTCATGTAGTAAAAGATTAAGTTGTTGCTCTAAATAAAGCAAGCAGACTAATTTTTGCCATTGTACCACCAAGCACAGCTGAAGAGTGGAAAAGAAAGAGTCTAGGCTTTGCATACGAGCACAGAAAATGCATTTTGTCTTGAGGACACTGCACAAGACTGTGGAGAAACAGAAGACCAGGACCAGCATCACTGGCAAAACAGACTAAACAAGCATGTCCAGAATATATCCAGACAGCAGTATCTATCTGAAACTTACCCCAACTTATATTTGTAGGTGGGACAGGAACAGAGATCTTCTACATGATACAGGCATACGAGTAACCCAGGTTTACAAGAACAATAAACAGCAGACATGAAACAAGTGGTTTTACACTTTAAACACTGTCGCTCATCATCAGGAAACAACTCAAAAGCCACTTGCTCCGAGTCAGTCACTCCCTGAAAAAGAGAAGGCTTCATCACGTCAAAGTCTAACAAACAAGTGATTTATCCAAGGTAAAAAAAAGAGGCTAAATTTATCAAAGGACTAACACAGTTTACAAATAAGATACTAAGACCAGTAACTTTGGATAATGAAGAATGAGCTATTCTGAATCAAACTACCAAAACACACAAAACTTATTACTTTAAGAGAGACATGTTAACAATATTAAAGACATACACTAAAACGAGATTCACAATGATTCTCGACCCAACAGGCCTTTGAAACCCAACACCACAGTTCCAGAAGACACTATGTAGTTCTCAACTGTAATACAGTATAAGTCCTTAGAGCGTATTTCACATCATTCCTCCAATGTTCCTTCATTCATTATAATTTTATTTCCAGGAACTCACCAGTTTATGAACCCTCTCACGCAACATCTTCTCATCTTCAATCATAATCGCCATGTCTTTCTGAACAGTAGATGCTACCACAACATCGAGATCGTCGGCTTTGGAAGCCATTTTACAAATCATCTCATCGTGAGAAAACACGCAGTAACGGTGCAGCAGGCGATAATGTTCCACACACTGGCGACCCAAGGGCAACTGCATCGAAAAACATTAAAGGGAAAATTACTAGGAATAAAGTGCTGACATTTAAACCTTTCCTTTGAATACCAAAACTTTCCATTCTCTTTTTACAGAGTTATTCTTCTCTAAAAATATATGATACCTCTCCTATCCAAGAGGATATATTCACAGTTAGACATAATTTTTCATGCTTATCTTTCTAAGAGAACTATCTAAACCTTCAACTGTTCTTAATGTACGTTCTCATCCAATTTAAAGACTGACATTCAATCATAGAAGCTAGAATGGAAGAATCCAGAAGCAGTCCAAGACTGGGTTTGTTTTTCAACTGTAGGAGGAATCCATTAGAGAATTCCTAGTGTAATCAGCAGACTGCATTCCAGCTTCCAAAGATCTTAGGATAAGAATGGAAATTAGGGAAAAAAAACAGATTCAAGCAGTGTTAGTGCCCCTCATGTTGTAGGCATGCCCAAAATTTTGTCTCCCTCCTGCTGTAAAATTTATACCAATTTTAAACTTTGCTTTTTAAACTGAACCTTACTAACCAGAAAAAGTCCACAGTTCAAGTGCATTAAAGAAATTATCTTCAGCAGGATACTATACTATGCTCCCTCTGATCTGTGCAATACATGTGTGCATCAGTAGTAAAACACGGGAGTTGTACATCAGCCAGGAATAAGTGTGAAACCACAAATGTTACGTATTATGAAAAAAAATGTTTTCAGAACCTACCCAGTCAACTGTGCAGAAGTTCACAGCTTCAGCAAAATTGAAACCCTGATTGAAACCACTGTGATAAGCTCTTGGAAAAGTGATGACAAATTCTCCGGCACACTGATTGGTTCGATAAACCTAAGAGGGGGGAAAAAAACAATAATAATAATAAAAAAAACAGATGGGTATTAGGTCAAATCTAAACAGAACTGAAGGCTGAAATCTTCAGAGCTGTGAAGAGAACACACATTTCCAAAATCCCAGTAACTTCCATGGTAACTCTGGATAGCGTTAAGAGTAAGCCTAAGAATTACAATTGACACTGGTAATATATCTCATAAACTGCGAGAAAGCAAAGGGATTTCTTTCAGCCATACCTACACTCTAAGAGATTGCTCGTCAGCTGTCTTTGCTCGCTCTGTTGACAGTTACACAGGTAAAGCACAGGCAAGACTCACTTCAACACAGGGAGAGAATTTTGGAGCCTGTTCAAAAGTTCTTACTGCTGCACGTCTACTACTTTTGGTACTAGACAAGCAGCCTGAGAGCAAGCAGGTCTTCCTGCATCTTTAAATTTTGGAGTCTCTGAAAGCACAGCAGGCACCATAAATCGTGCCACTTTCTCCAGATTTTCCTTCAAGTCCCAAGGTCAGTTAATCAAAAGCTAATTAAGTTGTAAAGGGACATAATTCCCATGAAAAGTTTTATATGGAATATGATGGAAACTGATGAAAAATGTTTTCAAATAGCTAAGAACTTATCTGGGTCAGAGGAAAAATAAGAGGATATGGATGACATATGAAGGAAGAATGGGTTTTGGTCCCTTGCCAGAAACTCTATGCAAAAAAATAAAATAAAAATTGTGCCTGATAAAACAGACACATGAAGAGCTCCTGCATTTGTTTCAAAGCTCGTGACTAAACTTTTTATCTGAGATACAAAAATAGAAATACACTACAGTGGGTCTCCAGAGAAGAGCTTCCCAAGCAGTTCCAGAAGCTTGGAGCCTATTGCCCATCTGTTCAAACTGGCACGTAATACTAGACCAGAAAGATACAACACACATGGAAACTACCACAACATCTCTGTAATAAAAGTGGTTGCAATTATCAAATTTGAAGTAGAATTCAGTGCAAATGAAAGAGGGTTGGGTTTGGGGGAGTAGCACAGGAGTCCAACAACATACAGGTACTCCGTGGGCCATCAAAGTATTCGGGTTCATTATGGTGACAAGTTGGTGCAAGAGATCTGGCTGAGATTCAAATAGCTCTGGAGCAAGCTTCTTCATTACATCCTCCAGCTGTTCAGCTGCATACCCTGGGGCTCCATACCACGTTTTAGGCTCCCCCCTGCAAGATTATTAAAAACAGTTAAATATGAGCAAACTTGTAAGTTACATTTTCAGTCTTCTGCTTTAAACCCACCATGTCAAAAGAAGGGTATATTGCCAGGAAGGAACGCAAAGATTATGTACCTCCTTGAATCTTCACATTTAAGGCAGGTCCCTCCTCCAAATCTAAGCTTTTAAATGCCCAAATATATGAGCAACTATTTAAAATATTTTAGGGGAATAAAAAAGAAAAAGAAAACAAACAAACAAACAGACTGAAAAAGTCCTTGGTGAAGTTCTGCTGATTTCAGTATAACAAATCTAAACTTCGTTTATCTTTTTCTCTAACTACTAATACCATCTTCCTTTGGGATCTAACAACCAAAGCCAGTCCTGGGCATTACTGCCATAAATGTTAACATACAGTGAGTAGAAATAAAAAATTCTTTTTTATGCAGCCATAAGAGAAGTAAAAGACATAAGGTGGAAAAAAAAAATCTGTATCCAGAGTAGGAACAAAGAACTTTTAGCAACAGGTTAGCCCAATCCAAGACAGCTGATGAGATTCAGGTTATGCAGACACATTCCAATATATGTTGCTTTATGTTCACAATGAAGCTGGCTTGTTGCAGCATATGAGGAAGAAAATGCTTCTGATCCCTATTAAAGAGACAAGTTAGAAAAGCTATGTAGAAAAGGAGGTCAACCCATCACTTCCACCTGAGCATCCCAAAGTGTTGGCAGAAGAAAGCTGATGCACCACTATTTTGTTTTTAATACATCAAGAAGCAGTGGGGAGAATTCCAGAAAAACAAAGTAAAATATCACTCAAAAGGCACATGCTTCAAAACCTTGGAATTTATTCCTGTATTCAGGACCTTTGTTGGGGGCAAAAGGACTGCTAGTTTGAAGGACCGTGTATGGACTGTTATGTTGCTATCACTAGGACCAGCACAAGTAGTGTTGTTACTTTAGAGTGTTAAATTACTACGACAGCCTTGGATCTCAACCTCATCTTGGAGCAATTATATGAGGTCATGGAGAGCAGTTACAGATGCGACTGAGAAGTGTTCTGTGTCCTAAGCCAATTCTGTCCTTGGTATAAAGATGAGCCAGTGACAAGGAATGGAATATAGTAGTTATGAATGAGGTTACATTTGGATCAGAATGTTGGTGCAGGGATTCCTGCACTTAAAGATAATAGATAATGGAGAAAAATTCTAAAAGGCATGTGTCAGCCTTATGAACACAACAAGCTGAAGAACGGATGCTCTCTGCACTGCTACCAGACAGTTCCTCATTCCTGCTTTTGAAAATACAGAATACAGGCATCAGTGCTGGTATTTCTTCCTCTGATGAGGGCTGACATTTTTTTTTTTGTCTTTTTTTTCCCTTTTGCCTTTTCAAGGAGTAACACAGGCCTCAGCATCCTGAAGAAAACTATTGTTTTCAGCTCACTGACAGGTCTCCAGTCGGGGCCTGCTTCACTTAACTGCTCAAAGGTGGTTTCCTGGCATAGGATCCTTCAAAACATAGGGGTGGTGCTGAAGGAGGACACCCTTTGTGCTTCACAAGAACGAGTTCTGCCTTCCAACGCCTTTTTGGAGTCTGGAGCCTGACATCAGAGGCCGGTCATTAATATTTAATCCTCTTGCTCAGAGTAACAGAGCAACATTAAACATGCTAAACGTGATTCTCAAATAGAATTTAAAAAAACAGACCTCTAAGTTGAAGGGAAATATGGAAGAGTGTCTGCAAAGGAGAAAGGTTTCTACGACACTCAAACGGCAGGAGAAATAAGTGACA
The DNA here is from genome assembly GCA_013389825.1 of Crypturellus undulatus. Classification (NCBI taxonomy): domain Eukaryota; kingdom Metazoa; phylum Chordata; class Aves; order Tinamiformes; family Tinamidae; genus Crypturellus; species Crypturellus undulatus. Next base: position 104,610 of record VWPW01017244.1, on the reverse strand, counting down.
CAGATGGGGCTACTTTTACCTTTTTTGCAAGTGTATGCATATACTTATGTACACATGCATGCACATATCTGGCTTTGATAGCAACTGCTAATGTAATTTGAGACAGAAGGTAGCACCATTCCAACAGTGGGGAAAACCACGCTAGGAGGAATTAAGTTATTTCATTCAAAAATCTTCCTCTCCTTCATATGGTTCCCAGCCTGATTAAAGGTCCAGACAAAAGAAAAAAAGAAAAAAAAAAAAAAAAAAAAGAAAATGAAAAAAAAGGTAATTTTTACAGTATGATTTAAATCACTCATTTACTCAACTTCAACCAAACATTTACTTTAATACTGTCAATCACTAAGTACTGACCACTAACTGACTACTTAAACAGTTCCTTCTAGCAGCAACTCTTTAAAAAAAGTAGCAACTGAATAACTGAATAAAAAGAAGAAACACTAAATAGTAACTGGGATGTGATTTTATAATTCTTCTGGAATACAGAAAAAAAAGCTGGTTTTAGCAAGAATGACGAGATTAATACAAACTCTAGAAAAGTTGTCAAAAGGACAGAAGTTGAAAGAGTTCAATCTATTTAGAATATCAAAGAGACAGTGAAGATCTGCCCTGATTGTGGCTGACAAGTGTTCACATAATGAGAGGATTTATGATAGAATGATCTATCTAACAGACAAAAGTATGCAAGATCCTAAGACCGTTAGTTCAAGCTAGATGATTTTTAGTTTACATGATTTTTAGTTTTATCCTAAGCATAATAGAACATCTGATGAAATAGGTACTGCATCTCTAATGAATTTTTTTTTTAAACTGGGAATGGATGTCTCTTTCCAATATATGACCTCTTGTCCAAAAGTAAAATCAGTGCAGGAAGCAATGTCAAATTTAATCCTGCTGCTGCAGGACTCTAAGGGTTATTCGGATTTGAGCTCTGTGAATCTGGTTTTACTCAGTTAATTAGGAAGAGGAAGGGAAAAAAAAAGGGGGGCTGCTTCACAGGCTGAGTTTATCCCTCAAACTCACCAATGCAGGTAGTTTATTGAATAGCTCCAGTGGTCTTCAATATGCCAACAAAATGAAGAAAAGCACATTCCTACATATAGCCACGGTAATTTCATCCCACATATGTCTGCAGTGATGTGAGCAAGAACAGACTGCTCCATTACAGGCATGTTGTTCAAATTCCAGCCACTATCCAGGTACTCCTGAAAGTTGAACAGAACAGCGACACGTTTACACAACGTGAGGTAGAACAAAACAAAACAAAACCTCCCCTGCTCCCAAACCTAAGGTGGCAAAACTGAGAACAAGAAACAGAAGTATTCTTCCCAATTGAAAAGTATAAGATTTTGGTTCATTGACCTGTTTCTTAAAACCTCCAGTGCATTTGCTCTTTTCAAATATCTTCTCTGACACGCTATGTTAAAATGACTTTTTTTTTTTAAATCTGGAAATTGTTTATTAACAGATATCAGCCTTTAATGGCTGATCACACCAAACTTTATTTCTCCAAAATGCTGATATTCTTCCCTTCTTCAAGTCCTATGCCAATTGTTCATACAAAACAAAAAAACCACTCAGCAATTCAGTTCCTTTATTTTGCTTAAAAAAAAAAAAAAAAAAGTCTTGTTTTCCGAAAAGCTGAAATACAAAGATGGTGGGAACTAATCAAGACCTACCTCTTCCTCCGGTCTAACTTTGAATTTCCCATCTCTAACTGGAAAGCCACTGCCAAACTCTTTGGAAGCAATATCAGCTCCATATTCCACTGTGACATCCTCTTCAATAGTACTAACGAGTCGCCAAAATTCTTTCTCAACCAATTCTGTGGGGACCATCTAGGTAGGAGAAGAAAAAAAATTAAATATATGCTCAGAAATCAGCATATAAAAGGTACTAGCTTAAAGCACTTCAAAAATCACTTCAGCAAGAAAAAGCAGTGCAGCAGAAACCTGGTGATACCTAGGACATACATTCACTCTGAGCTCTCAGCTAAGCATAATAGTTGGAAAATATACTCTTCCTTAAAGACATTTTTAAGTGAAAAATTCAGAACCCAGTGGAGTCAAAAAGAACAAAACTCTTCAATTTATTGATGCGAGTTAGAACATCCCATTTAGTACTTGTTCCTAATTAACACTAGAATTCCTCTCCCCTCCTCAAGTTATAAACTTGACTAAGCACAGAAAAATACACCTACGTGCTGGCATCGGGATAAATGCACAAACATACGTGTACTGGCATGTTGAAGTAGTCTGACTTGAATGCATCTGCCATTTCTCCAAACGTGCGAAGCGTATAGTCTCTTGCTGCTTGTTCAAAACCGAATGCTTCTTGAGGTTTATTACACTCCTGCAATTAATAACATCATTATTTCTATATTGTGTTAATAAGATGATCAGCATTCACATTTTACTAGGAGGGGTTAGTATCAACCATTTCGTTCACCCTCAACCACTTTGTCAATCCAATTTTAATAACAAATTATACTCCCAATCACTAAGACCAAGGAAAAGAACAGAAAATCTTCCACCCAATTTTTATGTTTTCTCAAATTACCTGAGCCAGACACTGGGGACATCTCCAGTCCCCTTTTGGAACATCATGAAGAGGAGGAATTAAGCAAAAAGTATGGTAGCTGTCATCACAGCCATCACACAACAGGAGACGGTCCTCATCATTACCACTGCCGCACAGGAGACAGACGTACAAATCCACCTGCAATGAAAACCAGCAAGAGTGGGGATTTGAGCACTTAAGGTAACGTATGGTGAAAGGGAAGTTTGGTTAAGTCAGCTAGGACATTTAATGAAGTTGATTTTTATTTGAATTGTTGAAAGGGAAATAACTTTTTTTTTTTCCTCATCTTTTTAAAAATCTGAAAGTTCCTTTGAGATTTAATAAAGGACCATAAGGACTATACAAGCCCTTGCACGCAGCTTTTTCTAAATGACAAAAGGTTTGACTTAATACACTCAGGAGTTTTAATTAGCTGTATTGCAGATTTTAGAATTATGTTATGACAGCTATCAGTGGCTCACATATCCTTTCTCTTGTGCTCATTCAAGAGCAACATGCACACAGATGTTTCAGTCTCCTCCACGGCCAACAGGTGGGCACCTAAAGAACAGACAGAGGAGGTTCCTCGCGATTGGAGTGTTCCTCTTTTTCCTAAGAAATACTGACCAAGACTTTGGAAAGCACACGCTGTGGGATAGAGGGCAGCTGTGAAACAAGTATGAAACAAGTCAGGCAGCAGTTACACAGTGCCAAAAAAAGCTGCAAGGAAAAGAACTGCCTGTTACCAAGCAGGCACTGCAGGTTCATTGATGACCAAATGGATGGCTCTTCTCAAATACAAACAGAACTAAGTAGGATAAGGCCACCTACTTGACTTACTTTGTTCATAAATAAATAAATAAAAAGGAAACAGGATTTTTTTTTTCCTGAAAGGGTTTCTAGTGTTTTTGCATTTCATCTTAAGATGTATCTTCCTTAGCCGGAGAAGCTAACAACACTTTGTTTGTTTGCTTGCCTGCTAGAGGGGGCTGGGAGAGGTGTTAAGCAGCAGTTGAAAAATAAAGATCCCAAGTAAGTGGTGAAATTGTGGAATAAGCGCCAAGTCTCCAGGACAGCTGAGTGCCAAAGTTTGTATGAAGAACTCTCTTCAAGATGACAAAGTGATGGGGCAAGACAGTAGATCACACAAGAATCATTTCTCTTTGGACTGTTCTTTCAAAATGCCTATTTTGAGACTGTATTTGTGTACAGGAGGCAAGTTACTTTATAAAAATGAAACAACTATTCTATTATTTTCAGCATTATAACAGCATGAAGCTTTAAAGGTATCCTCATGAGAAATACAGGAGAGCCCTTAACATGATCTAAATTACACTAAATTTTACTACATACCCAAGAGAAATGCAGAAAGCTTGCAACTAAGCACAAAGAAAGCAGGACATACTCACAGCATTAGTGGGTTTTTTAGATCGAGCTTTAGATTTGTCTTTCTCTGGCTCCCCAGCAGGTTCTCTCTTCTCAGGAAGTTTCACTGTGCTATGAACTTCCTTTTCTGGTAAAACATAAAAAAAAAAGTATAAGGCAGTTAGAAAACATCTTACTGCTCAGCATTACTCATTATTATTTGCTTTATTTGTATTACTTGTTTCATTGCATTATTTGTTATCTTTTGAATTATTTGCCATCCTAAACGCAATGGGGATATTCTCTTTCAAAGGGAAGATTTAGCATGGCTAAAGGTTGACACCAACCACCAGCAGCAGACGTAAGCTCAGAAACAGTTTTGGCCTCTCAGAGTTTACTCTGAGGTATGTGCAGAGATGGCCAAAGATGCCGCATTTCACGATGCTGGTGTATTTTAAGTACTTTGAAAGACTATTCATTTTCATAACATAAAATTATATGGTGTTAATGAATTTGGTTGAACTACCCTGACAGTTGTCCTGCCTATGACATGAAAACATGGAAAAACACTACAGCTTCCTGATTATCTTTCCACACCAATTTCTTACAGCGGTAGCTTCCACAATAGGTTTTGTTGAAGATAAGCATGCAGCAGAAGCCCCCCTGAGAAAAGAATCAACTCCACTTCTCTGTTACACCCTCCTCTCCTATTGTCTCTTAGGAATCAAAATGACACGTTCCTCAAAATAGAGGAAAATTATCCCCAGTGCAGTCTAGCAGTATTCACTTAAAAAAATGAAGCACTGTGATATTTAAGAATTCAAAACTATGGCATGCTATCACAGATGAAGTCTGTGTGACAGCATCTGGTCTCCTCTATTAAGTTGTCCTATGAAAACAAACAGGCAACTAATGATGTATCCAGATAAACAGAGATTAAGGTATTTTTAGATACTGCCAATTTCTAGTGAGAGCAACAGTTTGGTATCCAAATCACTGCTAGCAACTACCTGAAGCCCTATAAATGAATACTGCGTCTATCAAGAAGGCAGCAATTTAAAAAAAGAGTCTTGACAACTATTAGCCCTTATTGGACAGTATATAGACAGCCTGCTCATATACATTTATTTCTGCGATTGACCTGCACATGGAGGCTGCTTAATCAGAGCATGTTGCTACCAAAATCTTCACTCCTGGAATGGCAGCCCACCCCATTTCCCATACAGCAGAACTTGTGTTCAAGAAACAAGAATCCTCACAATATCAGCAAGCTAAAGATTTCTGTGTTTGGACATGAAATAACCTCTCTCTGACTCTTTGAAGTCCAAGAAGTTAATTCACAATTAGCTTCACAATAATATTTTATGTCTTCCCAAGATGCCTCAAGAAAGCATATTTGATTACGAATTAAAACTCTTAAGAGTTTGAAATCTGATGTCTTCTAACACATTACCTCTATTTAAAGATAGATTGACGTTAGCTAAAGCACAAAACAAAGAAGTATTTCAAATCTCATTTCTGCCTACTCCATAAAGACAGTGATGTTTAATAACTCGATAATTTGAAAAAAAAAAAATCTTTATTAAATAAATAAATAAACCACACACACACACGCTCTCAAAACAAAAGAACAACAAAACTCTAAAGCCATAAAATGCTTCCACAATACAATCACACTTAGAAAATTGCCTCCACTTTTTCATTCACTCCTTACTTGCCACTCACCATTTTCACACTTTGGAGGTGCACATCCCATTCGACGTCTTAGATTATGAGTTCGGACTTCAGGAGGTTCAGATTCAGTTTTAATATTCGTGGACTTAAAAATAAATAAGTAAGTAAAAATCAGCAGCGTAGTTAAATAGAATACTTCAGTTTTATACTTGTATCTTGGAAAGCTATTAATTTCCATTCAAATTCCCAAATAGTGCTGCTTTGGATTTACCAGCCTACTCTGAACACCAAAAAAATCCCCCAAACAGGCAAATATCTGCAATGCTCCAGGAAAGGCTGCATATCCCAACAGATCCAACGTGAAAATCATTCCACTCCTCTGAGCTGCTTTGGATCTGAAGAAAGGAAAAAGATGGCTATGTCCAACACTCAATGTCATAGCAAGAAGAGTTTTAAGATCTAAATATGACTGCAAATCTTTATGGTTAAGTAAATTTGGTAGTAGACCCTTCAAGGCTTTAAAAAGCATTTCTCAGTTCTTTCAAGAACTGAGGGGGGAGAAAAAAACGAAGAAAACGAAAAAAAACGAAGTCAAACAGGTTTGACTTTCAAGTTCAAAATGTATTTCTGCATTCAAACTTAATCCACTCTGACAAATGCCAAAAGAGGACAGTCAAGGTGCATCAGGGTCACAGAACAAGCAGATGTGAGACTCTCAAACATTTCACTTCATTAAGGCACAAGGATGGTCTTCAAACTCATAACCTGACTTGTTCAACGGAGAAGCCAGGCAGATTTGCAAGTCCAAGGAAAAAGTCTGAGGACTGCTTATACTTACTTAAAGAACCATTTTATAATTACACATTGTAAAATCAAAAAGGGCTGAATTTCAGTGGTACCTGTGGTAAATTTATTAAAGAAAAAGGAAAAAAAAAAAAAAGAAAATCGGAGTGCAGAGAGAAATAACACAGGGAACAATCTGGAGAGGTCTGAAAGGAAAGCCTACGAAAATCTGGTGCCAATAATGACACCATCATGTTTTTAATTTAATGATGATCTCACTGGAACTTGACAAGCAGCAAAGGAGCAAGGATCTTGCAACTTTCAAAATGTTTTATTTTATTCTTCTAAAGTTGTCTATACTCTAGTTGTCTAAGAGGGAAACTCACAAAGTTGGTATTTGCAGAGATTTCAATGGGGAATCATGTTTCCATTTAATTCTTGTATTTCTTTACCGAAATTTAGAGACTGTGGGACAACAATTCTCCAGTGTCTCCAAGCAAAGATGAGTTTTGTCAACTCCGTGCCTTTTAAATCTAATTTCCTGAGGAAACGACGTCACCCCCTCACAACTCATGCGAGTCAGCCCACCTCCCTCGCCCCTGGGTAATATGTAGATTTGTTGGTCCAACTCTTAAGAGTGCTTTCCAGCCTAATGCATTACCAGGGATTTAGTCTATTTTGTATCTCTATCTAAAGCTTTCTTTTTTTCCTCCACAGATGGCTTTCATATAATCTCCTCTCCACCTCTTTTTGCTCTATCTAAATTACTGTCTTCAAGAGATGAGGTAGAAGCACTATTTTTGAAGATACGCCAAATAAACAGCGCTAAATATTTAATAATACCCAAGCTAGCACTGATGTCCCATCAAATGCTTCATCTTTTATACTTTTTAAGTCCAGCCTTTTTCCCTTTTAATTATGAACATTTTCTTTTAGATGTTCATCTTTTGTTACACATTGAGTAAACTAGAACTGTAGATACTTTACAACTGCAAAGAAAGTCTCCTATCACAACCTGTATTTTGGTTGATCAGAATAATTTACTGGGCTTTCCTACAGTTCCCTCAATTTAAAGGCCTGTAATCAAGAGCATGTCCTCAACAAACAGTAATCTAAAATATGTAAACAGAATAAACTCAGACTTTACAAGTTAAGACACTGACAAATACTCCCCTATTCAGTTGGAGCAAAATGTTGAGATTGGTTAACCTAACACGACTACTCTACAACCAAGCCAGTTCAAAGTCAACTAGGTTTAGCTTAAATGACAAATAAAAGGAATTTAATCAACTAACTTTGCACAGAAATGGAATAGAAGTGCTTGCATAGCCTACTAACAAACCTTAATTTTTGGAAGTTACTACCTTAGACACTACAGCTCCCTTCAATGCAAGTCAGTCCATGTCCCATAATTCAGCCTTGGGTCTGTATGTCTCAATTCTATTTTTAATTAAATATTTTCTTTCCACAGAAACACTTTAATTGCATGACAGAGGTAGTGCTCAGGGAAGGAAACTTGAGAATTCATGTCTTCCAACCACAAACAGACACTTCAAATGGAAAACTTCAGCTAAACCACCGAGGTTTTCTCAGAATTATAAACGTACCTTGAACAGGGTCTTTTGATGAAAAGGCTTTAGAAAACCTTAATTATAACTGTTATTAACTAAAAATAGTTATATGCAGCATTTGCAACAAATAAGCTATACTATTTTGTAGTAAGAAAGACCAAGATTAGAACAATGGGAGTTTAATTGAAATCCTGACATGATTTTAAATAATAATCTAGGCTGCAACACAAAGAGGGTCAATTACGTCCCTTCCAAATCCTTATGTCACCACTAGCAAAGACTGTGGCTTTGCTTCCTCTACTCTTCCATCTTTCCAAACAAAAGAAAACTAAACTTTCTGAAGGCAATAATCTCAGTTTGGAAAGGCTGAAATCACAGTAGAATGGTGTTGCAGACACAGAGGACACAATCTTCTACAATATGTCTTTTAAGGAGAACTGTATTAAGATACAGTCAATGAATTTTATGTGAAACCAAATAAATATTTTTTCTTAAGCACATGTAATATTAGTCTTGTGAGACTATTCAAAACTGTACTGACTTGGTCTTACACGAGTTTTCTCACATTGCAATGGAAGTAACTCAAGCACATTTAAAAAATGACTCCTGTCATCTAAGGAAATTACAAAGATCAAAGCTCTACAAGGTAAGCTTAATTTCTAGAATTTCACACCTCTATTTTCACCTACGCTATTAGCCCTATGTTATTTATAAGTATACTAAAAACATTATTATAGCACACACACTTACACATGATATGTAGGTGGAACAGCTTCAATAAAAGGGCCTCTCAGAACTCCCCACCTCAAAAATGCAGTTTTTGAAACTATGAAGGGTATCTTGCCATATGCATACAACTATTTAGGTATGCTTAATAATGACAAGGGAAAGGTTAAATCGGTAGCAACTCTACATACACATTTAGTGCTCTGATCCATATAGAGACAAGTTCTCACCTCTGCTCTCAGGCGTTTGGCTCGACGAGCAGGTGGACAAGTTTCAGCTGGCTGAACCGACTGTCTCTGTGGAATATCATGGGGCTTATACTCCTTGTCCTTTGTGTCACTGGTGAGGTCTGGCTTCTGCAAACACTGAGGAGACAAAATTCAAATAATTGATTCCTGTATTCACTTCTGACACAAGGCTTTGTGGGGAGCAATTTTCTGGATAACATGAAAAAATGCAGAAATCTAATGTTTATTGTGCTGAGTTAACAGAAAGTTAGTATTGATGACAGTTGTTAACAGTCCGTGTTTGAACAGGCAAGCCACAAAGTCAGTATTTTCTGCCACTTTACTGAATGCAGTAGCTTTCACAATAAAGCTGAAACCATCCTTTGAACTTTATTAACAAACTTACTCCAACTTATTCACGAACATATTTCAGAATGCTATAAATAAAAATGAAAACAAAGCAATATAAAGAGCAGACAATCTTTCATCACAAGCCTTTCTAGTTTCCTCAGCTCCACCTACACTTCTCCAGCAGCCCGTGCAACACGGAGCTCCTCCAAGCAGCTTTCATTAGCTCCAGCTCTAAGTAGATGATCCTGTTGCAGATCATAACAAGAGCATTCTGGAGGCGGCTGCAAGGTCCTCAGCTTGCACTGCTCTAATGCCAACATGCAGAGCAAAGTAAAAGTGACTTGCAACTTATCAGAAAGCTCTGCCTTAGCTTAAATGCATTTTTTTTTCCTGAAGAACATTTCAGAAGTTAAGTTCTTTATATATTTTAGAGAGGATCTCTAAAAGAGACTGTATTGCTGCTGTATGAAATTGAGGGGAGAAGAGAAGGATTCAGCAACTGCTTCAGTTCTTTCAAGTCACTGAAAAGGCACTTTTCTATTAATTATTGAAAATTGCATACCTTTGGCAATAAATATCACAATTAGTGACAATTTTGTCAGACCTCACAACATACAATAACATTTTACAAAAATATACTAATTCTTAATGAGCAAGCAAAGAGTCCTGAAGAAACATGAAATATTAGGTTAAAACATAAAATCTTTGATTGCCACACAGTATTACACATGAATTGTTAAATCTGCATTTCCTTGGTTCTATTAAGTTTTTTCCCAGAAACAGAAAAACAGGACAGGAATTACCAGAGTACCATTACAGTGGCACAAGGATGGATTGTCCTGCACACAACACCAAAATCAGACTTTCAAAAACAAGAGATAGACAAAAGGAATAGGCGAGAAGAGAGAAAAAAAGGACTATTGAAAAAGACAAGCTTATGCTGAAAGAAATACATATTTAACAAAAGAAAAATCCTAGCGTTAGCAGAATATCATTAGCTATCATCCATAGAAAGTCCACAGCCCCATGCAGAGAAACGGACTGGTGCTGATCTGAACTTCATAGATCTTCTTTTTTTTTTTCCTTCTTCTTTTTAAGCAGACTTCTGATTTAATTTCAACATTAAACACACACAGAGAAGACAACTTAACTGTGGAGCTTGTTGCATACGAGCAGTAAGTCCTTGTGGCTGATGGCCAAGGGAAGGCATGGTCCCTCTCTGACCAGTTTGGGACCAGAGAGCACTCCAAGTGGTTCTTTAGAAGAGCTGCTTCCCTTAAAGCTCACAGTGGAAGATGATGATATGAATTATTTCCTATCAACCACCATGAGATGAAGTCACTACTAACAACTTGTCAGGACAGAAATTGGATGAACAGAATAGGCAGCTGAATAGGAAGACTATGAAAATGAGAGAAAAGGAAAGCAGACTAATGCTATGCAAAAATGAAGCCAAATCTCAGAGTATTGTGTCCTCGTATGAAATCTGAACCCGGCACTAAAAACTTTCTGCTCCTCCCAGTATCAGAGATCGCTGAAAGCAAGTATCTACAAGACAAATGGAGCTTTCCTTACACAAAAAGATAATGAAACCTGGAAAGACAAACAACAAATTGCATAACTTCATATCAGCAAAGTGNGAAAGACAAACAACAAATTGCATAACTTTTCGTATCAGCAAAGTGTCCAAGTAAAAAAAAAAAAAAAAAAAAAAAAAAAAAAGTATTACTCACTGAAGAATAAAGTCTATCCTAAGTACCGAGGCTTCGATTGCTTCTTAAGTGAGCACATTCCTGAGCATCTCAGGAGGCCAAGCAGTACCAAAAAACGGGTTTTATTTAACATTTTCAAATGTACGTACAAGAACTAGAAATTTAGATCCTGTCTCAAGGATGAAAATTCATCTGAATCTAGGTTACTCCTAGACTGATTTGATCAAGTGTAAGGATGCATCTTTAACTAAGGATGACACTGACTGGTTTCTTCAGTGTTTCTCCCTCCCAACCAGCACAATCTTTTTGGAAAGGTGAAATGTCAATCAATGGTTACTCTACCAGAAGCTGATCTTATAGATTGTGATCTACCTTGTGACCATAAACTTATGGTTGGAAATACAATCCTTGATCTCCAAATGGTGGCTCAGAGTAGTTAAAATCCTTCAGCTGAAGTCTCCAAGAGATCCTTTACTGGGCAGTGAACAGAAACAGCTGCACCATTCACAAGGCTTCCAAGTTGCCAAAGGATGGAGAACATGCAGCAATCTTATCTCCTGTATCTTTTCATGCTTACGGGGTAATTATTTACAGACAAACTAAGCACCCAGGCTCCCTGCATATTCAGGGCAAAACAGGAACTTGTGAAGCACACTCGATTTAACCCTATTAGTTTCTACTTTAGGATAAGCAGCATGGTGTGATGGAAGTGCCCATTTCCCTCCGTGCGCCATAAATTATCCCAGAGAAGCAGCTCACACAGGACATATGTAGGTAGATTTGGACAGGTGAATCCCACGCAGGACCTTCAAACCTTAATTTGGGAAGTTTTATATAACCCACACCAAGCATATCAGATGGAGAGTTCTCAAACTGCTTGTATTCACTGAAAATCAAACCACCACAAGACAAGAGTTTTGACACAAGTCATCTCAATTCAAGCACTGCCTAACTTTGGCTTATTTCTTTCCAACTTTACCATTCAAATGATCCCAAGCACACACGGCGCCAAGGACACGGAGGGTAACGCTCATCCCTCTCTGCATGCACAGTGATTCTGTAGGGCTCTTACTGTGGATTACAAATGGGTTACGAATATAAGCAAAACACAGAAAGCAAGACCAGTAACCAACTGGTCTATGGCAACTAGTTGCAGCAGGAGTAGTTAACAAATACCCATCTTAGTCCAGTGTTTTAGGATAAAAATTAAGTTTGCATCTCCAGAGAGCTTCTCCGAGTACTAAAAACTGGCTGACTTGGGACAGCTTTGCTGTGACTGAAGTATCGATACAAGAGCTTTAATCAAAACATGCCTGTTCATCTCCGAACACCTTCAGATAGTTTAGTTATTTTCATATGCACTTAGAAGTATCTCCAGCTGGATTATTTGCTGAAATTACTCCTGAAACTATTTTAATATATATTTCAGCTATGCATAAACATTTAACATTCTACACAGATACAGCATAGTCATCAGTGGAAACTATCTCATCTTGTATTTCTTCCTTTGCAGAAAAGGAATCAATGGATACCACAAGTACTCGCAATTAAAAACATTTGGTGAGTGCAAGCACTAATCTTTTATGGATGATGATCCTGGCTGCATGAAGAAATTCTCTCCAAGGGCTTCTTGGAATATCAAAAGATGGAAACACACATCTGAAACTGACAGCTGTCAAATCCAATAACTGTATCTTCTCCAAAAACAAAACTCACAGATGCTCAGATTCCCAGTAAGGCATTGAACAGACGTAGAATAAAACGGACACCTATACAAGAAGCATCTGGGAAAGCACCACTTATTGAGAACACATGGAAGAAAGCCAACAAGATAATCTCAGATGAGTTTCTTCCTCAAAAATGTATTGCAAAACAAACTCAGTTGGAAGACAACATTGGCAGGAAAAAACATAAGTCAAAAAAAGTGCCAAATCTCAGTATGAAAAGTGTTCTAAACCTAACATATTTCTGTGGATTCTCTCAGTTCATTGAAAAGATACATAAATATCACATAGGGGAGGAGAATATTCAAACAGCTTTAGGGGGAGGGTTTAAAAAAAATGAACTTAAATATTCATCAGATCTTCCTCTGTGTAACTGAGCTTCAAAAATAAAGAACAAAGCTAGATGCCACAAAACACCATTAAAAAATAATACTTTTTTTTAAAAAAATAAGGGAATTGACCATTTTCAGAATTACTAAAATGTGAAGTATTCAATGAAATGCCTTGGAATGTCTTCATCAAATGGTACTGCTTTCCACTGCTTAACACAAATATCCTTGAGGCAAGGCAAGATACTCTTGGTTAAGTCGGAAGGTTTATATTCAAATAGATTTTGTTCTTGGTCTTCATTTGTAAAACATCTAAAGCTACAGAAATTACTTATTAAAGGTGTGAAGTATACAGCTGTTCTTCACTTGAAAGTGATCATCAATAGCTAAGTAAAAAGCCTTCATTTCCAGCCTTTCTTATGCCAAAATCTTTGCAGCTTTATGTAAAAGGTTAGTGTTGTAAAATGGCTGTTGACAACTTCAACCCATCATAGCTTAAATGACTGCAGCTCAATTTAAAAAAAAAATCTATTCTTGGTTAAGAGATTATGTTTCTATCCTCATTCAACCATGTATTTTGTTTTAATGGCTCAATGTTAAGCAGAAATGATGAAGATTTAAGTTTTGGAGAACTCAGAAGCCACACTCTTAGCTACATTACAATATCCATGAAGTAATCTGAAGCTTGAATGACCTTAGTAAAAGCAAGATGACTAACTGCTACAAAATTATCAAGCCATGTTGTGTTCAAATGACAAAGATCCAGAATAGACTTATTCCATCAGAAAGATGGATGGACAATACTCTGTGAATACAGTAATATTCTGCGGTACATAAAAGAGCACTCAAGAAACCATCCCAGGAAGTCTGAATATTCGTTATCATGAGGCTGCTACACGCTGCAGAAGAAAATACAGATAAGTAGCATTCAAAACAGTAAGAGGCTACCCTCAAAAGATGAGATTAAGGAAGTTCTCAAAACTTTGTGTGTAAGACAAGTTTACTTATGCATATGTAAAATGTTTTTATCATCCCATCTGTCACCTGCATGCTGTAAAATATAAGACCTAGTTTTTGGAAATGTTCCACCAATAAAAGAAAAAAGACACAGTCTGCTAAATTAGCAGGCTTTTGGTTAGCTACAAGACTTACCAGTAGGCTAGCTCCAGACTGGAATAAGTTGTAAGGGTAGAGAATACGTTCATAATGTGCACGAATGTGGGAACCCACTGCTTTGCCAGGAGCAAATCCCATTCTGGTGGCTATCTTGGTCCATTTTCTCTCTTTGCAAACTACATCAAATCCTCCTTCTTCTGCGACTAGCTAAAAAGAAAAAACAAAAAGGTTGTGTATTTAATATTAAAAAGTGACCAAAGTTTAAGAACACAATTGCTGCCTTAAAAGAAGACACCTCCTGAGGTCACCTGCTACTTGAAACCACCACGTATATTTTTCTTAAATGTGAAAATCGTTCAAAATCTACAAGCTGAATACATAACCTATTCAAAAAGCATTAAGTTTTTTGCATTACTTTACAAATAAGTCAGCATCGCTGCTAGATGACCAAACAATAGTTCAGTCTACTTCTGAGAAACTGAGGTTGCAATTTGCCTCTCTTTTAATTTGTATTTTGTATTTGTAATTTGTTCCAACAACTCCTTTTCTGCATAGTATAAATGGTTCCTCACTGGAACATATACCATGAAATAGGTTTAAAATCCGTCACATAAAATCTACCCTAAATAATATATCCTTGGAAACAGTGAACCACACACCTTGCTTTCAGATTATGCAATTTCATCCAAAGTTTAAGTTTCACCCAAAAAATAATTTGGATTTTTTGCTCCTCAAACCAAAGAAGTTACTCTTCATTGCCCTCATTGTGCAGAAGCTTTCTCCAATTCAGCCTGAGTTTTTTCTTAATTATTTTGTATCTAAGTTCAACTTGAAAAAGGATTTCAAAGTGTAATTTCAACTCTAGATCACATAAAAACCCACACTATATTACATTTCCTAGTACTTTGTGCTGCATTTGCTATATTAGGTCAACCAAAATATTTTGTTCGAGCTTAGATATACCACCAAATCTCCCTCAAACAATTGTGATGCTATCCCAGAAATACAGATAACATAATAGCTTTTTTTCCCCCGTTATAACAATCTTACCCTATTAAGCTGAAACAAATCCAAGATCTTCCTCTCCACATGTGGAATTTTCAGCGTGCATCCCTGAAGTTCCCAAAACTTTGCAATCTGGTCCAGGAAATTCAGTTTTACACGAGTCTGAGCCTGGAAAAAGAAGAGCGAACTGCATGTTGAATGCAGATTAAGCCCCTGCTTCCCAGTATTTATAATGTTACAGCCTCAGTTGCTTGCCTGGCTTTTCCTCTCTACAAGTACAGCTTTGCATTTTATTCCTCACGTCAACCCAGATGCAGAAGAGAAAACAAAACAAAATAAAAAATCCATACAGATACCACCTGTTTTTCCTCAAGTCACTTATTAACTTTCTGTACTGCATTTAGGCTTGTAGTTATTGTAGTTATCAGTTATTGCTATGAAAAACTACCTAAACACCAGGAACTCAGCTAGTTTATGACCAAGTAATTTTGTTATCCCTTTTCACTCTTAACCACATTTGCTTTACTTTTGTCGATATAAACTGGTCAAGGCAGGGAAAAGATAAGCCTAGTATGTTTGTCCAGTACTTTACACAGTACGATTAAGTTCTAATTGGACTGTTAGTGTGTTAAAGAGTAGTAGCTTTGACTTAATCTTATGACATTTCAAGGCCATCACATTTTTCTATTCTTAACATAAGCAAAGGCCATGTCTGTACAACAGACTAGCTTGTTCTTAAACTCCTCCAGTAAGAGCGCTAAACCCATCTGTGCCCAAATAATCTCTTCCTTTCCCAACATCTGAATCCAGTGCTGGAGCTCTTACCTTGACACTTCACATAGTCACATGAGGATTTTTAAAAGCCAGTATCCTCTCCCCATGTAAAATATCAGGCAGGCAAAGTGTCCCTGTCATTTCAGTTCTTATCAGTAGTGAGTTAAGTAGGACTTCTTGCTATTCCCTTTAGTCTGAATTCACAAAAGCAGTGAATGCAAGTGCCTGAGAACAGCAGATTTCAGACCTACCAAATCCACATTCTGTAGCTGTTTTCTCCTTCCAAATAGCTTTTTATCTTTAAAGCATTTCGTGTTTCATCTCTTCTACATTTAAAAGATGCTGTAGATGAGCAAAATGCAAAGCTAAATGACAGCACTTGAAAGTTTGAATGTAATAACTAAGGAGCACCTCTAAGTGGAAGTGGTCTGAATTTTATTCCTTTAAGGAGCATTAATTTTAGCCTTTATGCTTGTTATTTTTAAAGTATATTTTGGAAGAGCTAATTTCAGAATGATTATTGGTACAAAGTGCTCTCAACTGAAGTTAGCAGGAGTTCACGGTGAAAAGACTAAAGAAAAACCACACAGACACACAAAAAAATCACTCATCTTTGGAAAACCTCTTAAGAAGTATTTAGCTTTACAGTTTACCTCTAGTTCATTAAGTCTCTGGATCCTCGGAGTGAAGTGAAGCTTATCGACATCACATGCAAATGGAGGTTGCCAATCCTGGAAAGAGAGGAGGGCTTCCATCAAAAGACCGGGAAAAGAAATACAATTTCTCTGTGTTCCACTCTAAAGCTGGATAAACCTGAAATTGGAGTAAAGCTAATCCGAAACAGGCAGTGGGTTATAAGAAGAGGATTATAAAAAGAGCATGGAAGTGGTCTTTGTGGCTTGCAAATCTTTCTTAGCATCAAAATGTTCAGCCCGTGATCCCTTATGGTGTGACAATGATCACAGCACCTCCCCATAGGCGAAGGCTGAATCTGGTCCTGCCACTGGTCTTGCTCCCTTCATACTTTCAACTTTGGTGAGCTCTGTTTGTTCCCGAATTGCTCAATTTTGAAAAATCTTAGGAAGGCAAAAAAATAACATATCATTGTAAGTCATTGTCCATCTCTTAAATCTTTCTCATGTGACTTTGAAATAGACAGGTGCCGAAATCATGAGACAAATAATATTTGGGAACAAAAGAGCCTCAGAGATCAAGTATTCAATTAGATACCAAGTCAGTCCATGTGCTTTCTACACGCACTGGTCAGCAAAGAGCCTGGCACACACTATTTGCCCCAGCCTCAAAGACAATCAACTGCCACTTATTTTAACAAGTCTGATATTCTTACTATGTGAAGCATAGGAGGAAAAAAAAGTGAAATTTCATAAGCTATGCTGTAAGCTGTAATGTCTGCTTTGAGTGGGAAGGCAATCATCTGGTGCCAGAGACTTTAAATGCTCATAAAGGACCCAAAAGCAGCAGTTGACTCTCATAAGTGATTGTCTCAGAAATTAAAAACAATAAAAAGTTTATTTTCCTAATTCCTTGTGCATAAACACTGCAGAAGTGCTGGTACACGACCACATAAGCTATGCTGTAAGCTGTAATGTCTGCTTTGAGTGGGAAGGCAATCATCTGGTGCCAGAGACTTTAAATGCTCATAAAGGACCCAAAAGCAGCAGTTGACTCTCATAAGTGATTGTCTCAGAAATTAAAAACAATAAAAAGTTTATTTTCCTAATTCCTTGCGCATAAACACTGCAGAAGAGCTGGTACATGACCAAAAGGAGAGGAGGAAGAAAGAAAGAAAAAAAAAAAAAAAAACCTACTACTGTGACAAAATACCTGCAATGGTAGTGTTATATATAGTAAGGCTACAAAGCTGTTTCTTCTTTCACACTTCTGACACCTAAATACAGTGCTTCACTAAAACAAATTAGGTTTGATTTAAGCTTGACAGGAATTTATTTTATATAAAGCTATCATTTTATCACGAATTGCCCAATGAAGATAACAAGAATGAGAACCACTGATAGCAGAGGAAGGCAGGACAACTATCTGGAAAGAAAATAACCTTTCCTCAATTAAATTGAAATAAAATCAGCATCACAAGCAGAATATTTGCTATTTAGCAGAACTACTCAACATGAAAACTGGTTATTGTCAAAACCAACCATAACAGATGTGCAAGGCAATTATGTACAAACATCCAGGCTCATTTCTGTGTTGTGACAGGATCCTGCCTTCTCACATGAAACAAAGTCTGTGGCAGAACCAGGGATTTCAAAATCAGAGAGAAGAGATGTAAGAATCACGGAGACTGTGAAAACCCTGAGGAACAATGAGACAAGCTTTTGATCCAGATATGGTGACAAATCCAGATCTCTCATTTTTTATAAAGAAATTTCTGATCATACCTCGCAAGGTCAGGTTAAAATTCCAACTCAAAATGGAGGCATGACAACAGCAATCACAATGGCAAATGCTGAAGCAAACGGGCAATTCTCAAGCGTTCTCAATGCTTCTCAATCATTTTGTTACAGAAGACTAAAACCAGCTGTAATGTCATGATGCTTTCATTTACAACTAAAAATTAACTCTACTTTTATTGACTAGTTTGTTTGCCAGAACACTGAATAAAGGGAAATTCCAAGTCTGATGACCTCCCCTCCGCACCACCAGAAGTTTGGCACTTTTTTGCAATGTTCTGATATCTGATAAATTTATAGAAATAGAAACACCAATTAGGAAACTTTTAAGGCAAGACCTGTACCCTACTTAGATGAATCTGGTATTCAAGCTGAACTGACTGTTAGGTCATTTGGCAAAATGCTGGGGCTGGCAGTGTGCACCAAGACAGAAAACAGGCAAAAAGAGCAGGAAAGAACAAAGGGACGTTATGACACACACAACAGCCTTGGAGTGTTTTGGGAAGTGAAATTAAACTGCCCAAGAGGGCTGCTTAAAAAAAATAAAATAAAATAAAGCACAAGAGAAGGAAATGTGCTGGCTATCTAGCAAAGTAGTAAGTCCATGTTCTAGGTGGGTCAACTGTAAGTTGGAAAATAGCTCCTGTACCAAGAATAAAGAGCACAGAACGAGAATAAAGAGCAGGAATTCAGAAGAGCACATATGACAATGATAATGCTGATGATATTGAGCTTCGTATGCGAGACTGCGCTACAGAGCTTTTGCTTGCAGTAAAGGACTAGGCTTAATGATAGTGAACATCACACACACACCTGAACACAGTTATTTTATCAAGAGAAATGTTAGAAGCCTGAGTGATTTCACACAGGACTTCTGCCCTGTTAAGAGAAAGTTTCTTAGTCCATCAGACAGACAGCCCGCCCAGCACTGAGAAACAAACATTAGCCTAAAAAAAACAGTGCAACTCTTAGCATAAATCAAGTCACCACAACAATTATGTAGAGACATGATATACATCGATACACTGAGTGCCTCGGTACCTAAACAGACACCATCACCAGATGTTTTCAGCCCTTTCATAGAAACTTAGTTAAAAACAAAGAACACTTGTATGCATTTTGAAGCAGAACCTCCTAAGATAAGTAAGACCTTCATGCCTTTAAGCACTTTGGAAGTAGAGCAGCACCGCAAGAGGGTGCTGTGTTTTGCAGCAAAGCTAGTCCTGCAAAACAACCGATTCTCACTGAGACGGCAGCGCGTGTAAATCAGCTCCACACGCTGCCTTCCCTAAAGATCTAAATAAAGAAATAAAACTAGCCATTCCCATCCAGTGCTTACTTGCAAGGCTCTTGAAAGCAATTTGTCTGGACGTCTTCCTTTTAAAACACACACAAAAAAAGAAGTTTAAAAAGATTGAGGCCTTTTTTTTCAGCAATGCACGAATCTTAAGTATACAAGCATCAAAAGGAACTGGAATCCTAGAAAAGTGAGATGTTATGTTGCATAGCTCCTTTACCTGAAATTAATTTGTTGCTTTCTACTACTCAGATAAAACTGATCATTAGAAGCCTGCAAATAAGGGTACGCACCACCATTTGCCTATGCTGGCATGCATTTCTGCCTTTCTTAAATTTTCATTGCCTTCACAAATATATCCCCATGCAAATGTTACAGTCCCAGTAGAATAAACCTGAATATAAGAGCATACACAAAAGTGACCAACACTAAAGTCTGCAACTTTTAACATTATGAGCAAATCAATAGCAAAGAAGGCATCCTACAAGAATCGTGTTCACATTAATAGTCCAAGTAGTGATATAAACTGCAAGCGATCTGGTGAAATATTGCAGTATTCATCCTTGCAGATATACAGAAAAGGGAGGATCAGACCACAGAATTTCAGCTCATCAGAATCTAGCACCTCATCTGAATGCAATACTAATCAAAACGTAAGGATGGCCAGTCTCCTTCCCAGATTCAGGGAACCTACTGCCATGCAAGTGCACTTTCAGTTGCGATCTTTCCAATGTCACACAAAACAAAACAAAAAGAAAAAAAAAGACGCGGCACTTCCTTTATTTTGCTAGACAATGTCTCAAAGCAAGATCCCAAAGAATCTCTTGGCAATTCTTGCCATAGAAACACACATTCATTCAGTTAAGTACAGCACTGCCCGGCTTCCCAGGATGCCCACCCTGCGAGTGTGACCTACATCCTTTGTTGTGAGATCTGTGATCTTCCCTGGCAAAGGTGTGATGTGATCCTTGTCACCGAGAGAAAAGGAACAGGCTCAGTGGCTCTGGAGGTCCCTTTCAATCTTTTGTTTTTATGGCTGTATTAAAAATGTGTTTAAAAGAGACCTGAATCACCACAGAGTCTACACAAAGTGACACAGATCGGATCCGGCACTGCTTATTCCAATGGTGTCAGTGTGTCATCCACAAATCTTCCCTTTTTGAAGGGGAGCTAATCCCTCTTTGACCCCATTAAAAGGCTAACATTAGTTGATAATGCCAATCATCAGCTCACCTACTTTGTGGTGACGTACCCGCGCTTCGTAATTTTGAGTGTAGGTGATTTTTTAGTAAAACCATTCAACATTTCCTTGCTAAGAAAGCGTCTTGGGCGCAGCAACGCACCTCACGTGCAGAACTCTGCAGTGAGACAGGCTTGGTGGAGTATCTCCCATTGGAGACAAAAACAGTGCTGTGTTATGCAGGCTGCATGATGCAGATCAGCAAAGGAAAACAACGAAAGCACAAATCCTTCCCATTTGAGGACCACTGGCTGCCACATAGCCAAGCTCGCAATGGGCATCACCTCCCTAGCACCAAGTATTTTTGTTCCAACAAGAGACACAAGGAGAAATGAAAGCTGAGGTCAAGTGAAAGACTCTCGAGTTCCAGAATAGGCTGTCCCTTGGCACCCAATGGTGACTCTGGAAGGACAAGAAGATGAAACTGTCTGTAGGGTTTAGGCATTGCAACAGAACAGGTAGCCAGCTTTGCATACAAGCCCCGAGAACTACAGCCGTCTTTGCTGAAGTCTCGGTCGATGGACCCGTCCAATCCTGTATGTCCATTTCCAGACATGTGTGACTGGGGAGCCACACTGGAAGCACAGATAACTGTCCTCAAAGGGCTTCCACCAGAGGGATCTAGAAACAGTCTTTTGGGAGCCATGGTCTGGACTATCAAATCTGGATTTTAATCCCAAATTAACACAGATTAAGGAAGGATGTGATATTAAAGCATAACCGTACAGAATAACTGTACATGTTAATGAACTAGATAATACTACTGATTTAAACAAGCAGCTAATAAATCAAAATACAACCTGAAACCTCAGCTGCCAGCTAATCTAGTGCTGTCTAGGGATTTCCTCTACACATTCCCATCTCTGCAAGAGCAAAAGGCTCCTACCCAAACTACTTACACGACTCTCAGTTCAAGTTTTCTGTTCAGATTCATTTTCATTTGAAAAGCACCTACTCTCAATGAGAAGCACCTGCCTAGACATATACACGGCTGACAGGTTATATGATCCTCAAAGTTCTCCCTGGCTTTTGGAAACACTTAATCTGATCTCCTATCTAACACAGCCAGCAATTCTCAGATAAATGGGGTTTGAAAGAAAGCCTCTCCTAATGGGTATGCAGGCAGAAACTAATTTCATTCACTGGCAGTGGTAGTTTTGTTGCTGGGTAAAGTGGGTGTCTTTAGCCTGAAACTCTCCTTTTCATCTTCTAGCTGACACTGTTTATGTCAAGTCCAACAAACAAACTAGCCCACAGAAGTCCAAACCTCCCACCACTATTGCCCCACATAAATAGTTCCAGACTCAACCATTTGATTTTAATTTTTCCATGAACTAAATGAAGTGTTTAAAATCCCTTACTGGGACTCCTTCGAGGACAGGATATTCTCATGATTCTTCAAGAGCACTATGACTTTTTTAGAGTTTCTGATGTGCAGGAAATAAACCACTGGTGGCATGCCCATGCCACACACGATGGCTAAGCTACCGGTGGTAATATCATGTTCCTTTTTCATCTCTCCATGATAATTAAATATCAGGGGAGACAGGTAGATAAACTACTCTGAACTTACCTAATTGCGAAGCATGATCCCTGGCTTGAACATTAAGTAAGGGTTTCCTCGGGAGTCTAAATTAATTATTTTTCTCCATGACAATTTGACAGCGTGTAAACTGGCAACGTTTTGGAACCTCAGCACTAAAACACCTCTTCCAGAAAAACACATTTTTGATCTCAAAGTGTCAAAAAGAGGCATAAGCACCACCTCCCTTAGCTTTTTCCATAACAGTTGATTGCTCTCGCTGTTAAAAGTGCACGTCCTATATCTAATTCATGTGAGTCTGGCTTATGCATAGCAAGAACCAGGACTGCAAGCCTCCTTTTACAAGACTGATAAACGATGGTATTTTTTCCTCGTGAAGCTTACTTACATATTGGGATCAAGTTATCTCACTGTTTTCTTTTCGATAAAATAAATGGACTGGACCTCTGTAGACTACCAAATCAGAAGGCACCATCATGATGAAGATCAATTTCCTGTTTAGGAGAAGCTATAAGATTTATTCACATTAATTCTTGTTTTAACTATGGTATAGCCTTCAGTATCGGCATTGGGCAACCCCAGAAGCCTCAAGAAAGCTGCTGCAACAGGTAACTGCTTTTAGCCCATTGTTTAATGACGATTTTCTTAATTAAAAATGGAACAAACAAACACACAAACACATAATGGAGGAAGAAGTAAAGCAGAAGAGTTTTTTTCACTCCAGATCTGTTTCCTCATCAGGCCACCAATGCAGATAACCAAGGAGTTGAATGAGCAGCAAGAAACAGACACTGCTAAAATCATACTTCTTCCTGAAAAAAGGCATTCCAGAATAATAGCTTCAGTTGTTAAAAATTCTGGAGCTTGTGACAAGCACAAGTTCTCGGTAAATTTTTNTACTTCTTCCTGAAAAAAAGGCATTCCAGAATAATAGCTTCAGTTGTTAAAAATTCTGGAGCTTGTAACAAACACAAGTTCTCAGTAAATTCTGCATTTTTTTTTTTTACGCGCAGAAACATATTGATCTATGTTCCTTCATTCCCAAATGTATGACCGAATCCTATGTTCGTGCTTCTTGTTTTATAAAATGTAGCTTATTAAGCAATGAGGATCAGTTGATAACAAGACCAATCGTAAACCCACAAACTACATGAAATAATTTCTTTTGTTCTTCTAGACCTTTAATGAAAATCAGATATTGTTGGCTTGTGATTCTGAAAGACCATTAGAAACGTATCCTTCATTATGGTTTCTCATTAACGGTGAAATAATTTGTGATTCCTCTAGCGCTGTATCGATTTTGCACAATACTAATTACTGTAATTAGGATATTGTCAATTAACTTATAAATCTCAAATCATGGCAATGCAACTAACTTAACCACTTATAGAGTCTCACAGAAAACAGTAATTCTGATGCAACAGCAGTTTTCATATAATTGTATTTCATACAATCACGTTGTGAATTCCTGTTCAGTACTCTATCAGTCTTTCATCTACCCTGGAGTAAGAACTAGTTAACAATACTTGTACGTAGAAAAAAATTAAATGGGGATATGATCATTTTCCTCCAGTCCTCTGAAAGCTTCATGGTATTTCAGGATTCCTGAAAAATTGAGTCAATTTCGAGATCTTCAGTGTCAAATCCATCAAGATTCCAGCTACACTGAAGACCTTCCAGTTTTGCTTAGTCTTTTGCCTAGTCTTATGAGGGCAGACAATGTTATTTGGAGGCCTTCACTGCACTTCTCTACATCCACATTCTTTAAAGCAACAGCATTTAGTCTGAATTTTCACCACTTTAATGGTTAGCTACAGGAAAATTAAATGTGCTGTCCCTATATTCTCTAGTCTAATTGCTTCCAGGGATTTTGAAACTGTTGAATATCGCAATAAGGCTTAAGAAGTTGTTATTAGTCATTTCTCCAATTGCAATGAAGCATCTCTAAGTAGAAAGCTCCATTTCCAAATAAAAGTTGTAGCAGAAGCAATACAACATGCTCTACGTTTTACCTTTTACTATTGTAGCTACACCACAAATTTGTTGTGACATCTACTTTCATTAATACAGCTACTTCAAACAACAATGATGTTCTCAAACAATACTTCATTCCCCTAAGTGCCTTGGACCAATAATTTACAGAGTTATCATAAAACCTTCCAGAAAGTAAGGTAAGCACTTGACATGTGAAATATTGCAATAATCTACTATTCTAGCTTACTATATAAACTCAGAGATCACAATAAATGATGTATCTCATTAATAAAGCTCTATCTACAACACAGCATGTTGCGACGTACTACAAACAAGTTGTATGTGATCCATTTTTCTGTATCTCTTCCCAGCTTTGGTTCAGCAGCACGTAGTGAACCATTAACTTCAGCCACCGCTGGTAAAGCTTCTCTTCCATTCCCAACACTTTGCTGCCTTTGGCACTACCTACTTTCTGCTCAAGACTGTTAACAAAAAAGCCTTCACTTTGCTTTTTCATGTCACATAAACCAGAGTCAGTGAATATGGTTATTGTTGTGCCCTTCAAAAGAAAGTCAAGCTGATGACAGTTAACGTGGAGATTACGGCGTCCCAAGATCATTAAAACAAAAGCAAAGCTTGGTCGTCAAGGATAACTGAAACGAACTGAGCTGGAATGAAGAGGAGAGCTTTTGGGGCACTCACTTGAAAATCCAGTAAAATTTTAGCAGCACCATGCAGAAATTATACTTCCTCTTGGATATTCTCTCATCATGCAAGTGTGAAGCTAGCATTTAGAATCCACTAGCTCTTCCATCTGGACATCCACAGTACATCAGATGCCTTGAAGATATCCTCCTCACCAAACAGTTCACGATCCTCCAGACCTTCATCACCAGGCAGGCTACCACAGACCTTTGCTTTTCCAAATTTAGCTAGTGCCCACCTAATGCTAGGAGAAAGATACCAAGAAATGACCTTTCCCTTTCAAAAGGAGAGCTCTCCTTACCATGGCCTCTTGTTGAAACCTCAGGAATGGCTCACTGGGAATAAAGACTTCTTCATTACAAAATTATAAAGTCACGGTTGGCCATCACTAACTACCTCCCATGAAGCTGTAGTTGCAGTTCAGACACAGAAGCATCAATTCACTTGAAGCTTAAGGCAACAAAATTTAGGCAAAAATGNAGCTCTCCTTACCATGGCCTTGTGTTGAAACCTCAGGAATGGTTCACTGGGAATAAAGACTTCTTCATTACAAAATTATAAAGTCACACTTGGCCATCACTAGCTACCTCCCATGAAGCTGTAGTTGCAGTTCAGACACAGAAGCATCAATTCACTTGACGAAGCTTAAGGCAACAAAATTTAAGCAAAAATGATTGAAGGCCTGTGATCAACTTTGGAATTTCTTGCTCATCGAGGATCCAGACAGCCCATGGTGTCTGCTTGCTGCGGAGCAACACCAACAGGTAATCGGAGCAACAGTGCAGGCGAAAGCTTCATATGAGGATTTCCGGAGAGCAGCCATTCCTGAGCAACGTGTTTGGTTGGAACACGTATGATTTTGCGAAAAGACGAGTATAACTTGTAGCTTGCTGCGCTACAAACTCTTTGATCGTATGGGAAAGAACAATACCGGAATAATCACCGTGTTCCTTGTTTTCGGGAGGAAAGCCAGGAACAACATCAACTTCAAGACTTTTTATGGCGGATTTGTGAGGGCTCCCTCTAGGCTGGTGAACAACCAATTGCACAAGTCATCCAAGTAATTATCTAGGGTAGATAAGAGCTCCGGTAGCTAAGCTCTCATGAAAAAACATGCCCTATATAACTACAAGGTGTTCGGTCCTTAGCAGCTTTGACTATTTTCAGCTCTAAATACGTTCAGTGAAACCAGTGATCATAAACACCAACAGATATTAACTTGTCGGTAAGCAGTGATGGGAGTGCGTTGAGAACATAGTTGTAATAGGTGCTTTATTTTTTAGGGGAGCTCTTTGCTTTATAACTAACAGAGAATTAGCTCGCAAAAAAGGTCATTTATTAAGGAGTTTTTCCTTTCACTGTATGTGCAGCCAAACAAGAGATGAGATTTTAAAACTAAATCACAAAAGTCATAAAAATGCTGTTCTGCTCACAGCTGCTGAAACACTGAAAAAAATATACAATCCAAAGAGATTATTCTACTAAAAAAAAAATTACATAAGTTCAATGCTTGCTGTATAATGAAAACCAGCTTACCCCCTTCACTGTGAGTCAGAATTTGGCTCAACCACATGAAAAGGGGTATCTGTATATTCTACCTAGATAGAAAATCTTTGTGCGTTCCTGTGCACGTTCATACTATTGCAAATTGTGACTTTTCTCACACACACACACAAAAAAAAGCCAAACAAAAAACAACAAAAGAAATCAGAAACATCTTCCTTTTTACAAGAGTTGCATTATTTGACCTGCTACAAAGCCATTTCTCTCCTCTCAGAGGGAACATGACAAGCTGCTCCAATTTGGTAGGAGAGGGACGGCTACCAGCAAGAGTCCCAACAACAAGAAAACACCAAGCCGCCGTGTGCGTGATTTCGAACACGGTTTCTTTGAACTCGACGCACCGCCGGCAGAGCCTGGCTCTCCGCAAGCGCTTTGCTGGCCTCACCTCTCGCTGGATCAGCTTTGAGGCTTCCATGGCCGTCGTTGCTGTCGTGTTAAACTACCTCGAGGCAGCTGCACCCCCCCAGCTTTGTACCACCCTGCACTTGGGGAAACAGCGTGTCCCTCAAAATAAAGAGGATTCACGCACTTTTGTTAAATGGATCTTTACTTTACCCTTCTCCTCTCCAGGGCAGCTGTTACCCCTTCAAAAGAACCAACAATTCTGACCACACAAACTCTGCTCCCGAGACCCAGGGCCGACCCTCGGCAAATGGAGCCACCCAACAAAAGGAAAGCGCGATTCCCCGCACAGTTGAGAGCGTGTTTCCCCCCAGCCCAGCCCGGAGGATGACGATGTAGATGAAGGCTTGTTCCTCTTCCCACTGTGTCTCGCGTTCTAAAATGGTGGCCATGGCTGCCCGGGATGCGGCGGGCGGAGGCACCGGCCACGCTCGCGGCGGCGACGGCGCCGGGCGCTGCTCAACTTGCGGGCAGAGTTGCCGCGGGCGCGCGGCGGGGCCGGGGNTGCCCCCTCCCCCGCCGGCACCTGCACCGGGCCGAGCGGCGCGGAGGCGGCCGGGGCGCCGCGGCTGCCGGGCCGCCACACAAAGGCCGCTTCCCCCCGGCGGCGCCATGCGGGCACTCACCGGCGGCGGCCGCACCTTGCAGATGCCCGTCTGCTCGGCGATGGGCCGGATCTTGTGGATGAAGGCGAAGGGGTCGGCGAACTCCTCCCAGCTCGGCTCGAACACGGGGCACTCGGGCGGGGGCAGGAACTCGGCCATGGCCCCGGGCCGCGGGGGGCGCCGGCAGCCGCTGCGCCGCCAACCGCCGCGCCGAACAATCCTCGGAGCCGCCGAGCGCCGCTCGAACGGGCCGTGCGCGTCCGCCGGGGGGCGGGGGGGAGAGGTGGGAGGGGG